>OZ010666.1:46723408-47243408 GCA_963932185.1 Troglohyphantes excavatus
TCTAATACTATAGACGTCTTAAAATACTCTACATTGCGGGTAATATTTTCAAGATCAAAGTTATTTTTAAGTAATTATAGAATATATTTTTTCTAGTTAACTTTATTTATTATTTTTTTTTTCTGTGAAAATAATTTTTACATTGAAATTTCTCATTAAGATAAATGCTTATATATATATATATAACAGGAAAATATATATGCAAATATATATTAATTAGAAAAACTGTCACTTTTATTATATTTATAATGATTAAAAAAAAAATTCTGCCCAGTAAAGTTCATGAAAGTGGATAGTAAATGTTTGCTTCTTAATATAAAACATAAACAATGTGAAATTCAATACTACCAAACTAAGTATATATTAAATTTTGGTTAATCTTAGTTAACAAGATTTTGAACAAAATTATACATATTAAACTGAATAAACCATAAAATGAAAGTTAAATTTCATTTAGGGTTTTGAATTCCAATCTTATTATTTTGTAGTATTTTCCAGAATATTTTTAAGCAATTAAATAATAAAAATTCATCAATATTTGCTATAATGTATTCTTAATTCACTTTCTTTAATTTCAGGAAACACATATTTCTTTAAAGGAACAACATTTTGGAAGTTTATCGACATCAAAATGAGAGTTGAAACCAAAGGTCCATCTGATATCGGGAACTTTTGGTTCCAGTGCGCCAAAAGAACTATAGAAATAACAGAACCCATCACGACTCCAGAACTGACAATTGCAACAGAAACGCAGTTCACTGCAGCTGCTGTAGTAGCATCATACACATATTTGAATATTTTAGTAGCCTTATTGGTGTACTTTAGAGGAATGGTGGCTGTTATTTGATGATTAATAATAACTTACGTTTTTTAAATTAGCTTGTAACAATAATTAATAATGTACATCATTTTTACTATGTAATATTGTATCTGTTTTCATTTGAAATTTAATTAAATTAATGACACAAGAAGATTGTCTTATTCGATTTACGTGATCAAAATATTATATATATTTTTTAATTTAAGGTTCGGATGATAAATATACAAGAAATCAATCGAATTAACTTTAAAATTAGTTGGGTTTAAAGTACAAAAATAAGAAATTTATCTGTTTACGATAACTGTTTTCGGTCTTAAAATGTCGAGACTTGTTAGCAGGTCGTTGATTTAAATAATTAAATTCACCACCTTCCCCGAATAAGAAAAGGAAAAAGAGTTCATGGGTCGACTGTGTTTAAAAAATCAGTGAATCATGCACCCCACAATCCTATTTATAAAAGTAAACTTCTGCAAAAATACATCGTCTGCAGAAGATGACCAGTGAATTTATTGCCGTCCAGGTATTAATTTTGCTCTCCCTAAAAACGCGCAAGATTTCTGATTTTTTTTTTAACAAAATGGAATTAAATTTTTTTACTGAATTATTATTTTAAACTATATTTTCATCATTCATAACAGCGATAAGCTGGGAATAAAATATTTATATATTGAGGGAAAAAGTCATCGTATTTTCTGATTAGCGTGAAAAAAGTACACTTATAATGGACTATTGTAGACATGCAAATATATTTTAAGTGTTTCAGATAAATATATATACTTGTCAATTTAAAAAGAATTTTTTATATATACATTTATAACTTTTTATATGAAAATATCAAAGTTGGTGAAGGTGAAGCATCAATTTTAAATACATTTGATCAAATATTACGCCAAATCTTTTAAATTAAAATACATTAAATTAAATGCAGTAATATCTAAATAATTATTATTAAAAGGTAGTATGCTTTAAATTTCTAACTGTGATGTACGTCCATATTAAGGTTTGAAACCAGATTTATAGCAATATATATAATTTCACTATCTTTTTAATGGACCTACAGACTATTTTTTAACTTTCTGCAGACAGTTTCCAGTGCGGTCACAATTTTGAGAATCGCTGATAAAAGAAAACAAAAAAAACAAAGTTAAAAAAGTTCATTTTACATTTATAAAGAACAAAGACTAATACATTGTGTGTGGTCGCTTGTCCTTAGTTATAAATAATATTGCTTTAACTAATCCTTGTTTCAGTTGCTGTTTATTTATTGTAATTGTGATGAATACTTTTGTAGCATATTTTAATCCAAATAAACTTTTTTTATATAAAGGTTTGCTGTTATTCCACTGTTATTTTGATTAATTTATAAACAATACCACTTATTTACTAAGTAAGAACACAAACTATGTATTTTTTTTACAAATGATGTAAATTTTATTCACATACAACAATATAGACGGTTTTGTTAAACAACATTACACAGTCAAGACATTTTAAATGTGTGGAATGATAACTTGAAATAATAAATATTCAATAAATTGATGGTATCTGTACATAATTTAATAGATGTCCTTTAAATATTTCAATTTATGGAATTTTGTATAGCAAATTAAATAAAACAAATACTATTGGGCACCTTTACGAAATTATATTTATGACATCCAAGGGTTTTAATAAAAATGTATTCATAATTTATTAGACTTAAAATGGACATTTTTAAGTACTCCTAATAGCAGCAATCTATGCAATGATAGTCAATTTTTTACACAATAAGGTTCTTTATAGTTTGCACCACGATCATACCATAGTAGTCATATTGAATTATAAATGCCTACCTTACTCTGATTATTGCATAATGCATCAAGGCCACATAAAAAAAATTAACTATTTAACTATTGACACCAGATCAACCTCAACAAAAATTAACTAGTTTAATATATTTAATTTTTTTTCAAAATATTGTAAACTAAGATTAACCAAAATTAAATACATACTACATTTCCCTTACTCTATAATTGAAATCGGTATATGTCACAGTGGAGATAAAAAATAATTTAGAAGTTTCGATTGTTATTGAAAAACTAAAATGAGTTGGCCGTAATTAAAAAAAATCTTCAATATAGAATTTATTACAAACATGCATATACATTACATCACTTGCGAACTTCAAATAAAATTCAAACAAGTAAAAATGCATCTAAATTCTGGAGCATTAAAGACTGAAAATGCAACCCAATAGTTTATACTGCTAATTCCTTTTCATAAAAGGAAATTGTGACATTGGAGTAGCTCGTTTCACACAGTGTGTTTCTCCTTACAGTTTGCAGTCAATCTAACACGGAATTTCCATTGTCGTATTCTAACATAAAATAACAAATAAATACAACACATGATTATATGAACACAAAACATTGAGAGCAGATAACTCAACATATTCCATCACGATCTAGAATGTTCGGAAAAGCAACTCAGCACAAGCGTCAACAGAAGACCATATGACCACCAGTAGCCTTTTAGAACACATCTTAAAAAATATTAAATATTCAAAATGCTATGTCAAACAATGTTTCCTGCACATTTTATGCTAAATATAAGCGGTGGAAGTCATTAGCACCAAAGTTAGCATTGCATTTAGGACATTTTCGCTGCCTCGTCTCGTAGCGAGTTTTCAGGCAGTCGAAACAGAAGACGTGGAAACACTTGGCAAGAACAGCGTCTTTTCTCTTCACTTTGCACGACGGACACGTCAGTTGCTCCTGAAATTTGTTCAAAGTTCGTAATTAAAAAACAATATTGTGATTTATTTTTGTACAACTGTAGAATATCATTGGAATATTGGAATCCACTTTGCAAGAGTGATCAACACAAGCAGGCCCATAGCTTAGAAAGGGCAAAGCTTTTCCAGGTTGTGGGGGTAAAGGGGAGAATTAAACAATTGGAAAGTGAGCTACAAACATATACATTTCTCTTTTAAAGCCAGAATAGCGTAGATAAAACTTGTTGAAAGAAAATTTACAAAGTGTAGCTTAAAAACAAAATTGTCAATAACTTTTCCTAGCAATTGGCCTTACGATTTGAGTAAGAAAATGTATGATGAATAGCTTTTATATAAACAAATGTGAACATGTGAATTTAATTGGGCCATCTCAATAAGAAATATTTTACAAAACGCTGGTTATTATTTCGTTTGGCTTTCGCAAGACTATAAAGTCGCTAAACATTACATTTCAACAATTGTACAAGTATACCATGACCAATACACCCAAAATTATCTTGTTCAATGAACAATAGTATTAACCACTCACAGTATAAATATATAAAAAACTCACATGTAATCGAAGACTATTTAATTTCAAATATAGACATCATTATAAAAAGAGTTATTATACAAATTCGTTGCAATCAATCACGTATATTTTTTAAAAGAGTCGTTTTCGAAATTTTTCCTAATAATTCCTGTAAATTTTGTAATACAACAGAAAATGAAACCTGGGATCATATATTTTTAGTCTGTCCAATTTACGATGCATTCAGATGTAAATACTTATCATCAATTAAATCCAGTAACATTTCAAACATCCTAAAATTTTACAAAAAAGAATATTTTTGTTTTTATAATTACGGAATCTCTGTTTTAAAATTCCGGGAGGACTTGATCAGCGAACTTGTGCAGTAATAACAGATTAAACCCCTAATTCTAATTTCTAATGTAATTTTTTTTTGTCTTTTTTTTTTGCATATTTGTTGAAATTGTGTTTTATTTTTTGGAATGTATTATCTTGTATATTGTGTTATCTAATTTTGTATCAGCTTTTGTTTAATTATGTTGCCAACCTTTGTAAATGGGCTACGGCCCACTACAATAAACTTGTCTATGTCTATATAAACAAATGCACCACCATCATGTTGTAAGACTGATTATGCTTCACAGTAACTTTATACTTTTGTAAGAAAACAATATATTATCTTTAAAGACACTAAATAAAAGTGGTAAACATTCCAGTAAAATATCCTCCATAAGATTGGGGTTAATCTCTTATCTCAATTTTATAAATATATATGGTCAAACAAGTATTAAAAATGTAAAAATTAATGCTTTGCTTATTACCACTTTCTGAATGATGTCTCAATTTACCAAAACATGCCTAATTTTGGAATCGATTAACAAAATTCAATATATTGTTTTCAGAAAGTTTATTTTTTTAGTTATTAATCTATTATATGGTTTTGCTTCTTGGTATCTCTCTTGAAGCAACTTTTTATGTTCTTCACTTTTATCCAAGCCATGGAAAATATGTTTTGGGGCTAATAACATCAAACATCCAGGAAATGTTTTTCTTTGTCTTCTTAAAGTTAATTAATTCCAAAAGTTTTTTAATTAATTTGTAATATTAACATTAAAATAAACATGATTTCTTTAATTTTAAAAAATACTATTAAACAAAAAAAGTAACTTAACATTGAATACTCAGAACATGTCCCATAACCTATTAACCAAATTGGATATCCTTTATATTTTTATTTTTAAACTATTAGTACTATGGACTGTATGAAACTCTTTACTATTTGTTAAAAATATATAACCTTTCTTATTCTTTTTAAATCTAATATTAATAAATGAAATTGTAAAGTTCCTTTTCAATTCATAAGTACTTTAAAAATTTTACTTCAAAGTACAATTTGGAACAGTTGTTTTTTGTAGGAGAGTGTTCACAGGTATACTCAAAACCTGAAAATAAAAATTCTCACCTTGTATTCTCTAACTTCCTCCATTAAGACTTCATCAGCTGTAGAAGCAAGCTCAAATTTCTTTCCTCTTTCAACTTTCCTTCTTAAGCTGATGATATCCTCCTATAATTAAAAACAAAAATTGAAATATTTGCAAAAAGCAAATGTTTTATTATTGGACCCAAGGGGGTTGGTTGGTTAAATTAACGTTGCACTAGAGCTGCACAGTGGGCTATTGGCGATGGTTGGACCCAAGGGGGAGCTCCATGGTGTCTGGAACCCTCCCTAAATCAAATTTAACCCTTAATGATCGAAAGTCTAAATCTGTGGGCTCAAGCATTAAGGGATAATAATAGGAATTTTTTACATGTGAAAACTTTATTAAGAAATATGTAATTAAATATGTTAATAATATGATTCAGCCAATTTCAAAACATATCTTATCACATTTTATCACCTTTCACATTTTAAAATAAGATTTTTTTAAAATCAGGAATAAAGTAAAGTATGTTGTTTAATGTGTAAAACAACATACTTTGCTTAGTTCCAGATGTAAAAATAAAATTTAATATGAAAAAAATAAATTATTTAAAAATATGAGGAACTAGTTTTTTAAAGTGGACAAGAGATGTTTAAGAATTGAACAACTTATATGTTAGTTATTTAAGTTATCAGTTGTAAATAATCATCACACATCTAAATTAAATGTCTTGTTTCAACAATTTAATACTTGTATTTAATTTTAAGACATATTGAATAATAAACAGACCCTCTCCAAAATAATGTTCTGTGTTTTGTCCTGGTTGTGTTTTACTTTTTATACAACACACACATACACCCGAGTACACCATTTTGTTAATAAATGTAATTAAATACAACAGATAACAGTGTGTTAAATAATTATCATTAGGTTAAGAATACTACAATTAATAAAGGATTATTAACATTTTTAATAGAGATTATTGCTAGAGTATCAATTATTTCAACAAATTTTAAATTAACTTTGTTACTGTAAAATAGAGATTCAGATGTAATGGATTTCAAAGACTTCTAAAACACTGTTTGATGAATTTGTTTGACAAACTGCTTACATGCAATTTATATATGAAATGCTTGTATGATTATTCAAGTACATTATGCGACATGTGCGATCATTCTCCAGAAAATTCAATAATTATCTTTAACTCTCTGACGCTCAAGATCATATATATAAATCCAGGGATTTCCAGCTTTCTAGTCATGCACCCATTTTAAATTCATAAAAATACTTCGTTTTATAATATATTTTTTAATTTAAAGGTTTGAGGTACAACTTTCCAGTTATCTTTTTACAATAATTAAATTTTTTAAATAATATAAAATAGCATGTCTAGGAAAAATTATTTAAATTTCCAAACAGTAAAAACAACTTTACTAATCCAAAAATGACTTGAATGTCAGTAGGTTAAAATTTTACCAAATGCTTGTAACTGTTTTTATTTAGCATAATTGCTTGGAAGCCTTCACTTAATAATGACTTACATAATCCAGCATTAAAAAAGTCAATTGTGTATTTTATCTTAAAGGCCTCAAAAAACATAACATACACCTTAAACAAAAATTACAAATATTTAAAAATATATTTATTATCGAGAATAGTAATGCTAAACTCGTCATTCTCGGAATAATAAACCTCACAACAAAAAAAATCTAAAAGAACAAAAACATATAAATCGATTTTAATTACATCAATGAACATTTATGCCAAATTTGTAGAAAATCAAACAATGTATGTGTTTATAACTGTGTAACAAACATATGCTGAAAAGTTCAGTTAAAACAGAGACCTCGTTATCAATCGGTCAATGAAACTATTTATTTTAAACACTAATCTACCTGAAGTCTTTTGGTTTTGAATGCTTCCTGTTGCAAAGCACTTGTTTTTTCAGCCACAGTAGTCTGAACTTCCTTGAGATGCGATAAGTACTTTTCTAAATGCAATCTTAAATCGGCCGAAGACTGTGCACTTTCGATGGACTTTCGTTTCTGCATTTCAGATGACTGCTGCCGCAAACTACAAAACACATTTAAATTAAAATGCAGTTTCTTAACAGAAATGTTTTAAGAAGAAATTGATAAGCAAGGCATCTTCATATTTTAGACAAATTACAAATAAATCAATTAACTAAAAAATAAATTAATTTTTTTTTTAACCTTAATTTTTAACCGATTAATTTTTACATTACCTTAATTCTTTCTCAACAGTAGCAACATTGGTCTGTAACAATCTTTCTTTCTCTTCCAGCTTTCTAACGACTTGATTTTGTGCATCCACTTGATTCTTCAAAGTTATGACCTGTTCTGTCAGCATACTTTTTTCTTCACGCAATAGTTTATGGATCTGATTGGATTTTATCCTCTATAAAAGTTACAAAATATTTAAACATTAAAGCTACTTATTGTTTTTTTTTTTTTAAATACATTAAGAAACTTAACATAAACAAAAAATCCCAGAAATAAGGTAACGTATAATCAGTTGAAAAGAAAAAAGTTCACTTTGTCAAAGTTAGTTGAAAATAGCTAATACAACAACTCAATATGTATAAATTATGATAATTTGTTTATAACAACAGCCATGTGATTGGTCAAACTAAAAATTAACTGGAATTTGTTTGAAGTTTAAAAAAACAAAAACAATTACAAGTTGTTACTTTGCAGTAAATTTCAATTATTTTCTAGTTAATTCCCAGGATAAAAATTAATAATGCAATTAACTTATTTAATAATAAAACATTTGTTATCTTAAAATATGTTAATTTTTTAAGTAATGTACTAGTTAAAAAATCTTTTTTAAAAAAATGAAGACATTTCATAATTAAGCTATTTAAAAAAAAAATTAAATTCTGTATAAAAATTAATAATGGATTTAAACAAAACTTTTCGAATGCCAATTTTCAGTAACAATAAAAATTGTGGACAAATTATAAATTATTAACTTCAAAATCATTTGTTAAAATTCATCAACCAATATAACAAAATTTGCACATTTCCTTTAAATCGAGGGGGAAAAAAAATCACATGCATAAAGTTAAAATAACAATATGTTGACAATTGCAAACAAGCTTCAGAAGTTTACTCTATATAACTAACAAATATTTGTTAAAACAAAACATCATACCCTCATCCTTACTGAAACTAAAGCATATTATGTTTAATAAAAGGTATCAATACAGTATTTATGTGATTTATCAAATTGCATTACCTCAGACATAAGTTTAAAATTTGCATCGTCTTTCTCCCGCAACTGCTGAATAAGACGTAAATTTTGTTCTTGCATGTCTTCAAAGGCTTGGCCAGTAATGTCCATCTCATTTAACAAGGCCTCCTCTTCCTATAAAAGTTAGAAACAAGCACGGGTGAAAGTTGGTAAAAATCATAGGATGGAAATTTAACATTTCAGTTATATTCACAAACTCACAATATTTTTAAATCGGAAAAGGCGGTACTCTATTAGCATTGAAAGCTTTTTATGTCTCAGTGTTATAGAACTAAAAATAATTATTTTCTATTTATAAATAATCACTCTACTTTTTTGCTATTTGCTTAAAATTTTGGCTACCTAATTGTTAAAATTAAGATATGAAAATATGCCCCATTACCATACCTATACAAAAATTCTTCAAATTAAAAACTATAATAAAATATACACTTTATGGAAAAAAAATTTAAAAAGCGAAAGCTATTTATTTTTGGTTAAAAAATTAAATTCCTGAAATCTCATGCCAAAGCATTTTCGGAAAATGACGAAAAGACATTTGTGTAAATGTGCTATTAGATAGAAACTTCTTACGTAAAACTATAATTCAATTTCAATTAATCAAAACAGAAAGTTTCACAAATAGTAACTAAAAAGAGGTACAATATTGTACTTTAGTAAAAAGCTCCAAACATTAAAAAATTTTATATCAAAAGTTTATTCAACCCCTCTAAAAAAGCAGTTATTTACTGTTCATAACTTTCAGGACAGAATTAACAAAATATGTACGAGTTCCACTGTTCGGACAAGAAAGCAAACACTTTTAGTAACCAAATTAAAAATTGTGACATTCTGTACTAAAAGATTTATTTAAAATATATAATGTATTTTAAGGAAAATATTATACCTGTTTTTGTGAAGCGAGCTGTTTTTGTAGTGACTGCAACTGATCTTCTAGAGCTTTAATTTTTTTCAAAGCTTCTTCATCAGCCAACTTGCGTCTCTCCTTCCTTTCATTATCTAGATTTTTCTTAATCTGATTACGCAATTCTTCTACTTCAGCACGCGCTTTCTTCTCAGCAGCCATCAACTACAAGCAAACAGTCAATGTAACTAACTAAACTGTTGAGGTCATTGATATTAACCTCTATGATAACAAACATTCAGAATATTAAAAATATATATAAAAATGCCATATAATTCTTTGTAAATTCAGAAAAACTGTTTTGATAAAAACACATAAGTTCATCTTCCACAAAATTAGTATTATATTAGAGATAAATTGAGCTACAGGTATGACAAAGTTCAATTGGTTTTTTAATGCTTTTTATAAATAACAATCTACAAATATCAGAAAAATTTCAGGTAAAAAATGTAGTTAATGGTACACTAATTTACATATACATAGCAGAATATAAAAGGATAGCATCAATTATTCATTGATAACCAGGGCAAAATGTTTTATAGTCATTACTAATTATATTTTACTAAAATAACACAATCATTAATAGAAGGATAATTAAAAAAAGTAACTATGCAGAAACAAATTTAACATTTGATGGATATCAATACCTGTGCTTTGTCTCTTTGTTCTTTGGGAGCTCCCTTATACATATCTAACAAAAGTTTGAGTTCTTTTTGTGCTTCTTGTGATTTCCTAGAAAAAAAGTCACAAACATAATTTTTAAAATATATTTAAATAAAATTTTAATTCAAGTAGTTTAATTAATCGAATTACGGTGATAAGTTAATTATAAGTAAACATAAATGATTTTAAAGTTAAACTCTTGCAATTTTTATAAAATATTTGTGTACATAATTGCCATAATGAAAAGGAAATATATTTAAAGGAAATAACCATCATAAGTACAATACTATCTAGATCATGATTTAATAATTAAAAATAAAATAACTGGCTGAATTAAACGAAAAAAAAATACTTCAGGGGTGTGCACATTATATTCTACATAACAAAGTACTAGTTTTAAAGCCTAGTTTAAAACAGAGCTGTTATTTGTTAAAATTTTTGCTTTTAACAAAAAGTGTGTATTAAAACAATCATTATTGTGCGAAAAAGTGTACTCATGAAAAAAATCAAACTGGCAAATACTATATTATATAACTTTCATTGCTCCACCGTTATGTAATGTAGCTTTTGTCAGCGAGTAATTGCTACTGATAAATGTTTGGTGTGTTTATACATTAAAATGGAGAGACTGCTTGATTTAACTTTACTGTGAGCTGTTAAAGTACATAAATAAAAGACTTATATGTGTATCAATAACTTCAACACATATATAATTTCGGATTAAATTAAGTATTATTAAAGTTAGTTATTATTAAAAATAAACCGAATTGTTCTGAACATTTCAACATATTACATCTGTGTACTTCCAAGGATCCCAGCAAGCACCACAAAAGATGTGTTTATAGGTGCACGAATATCAACACAGTACAAACATATTTTTTATAATTAAATACAGATAAAAGTAATATTTTTTCATGAAAATCTCTCTCATTAACAGTAAAATAGTTGTGCTATGCACTCTAAAAATCACATATAACTTTTGGGAAATTACTTTAACTGTGTTTTAAGCTCTCTTATGATTTCAGCGTCAGATTTTCCTTTCTCTCTTATGTCAGTTTCTTCGTCCCGATAATGGTCGTCATCCTTCTCTTTCTTGATCACAACTTCTTCCTTAATGGTTGCATTTGCAGGAAGAGAG
Source organism: Troglohyphantes excavatus (assembly GCA_963932185.1). NCBI lineage: Eukaryota > Metazoa > Arthropoda > Arachnida > Araneae > Linyphiidae > Troglohyphantes > Troglohyphantes excavatus. The sequence continues at coordinate 46,734,915 of OZ010666.1, forward strand.
TTGGAAGATCCCGAACTATTGGATGGTTCCTCTTTGATGTTTGCAGAGTTCTCATGGGCATTGACTAAAGGCTATGTGTAATACAATAACGTTAATCAGTGTTTTGTTAGATTTCATATTTTATAAAAAGATCATTCTTACTTTATAGTTAAAAAAAAAGATTGACACAAGTTTTGTACTCATTTTTTTTAAGACCATCAATTTAATTTTTTTAATACATTTTTTGCAAAAGAATTTGTTCTTTAAAATACTTTCAAACAAGGATTGCTAAAAATAAACTACCCTTTGTGAATTGAGCTGTCTATTTTCAAAACCAGATAAATCCACATTTTCCACAAATTTCATATTTTTTTTACAAATTTCCAATGCACTACATCACCTTGCAAAGTGGTATTGACCAAAAGTGTCAAAAAAACAGTCTAAAAATACATTCAAAGTCAGGGCTTTAGACCCTTTTATGTGGCTGCCAATAGTTTTTGGTATCTCCTGTAAAATTTATGAAAATGGATCTACATGGTTTTGAAACTAGATGAATAAACTAATTTTCTATACTGCTTTAAAAAAAGTCTTAATAATAAAATAAATCCTAAATATTTTTAAATATATATTTCCAATAAAAAAACAAGTTTAAAAATGTTAATGGTTTTTAGATTTTTTAGGGAGTCCAGAAATTTATATTTCTTAGGATTTAAAAAAAATAATAATAATTAGGATCCTCAGAACACAAGTCTAAAATTAGTAGCTTCAATAAATATTGTAGCTCCCATATGAATATTGAGACAATTATGTAAAAAAAAAAAAGATTCAGGTACTAACATTGGAACACATAATTATAACTAGTGCATGTATACAGTCCGATTATATGTACAACAAATATTTTTATAGAAAAAGTTTTTGATGGTTGATCAATTGAGATTAACGACCAAAACATACGTGAAATTTGAAAAGGAATTTTCATTTTTCTGAGAGAGGTATCAAACTTTTCGAATCTGCATTCTAGGATGTAAAAATACTCTGAATTTAATCATTTGATTAGTTTAAAAATTGGGGGTAAATTTAAATATGGGAATAAATATGCAATTTATTTATTTATAACTGCTAACATAAATAGTTTATATGCTATATACATATTAAATTCCGGTGGAATCAACAAATTTATAAGGCATCAATCAAGTTTCAATTATAATTTTGCTACTGCCATATCAATAAATATCCATAAAACTTACTTGCAACTTCAATAATTCTGAACTCAATTCTTTAAGTTTCCTTTTAAATCTTTGGACTTCCCCTTTGAGTTGGTGATTATGATTCTGCAAACTAGTTATAAGGTGCCGCATTTCTCGATTAATAGGACCTATTCACAATACATATTATTTTATTAATGCAATTTTTTTTTTTTTTAAATACTGTAAGGGTAGATGAAAAAATACTAACCAGTCTGCTCATTTGCAGCTAAATTTTGCTCAAATTCAACTCTCAACATTTCATATTCTTTTCGAACTTGGGCCAACCCATCTTCTAGCTGAATGACTTCTGTTCTTAATTTCTTTTGCATTGCCAATTCTTCGCTCTAAAAGGGGAATAGTAATAGTCAGAAAGTAGAACTTAAAATTTATTTTGAAGCCAATACATTGAAAAAACAATAACATACCTCCATTTGTTCAATTTGACGCAAATGTGTGTTCTTGCTTGTTGCCATTAAATTGCGAGTATCTTCTAACAATGTCTTTAATTGCATACTCTCATTGTAAAGAACTGAAAATTGGGACTGTAAGCACTTGTATTCTGTTGTTTCAACAACCACATTTTCAGGTAAACATTTTAGCTACAATAAACAAATTTGTTAATATAAGTTTTTTAAACATGAATTTTGAAAGTTTTAAATACATTATTTTGATGAGGTATGTTGGTCGCTTGATATAAACCTTACTAAAACGCAGTTTATAATACTGCTTATAATCACATACAAATGAGATTTGCATATTCTATTATTCTAAAATTATAATTAAAAGTTTTGTTAATAATATGCAACTTCCCACAACTTTCCCACTGATAAACAATATTTTTATTATCTCAATTACTGTACTTTACTATTGTTTTTTAATAATTTAAAACTGTTAAATATAAAAAGAAATCATGTAGCAAAAAAGTGACAATTCAGAAGGCAAAAATTATAAGTCGAGTTCCTTTTACTAAATAACAAATTATGTAATCAGGGACCCAAAAATCAAATTCAGTGAATAGTTTCGATAAGAAATTTGTATTTGAATGAATTACTTTAAGATTGAGAAATGAACAAATAACATTAGTATTTCCATAAACAGTTGGCACAATTACATTTGAAATAGTTTTTTAATAAGTAAAATTAAACACTTTTGAAGTAGTTTGAAAAATTACATATATTTTACAATCTTACATTTTGATAACATACAGACATGTGATTAATTGGTCAAACAAAAATTAGTGAATTATTTAATGAAATCAGTCATTCAATAATTAAAATTTGAGGATTTTAGATCATTCACAGAAAAAATTCCCATGCCAGAAAATAAGATAAAAATATAATCTTACATCCATTTTGAGTTTTTCAACTAGTTTTAATGCTTCTTTGTGTTGAGTATTTAAAGTTTCCAATTCCATTAAGCGATTGCTGGCAAGTTCCTTCTGCTCTTCTAACTCTTTTTGCAAATCCTCCATCTGAAATACATTTTGAATTTTAAAAATTTAAGCAGCAAAATAAAACATTCTAATTCATAACAGGTATTTTGTAAATGTATCGGGAAACAAAACTAGCAAAGTATTTGTAATTGATCATTTTAAATTATTTCAAATAGCGAAAACCCGAAGAAAAAAAAAGACAAATCTGTACTACCATTTTTTTATTTTTGCTGAAAATATAAAATATTACAAACTACTATAATTCATGCAAATTAACAAGTTACAATAAATAATAAGTATTCAAAAAATATTTTTTCTTGTGTCTTTTACAAAATTTGGATATAATATTTGAATTAATTAAAATTATAAATACATTTTAATTGCTATAATATGTTGTTGAAATTAACATAATTTGTTAATAACTTTTATAGTTTCAATTTTAAAAGCAAGGCCAATTAAGAAATAAAGCTAAGATAAAGATATTCAATGATAGAATCAAAGGTGAATAGAATCTATAGAATGTATGGACATTATACAAAAGTACCTAATTAAAAATAAATTTCGCATTTTATGTAAGAAAACAGTACAACAATTTTTATGTATTTATTGTAAATATTGTATCTGATATAACCCTTATATTATTTTATTATCAAAATAAAATTTAAAAAGTAAACATTATCTTAGAAGGTAACTTGTGCAACAGAAACCTATATTTGTTTAGGAGATAGGGGTATTCACACACTAAGTATTTACACAAAGAAATACCCTGAATTTACTTGGAATAAGAATACTTCTTTCATATTGAGTACATAGGATATACTATAGCATTGTTTAAAACTAAACTTATGTAAAGAACAGTCTGTCAACAAGAGATTGACTTGCTACTTAATTGAACATTTAATTTAAACACTACAGTAGACCCTTCTTACAATTACCTCTGGAAATAGTGACCCCTACTTTATAACGACCACCAATTGGTGGCACAGTTCTCATTTGGTGGCACAGTTTCTAAACTAATATTAGTTGTTTTTACTTATTACAAAGTACAACCACTCATATTGGTACTAGGAGTTGTCACTACATCAAAGGCCAACTGTATATATATACACAATTTTCTTAAGAATTTAAAGTTAATGCCGAAATATACCCTTAATTATAGATAAAAATGTTGACTTTAATTGAGGTGATGGCAAAATTAAATAATAAATTAGCAAATTAAAATTACAAAATTAGGGTTTTACATTCGCCCCAAAAAGGGGGCTTGTAATGATAATTATGAAGTTAACTTTAAAACATAAATTACCTTAGCTTGTGTTACTGTGCTCATTGGAGGCCTGCCATCGCTATCAGTGAGGTTGTATGCTTTCAATTTTGTAAGACATTCTGACAAATGCATGTCTAACTTTTCCTCTCGCTGCTTTGTTTTTGATAGATCATATTCTAAATCTTCAATGTGATTTTTTAGTTCAGCATTAGCGATTTCTTGTGCTGCAAGCTTGTCATTCATTTCGGAAAACTGAAATGCAAATTACCAAAATATTGAGTTTATACAGTTGTATGTACCTTGAGTCTAAAAAAGAGCTACAGCAAAGGTTTCCTTAGCAAATAAATTATAAATTCAAGTTAATTATAAATTGTAAACATAGAAAAATAGGATACATTTATTTGAAAATCATTATTGATAGTTTTGAAGACACAATAACACTAGAAAAAGTAAGCTACACTTGCTATAATCATTTTTTTGAAGCCATATCTATCATAAAAAAACAAATTGCAAATGTTGTTACCTTCAAATTCATTTGATGGTGTTTCTCATGTAAACCTGTGACCAACAAGTGTAAATTCTTATTTTCATTTTGATATTCAACATTAGCTTGCCGAACAGCATCATCTAGACTTGGTATTTCCTCTAAAAAATTAATTAGTTTAAAATATGTTTTATGAAGAATTTAATATATGTCTAACATAATTTTAATTATAGTACACATGAATCAAAATCGTTCCACATTTTATGTTACCCTGTCAGACTTTAAATATTTTACAAGTATTTCACTCAAGAGATGCCTGATTCTACAAAAGTCAAGGCTTTGCAAAGGGGCTCTTCCTACAAATAGGTAAGTTTAACTTTTTAAAGACACATTTTCTACAAACCAATTAGGTTAAGTAAAACGAAACTATTTGTTTAAATTAATCTAGTCAATCATAAGAGCAATTTTGAATTACAAAGTTTGTCAATACTTATGATTGTTTGGTAGGTTGATTTTTACTACAGCAGACAAGCCTTTAATAATGATAAATTAAGTCTACTTATTATATAGCATCAATAAAAAATAAATTCAACTTTAACATTGAAAACAATTTTTTTATCATATTTGAGTGTGCTTATTATTTTGTTGCATAACTCATACTAAATTATATAACTTTAAACACCTTTTATCTTCTGAAATCAGGAACAACTTATGCAAACACGTCAAAATTCAAATGGAATACTAGATAATGAAGCTTTAAGCAGACCTACTTTAATACAGTAAATTGTTTTAATCAATATGAAGAGTTATTGAGAATGATGCCCAATCTATTGAATTCATGACAGTACATTATTACGTACATTAAATGGCAATTTTTATAAATTATTCTTAAAGTTAGAATAGAAAAATATATAAAAATTCATATTACATGTTCAAAGTAAATAAAAATAGTTTAGATTTGGACAATACTAAGACAACTAGCCACAGATAAATCATATTATAATATCACACATAAGTCAATTAAAACACATTCTACCTTCAGATTGAGGGTCTCCTTTGAGGGCAAGCATAATTTTATGGTTTCTTTGCACAATTCGATCAAAAGCTTGCAATACTTTTGCAACAGCTCTAGTCGAAACTTGTACTCGTTGGGCAAGTTTTTCCTCTAATTCTTTATTATCCCACTGCCCAAGAAGGGCGAGAAAAGATGTTGTTGCTTCATTCTCATCTAAAGAAACAAAGACAATTATTTATAGAAATTATGTAATTTGCACAATCATGAAAGGGGCTAAAAAATAGGTTTTCTTTCACTTAATTGTGTTATTATTTAAAGAAAACAGAAAATTCAAGAACAACCTGCCAGCGTAATATTTTTGTGTTTAACTTAATTAAAAAAAAATATTTTTAGATTCGCCTTTGAACAATTTAAGTATGACGCAAACATATGCTGTATTTTAGCACTACATTTTATTGTATAAACATAACATGAAATGAATACTATATACATACATGAAACATACACCAAAATAACGATCAGATGTTTATATAATGTCCGATAAGAAACCTTCAATACTTTATGTAAAAAAATGGACCATTAAATTATCACATATGGCTACTTACAGCACTTAAAATACAAATTTACAATTCCAAATGTATATAAGTAAAATTAGTTTATTTGTAAGTTCAATCTCAACATCTGCTTAATAATAGATAAGAATTCTATCTATATTTTCTGAGCTTCAGCTAACATATTCAGGATTTACAATTTCAGAAAAAAAAATTAACTTGTTGTACCTTGCTGCTCTAGTGCTTTAAATATTAGAAAAAAAAGCATATGCTTGTGTGACAGAGTTGTTTAAAATACAAATAATGAAAAATCTTCATTCACTTACATAACTCTTAAGAGATTAAAGGAATTTTCCTTATTATTTTATAAAGTCGAAAAGAAGTTCTGCATTGTAGGGATATTTTTCTCTCTCCAAAAGGTAACGATGAGTGGGAGAAAACGGAATTATTTAGATAAAAACTTGATTCTGTTATGAATTATACTGGGAACTCTATAGGATCCAAGCACTGCAACCAGAAGGAAATCAAGAAATCCCTGAACCCTTTAAGAGAAGAGACCCATAGCTGAAGCAAAGTTCAGCAATGACTTAATGGAATTCCTACTAGATCTTGTTACCTATTAGACATTCATCACAGAATTTTTATATTGTGTAAAACTATCAACTTGATCCAATAGGAAATAATTAATAGTACTAATAAACATATTAGTAAATTTAGATTAGGAGCATAATTGTTGAAAGTGGAGCAATTCTTAAACAACTCAGACATTTATAAATTTTGTTAACACTTTTGTTTAATAAGTGTTCTGTCCTCCAAGCTTCCAAAGTGTGCAGTGCAGTGAATAATGCAATTTCAAATATTTTGTTATTTATAATAAAACTTAAAAAACTATTATACACTAAGAAAGTAAAATAATTTTTAAAACAAAATTAGAAATAAAAAAAAAGTTGGATTATTAAAAATTTATAATAACATACTTCGATTTTCATACTCATCAGAAGTCTCAGCATCAAACCTTTGAAGTAATATTCGGAGGTCTTCATTAAGCTGAAAGAAAATTAGAAAATATTAGTGACAAATTGTATATATCATTAAAACTATATAATTATATATATATGATTAAAATTTGCATAACATTAGTAGATGATATATAATTATCAATATATACCTGATTCCAGTATCGATTAACAACACAGAGCACAGCTTCGTCACTTGTTTGGCGCTTCTCTAACTGTTCGATTCGTTGCCTTAAATCGGCTTCTTGGCGCTGCCGTTGTTCAAGGCGCTCGGTTAGCTTCCTATTTTGAAACTGCAGAACTTTCATGTCCATCTCTTCCTGTAGTATATTTAGAAAATCAAGAAAACTTTAGTATTTTTCAAAATAGTTTTAAAACCAATGAGTAAATATGCAATAACAAAATAGCACAACACCCTAAGAATGAAACCGTTGAATTTGTTTTAAGAATGATGAAGAGGCGTTAAGGATCTAGGCTAAAACAACATATTGATCCTCTTTAAAAACAAATATATATATATATATATATATATATATATATATATATATATATATATATATATATAATATATTTTATAACTCTTCCCCCCTTTAAAATGTACTTTAATTAACTTTCTTTAACTTTGCATATTGCCCCCTTTTCCCAATACAAAAGCATCCATCATGTGACTACTTCCCCTCCCACGCCACTAACCAAAACTGAGATTAACCAATCAGAGGTGTCCAGGGTTCATTCTCCTTCACATAATCTCCAACTTGATTCAGATTCCGATGTAACCTCGAAACTGAAAGAGGTCTTGCTATGATGTTCTGCACAATAAAGGATTATTCACAAATTATTTCGGCCATGACTTATGCCTTCAGAACTGCACCCATCTAAATAATAAACACTACATACATATATATATATATATATATATGTAAGATATTTTCTTAACTCTTCCCCACTTTTAAATAATTCCTTTTTAATGTCTTTATTTCCACTTCATTGTCAACCATCACTTTCAATAACTTTGTATATAGTTCCTTAATACAAACTGAATTTTCCCCCAAAGCATCCAAAATATTTCATCTAATGATGCAATTTCTCACCATTAGATTTCCGATGAGTCAGCATTCCACATATAACTGATTTCTCTCCCAAGCATTTCCCCAAGCTTTTCACGTAACTTAAAAGGTGAACTGAAACGTTGATTTTGATTAACCAATCGGATGTGTCCAGAGTTTATTCTCTTTCTAAAGTTGTCCGTCTTGTGGTCATAGATTCATAATGTAACCTTAAAGCTGTAATGTGTCATGCTCTGGAGTAATAAATGTTTTGAACTTAAATTTCGGCCTTTGGTTTTATACCTAAAAGATTGACCCACTCTCAAAATCATAACGACTGCCTTCTAATTAAAAAAAATTTCATATATATTTTATATATATATTTAATGTTTTATGTGTCAGTATATACATAAAACTTAAATTTTGGTACACAATAAAAAAAATAAAAAAATTGTAATAATAAAAAAAAAACATGTGGAACATTAAAAACAAATTAGATGACAAATGGTTCACCATTTCTTTATACTTTGAAAACTTTTATGTTCCAGTTTTCAATAGATCCTGTTTTACTGCTAAATGTAGATTCAACAATAATTATGGTCACTACCATTTGGATGCCGTGTAGGTGCAATTTGTTAGTTTTCAATATTGAGATACCTTAAAATTTCTATTGAAACCAAATGGCACATAGAAATTGCCAACCCAGACTATACAATTTGTTGCTTGCCCAATTAGAAAGGTGTCTTTCCTGTGTTAGAACTGATAAATCAAAGTGTCACTTTTTAAAAATTATTATTAGTTTTCGATTGCAATGGAAGGGATTCTTTTTACAATGTTTTAACAGTGCAGATGGAGGAGTAAAAAGTGACCATTGTTGGGAAGAATACTGAAAGAAACACATAATTGTTTTTAAATGTTTTTTTTAAAAGGCAGGATTTGCTAACGGCTCTTTCTCAACAAAATATTGACCTCTATATCCTTTCCTGGAACAAATATACCCTTCCTACCTCTACTGAACTGTTTCATATACAAAAACCAGTTATTTTCCTTTTTTCTTTGCTTTAAAAACAAGGAACCTGTTTACAAAAACAGGTTTTTTTTCTTCTTCAACTCGCAAGGTAAAGATTAAAAAAACATAGGGAAGTTTAGAAATCCTCCGCTTACAAATCTAGAAACAACTTGCTTGAATGGCTCTTTTAAACTGATTTCTTTGTCAGGTATTTGTTTACAAGTAGATAGGCTATTGATGTATCAAAATCAGCATTTTAATAACAGTTTCTTTAATTTGATGATAATAAAACAAGTTTAATTTCATTGTTTTAGCTTTACATTTTTTCAACATTTTAAAAGTATTAAGTTAAAAATTCTGTTGTTAAAAAATATTAATTATCATTGGCCAATCCAGGTTGGCTGAGTTTATAAAAAAATAAACGTATTCTGTTGGATTTACTTGATTTTGAAAAATGTAAATTTGCTAGCTAATTTAATGGAAATTAATAATTATTTCATACACAATGACAGTTCTTTATTTTTATTTTAGTTCTTCTACTATATGATTACCAGATATAATTTTTTCAAAAAACAGCAATTTGTTTTTAACTTCTTTAATTCAAAATCTGAGCACTTTACATCCTTACTAAAGTTCACCCAGTGTATTTTTTTAAATATAATTTTCTTTCTGTAATTTCCTTTTCATATCTAGAAAGAATTCTGGAAACATTTAAAAAGATTTTTAGGTCAATTGGAACTTTAAAGGAATTACTTATATTTAGATTTTCATGATATGGCAATTACAATAAACAAAATTTTCAGTACTTGATTGCTAATTGAATCGGTTGATTTTAAAACGGGTCTTTTACACAGGAAAACCATGTCAGAAGTCCTTTTTAAAAATCAATTGATTAAATTGCCCTGTTGTTCTAGTATAATTTTTATTTACCAACTGTAATTATTTTAAGTTTTAAATGATAAAATTACCTGAGTGGAGACTGGACCTATTCTGCAAGGCTCAAAATGAACTCGTTTGGAAGAGTTCTGAGATGAACTGTCTTGGGGAGCCGGGCGCTTAGTAGACATGTTTTCAACTCTGTAACTCAGTCCAATTTACAAAAGCTGCAACATAAAACGCAAACGAATTGTGTTGTAATATCAGAATACTTTAATCAATGATAAAATACTTATAGATTTAATGAATGCATTTCTGATACATCATTAGAAACTGGCGAGTCTTTTAAAAGTAAAAAATAGACATTTTTAAATAAGTTGTCTAAAATATCTTTGAAAAACTCTTCCTGTTAGGAATATGATTACTAATTGCCATTCACGAACTGCTATTTTTAATAGGGATGAACCGGATAGTGGTTTTGCCGGATACCGGATATCCGGCGCACATTACAAACCGGATATCCGAACTGGATTTTGCCGGATATCCGATCGGATATCCGGCAGTTTATTTTTTATGAAAATAACTACTCATACACACTAGAAAAAACAAAAATCGGTCAAAAATTAAATTTTTTATTTTTTATTATGTAATATTTCCCAATTCCTTATCTTTAAAGTGATACCAAAATTGAATAAACATTAAAAAAACTTTTTTATTTACACATAATTTCTGAATAATTGTAATTTTACTATATGCCCTTTCATTCCAAACATGAAAACTCGAAGTTTGCTTAAACTTTTGAGAAATTTATGTTTTAATTCAACTTTATATTAGTTGTGAGATATGATGACCCTCCACCATAACGATTCGTTAAAACTATAATTTTAAAGTTAAAAATTTGAAAAAAAAGTTTTTTTTTTTTAAAGTCTCTATTGGTTAAAGGGAGAATATGCACACTGTGAATACATTGGTAGAATTTTCAGGAAAATACTTGAAGCAAGAACAAAGAAAATTGATCGCCACAAAAAAAAATCTTCAATGTTTTATTCATCCGGATATCCGGCATGGAAAATCGGATATCCGGCACTTTACTTCCGGATATCGGATAGTTAAAAAGCAGCCGGATACCGGATAGTTACCGGATATCCGTTTCATCCCTAATTTTTAATTCATAAAAATAATTACAGCTATATATTGTAATATTTAAAACAATAAACAGAAACTAAATTATTGAATAAAATATCAATTATATATTAAAATGTTCATAATCAAATTTGCAAAGTTATAAAAAAACATCATAACATAAAAACTTCTTATAAAAAAACACTTGTGCTAATATCTATACAATTTAAAACAAAAACCTAAACTATCCAATTAGAAAATGAATTAATGGAATTTTTTTAGGAGCAAACCTATCTCTCTAATCAGCAATATATGTCTGTGTATGAGATATATGTGTGTCTCTCTTTTAATAAGTATCATTAAATAAAAATATAAAAAATAGATAAACAATATTAATAGCCTCTCTTTTTCTAATAGCTTGCAGTTCAAACCAAAAATATAAATGGTTTACAATAATTGCCTTTTGGTTTGCTAGTAAATCTAATAAAAACAGTCAGTTCAATTTTAAATTAAAATACATAAAACGTTCTTTACGTAAAAAATCTTAAAATTAAAAAAAAAATCATTAACAGATATGTGGTATTTACTATTCAAATTGTTCAATTATCAACACCTGTTTTGATAATCCAAAAAAAGAAAATTGTTGTTTAGGTTTAATAGATTTTGTCATTTTTTAAAGATATTTTAATTTAAATCACTGATTTAAAAAGCTGCATATTTCTGAAAATAATTAAAAAACAGTACATTTCACAGAAATTTATTTAATTCAGCTATATTTTTGGTTAATTCCTAGTGTACGATACCCCCGCCAAATGTGATTTGGCAACATATATTCGGCGATAAATTTTATATTTTAGCAACCCTATTTCATGACGTTCCTAGCAATATAATGAGTTACGGTAACCCTACTTTTTTTTCTCGCACTGCTTCACGTTGTTTGCCAAAGCCTTGTGGCCAATTTTCAGAATCGCGCCAAGGAGGCACCAAACACTAGGAATTTACCATATTTTTTTACTAATTACTTGTGATTAGTAAAAAAAATATCTTAATTAATCGTGTCTTCCAAATCATGTTTTTATGCCATGTTTCTGCCACAGCTATTCAGCTGATGATTGGCCGATTCGACACGAATAGAATATTCGGTAAATGGGCCGAATATTTGTCCCATCCTTACTTAAAATGATTTATAACAAGTAACACTAGTTTAAAATTTAGGTTTTCAATTCAAAGGTAAAAAGTATGAAAGATTCCAGGCCAAGGCTAAATTTTCATTACATAAGTGATCTATTGTGTTTATTGATCATGTTTTGGAAATCTCTAAGATTTCTTTTGAATGTAAACAATATTTGATAAAAGTAAAGAGGCAATCAACCAAACCAATTTTCATCGACAAGTTTGCATGGAAGGCTTAACATTTATATTTACAAAACTGAGATATCGATGTCACCAAACCTCCCACATTAGAACAAATTTTCCCGCTGACCCCCATAATAAAAATCTCCTCCTTATTGTGAAGTAGGAGCAAAAGTTGGGAATTTGAGGGAACTTTTTAGAATATTTTAGTTCAATTTGTAATAAAAATGCAATATATTACCAATATAACATTAATAACAATGAAATGTGTCCACTTAACAATGAACTTACTAATTAATATATGACATAGCGATCTGGCTAAAAAGTAATGCCACTATAAATTCCTATTTTATTCAAAAAAATTCAATACCTCCGGTTGCCTACTCCCTAAAGAATTCTCTGCATAAAATCTCTTCTAGATTGACAGGTCTAATGTCACGTAAACAAGTGACAACGAAGTAATAAAGTAATTACAAATCGGGAATGGTAAAACTAGTGTAATAACTAATCCTGAAATGATGATTTGAAAACTAACAAAACAGTGGCGGCCCGTGGTCTAAAATGTTAGTGCAGCCGAAATCATGTGAATCATTGAATGGAGTTTTTCCCCCTCCTGAATTGTGCATTACGGTAACATGCTTGCTATTTATCGATGATTTTGTTTACTACCGTAGAAATTTCATTTTCAATTATAATCTTCATTTAAGAAAATTAGTAAAATATCTGATTTTAGTTTTAAAATACACTAATGAATTTAGGTGCAGCTCGGCTGTACTTGCTGTAGTGGGCGAGCCGCCACTGTAACAAAATTATGATTGGATTTGATCCTTGTAAAACATATTACACAACTATTAGTGCGTGCATGTAATACTAATGGAACAGATGTAGCATAGGACATTTGGTGCAGGTTTTTTTTCTGAGACGAAAAATTGCTGTTAAACATAGCATAGGGTTTGCCGTATTGAAAGTCTCCACAACAATCAGAAAATACCAACAATGTCAGATGGGGTTGCCATACTATAAATTTATCGCCCCTATAAAACACGCCAAAAAAACCTCGCGCACCAAATGTCCTATACTACATATGGACCATACTTACATAAGTATTGCCAATTCAAAATGAAATCATGTTTGGCTACATTAATATTGAAGGCCCCTTATTCCTTACCTTAACCTAATATTTCAACATTTATTATTTAAAAAAGTTTTTCAGATTTTCAATAAGAAAATTCTGGGTTTTCCACTTAAATTTTTTTAACTACACTAGTGTTATGAAAAACGAACAAAATTGCAAAAAATAAACCAATAAAATTATATACATATACATCTGTAATAACCTCTTTGTACAATATGTTAGGTGATTTCGAAATAAGTATTGATGTAAATAACATGTACCAGATTGTGTTTGAACAAAAGAAAATAAGTTCTTTATTTTGTTGCTGATTTAAATACCATACAAAATAAACGTTTTTAAAGCAAAGCCTGTCGTTAAAAATACCGTGTTTATAACAGGTTTATATCTGTCAAACATCAAATTCCACATTGATGTTAAGTACTTATAAGATGCCATTTTATAATGCCAATAATAACATATAAAATTATTTTTTTAATCAATAGTCGTCGAGATAAGTTATTTGTAGGAAAAAAAGGGTTTAACGATGAGTACAAAAAACCGCTTCTATGTCGGAATAGCCACATAAAAAACGAAATATTTAAAACTTTACCTTTCGATGTAGTGTAAATGATGAGAAAATAATAAAACTTAATTTTCAACAAAATAATAAAAAGCTTTCAAGAAAATGTGAGTTAAAACGAATTCTTTAATCAAATCCATTTCTAATTAAAGTATTTTCAATTCGTCAACAACATCAAAGATTATAATAACTAGTTGCCATTTTGAAAATATTATTCAAAGTTGATGTCAAATAACTGTTGCATGTGAAGGCTCGAATAAAGCATTCAGAATTAAAATTTATCATATTTTAAATTTATTTTATTATATATATAATTATTTTATCTTATGTAAGTAATATGTTAAATGTTATTGATTTAAGATAACGAAATAATTGTTATTGCGGAAGTAGGCTTCACTGTCGGCTTAACATCAATAGTTCCAAACCAGACAATCATATGACTTTAAGTTGTTTACATGTGTATAGTCAAGAATTCAGGAACACGTACGAGTAATTTATTCTTTTAATTAATTTTTTTGCGGACTCATAAACCAGTTAGAATTAACGTAGGTCTAAGCACGTATCCATATAATTGCGCAGAAAAAGGTGTGTATACTGTAGGTATAATGGTTGTTTAATTATTATTTTTAACAAATATCGCGTAATTTGAATGACTTTGTCAGGTTTTAAAAATGAAACTCATTTGTCACAATTAAATTGCTTTCACATAATTAATCTAAAGGATGTTTGCATCGAATAGATATATTCAATGTCTTTAGAAAGTTGGCTAATCTAAAGTTTCTGAAAAATAGATAAAGATCTGATAGATAAATAGACAATTTAAAAAATCAACATTTGACAATTAATTTATTGCAATTATGTTTTAATCTGTACATAGAGGAATTTAACAGATTTGGGTTGGTGACATTTAATTTTTCTTAATAATTAAAAATGTTACAATTGCACATTAATTTTTTTTAAAAATGCTGAAATATGTATATCAGACGCAATTGATTTGACAGGCACAGCCATGCATGTGCACGTAATTTCATTGAAATTTGTTCAACTTGTTTAATAGCAAATACATAGGTTTCTTTTACAGTAACTATTGTATTTTTCTTCTGGGCAAAATCACATCAAAGTAAACTTTTTATCAAAATTTCAAAATCACAGTAGATACATAAATGATCCTCATTTTAAAGGTGACAGTTTGCAGATTTTAAATATGTATTCCATGCTTATATAATATAAGTAGTTTTTGGTTCACAAGTTCATGTTTAGACTCGTCTCACTCACTTAGAAGCATGCAGTGCATATCTGATACCGATTGGACTATAAAAGTGAAAGGGATAATATCAAACAATATTCTTCTTTTAGCATGTTTTGTTTACATAATAGTTAGGGGTTCTAACTTTGATATTAAGATATTTTGTAACTTGTTTGGTATGGTTAAAAATGCTAGTGATTTTTTTTTTCTAGCTCTTATTGGTACGTCCGTTACTATTTTTGGCTTATATTGATGCTGCAACTTTATTTTTGAACTGAAAAACTTGAAACTTTAGGTTTACTTTTTATTTGACTTAAGTAACATTATACTTAAAAAGAAATTTTATATAAAAAAAATAATTGGGTAAATCATGGTAACGGACGTACCAGTACGTCCGTTACCAAAAACCATGCATTTTCATAAAGTCAATTTTTTCTCGATGAAACCAATTTAAAAGTGTTTATATTATTTTCTGATTGAAATAAACATATATTTTTAGAAGTTCATCATATATTCTATTACAAAATTTAAAACTAATTATTTTTAAAGATAGAGCAAAATCAAAATAACGGACATACTTTTTACAAGAATAACAAAAATGTTTAAATTGTTTTACTTCTCATTTATTAATTGTAGGCAATCATTTTGGTATGTTTAAAAAGAGCACAAAATTGCCTTTCACAGTGACAAAAATTTCCATTTTCATGGAAAACTGACTTGAGAAATATACATTTTTGAGTATGGTAACGGACGTTCTAATTTTGGACATGAGTTACACAAGCATGCTAATTGAGGCTCAATTACTCTGAATTGATAAATCTCTTTGATAAATATATAATTTTTTCAATGATTTGAATGTACTAAGTTAGAAAAACAATCACAACATTTCAAGAAAAAGAATATTATGATGATAAAAATGACGTCCATTACCAAAAACCATGCATTTTAACAGTCAATTTTTTCTCGATAAAATCAATAAACTTATATATATTATTACATATTCTCTTACAAAATTTAAAACTACTAATTATTTTAAAAATAGTATTTTTTTTAAATCTTATCATAAATAATATGCAGAACTGTGTGTAACAATTCTACTAAAAAAACTATATGTGACAATTTTATGATATCTGTTTAATAACAACATGGAAAGAGTATAATTTTAGTTCAATAGTTTATCTTTAAAAAACACATTATTTGCTTATTAATGCAGTTTTCAGAAAATGAATTTTTTCATTTACTTCAATCAATCGGCTAGTGTCATCTTTTAAAGCATGCTAGGCGTTGAAAATACCAAAATGTTTTTAATCTTATTTGAGTATTATATAATTCTTAATCTCTGAATATTATGAATATCTTGCATATACTTGAATTACAGAACACCAGAATATAACTTTTTGGGCTCTTTACAAGTTTTTTAATGATCGTGGGTGTGGATGGGATAATTAATTATGGTTTAAATTACTTTAAAAAATATCAAGATGATTTGTATGCAAGTGTATACAAATACTGCCAACGAAGTACAGACTATCGTATCAGAACAATTTCCCAATGTCTATCTGGTTGTCTTTTAAAACCAGCTACTCCTGACAAATTAACCACTTTCAGGCAAACTATTCAATTTATGTTATTGTAAGAATAATGCTTTCTACTTTCTTGATTTTGTGTAACTTGTACACATGACCTCTAGTCCCATTGGCTGTATTAAATATTATGTCCTCAACATCACCTGATTTAATAAATTTAAATAGTTGAATAAGGTCTTCTCCAGTCCTCTGATTGAGTGTATACATGTTTAAAGATCAAGTTGGTCTATATTTTTAATTCCTGAAGTACCCTAAACCAATTTCGTAGCCCTATGTTGAACAAAACAATATATTTTATCGTTAGCATTAATTTCAGGATCTCGTAGACACTAAGCAGCATTTGAGTTTTTTAAAAATTAACCCCCTTTACCCCCCTCCCTAAATATGGTAAATCAACCTTATTATTTGGGGACTCATTGAATCTTCATTTCTAGTGCCTTAACAAGGTTATTCCCAAATTTTTGTGTATGCGCACCATTTGTAAATGAAAAACCTATTTTACCTGTACTAATGTTATTATTATGCCATTAATGTAATTATCTTGTTAAATTAATTCTTCTAATACGTAAAATAGTCTTGCCTATAATTAACTTTTGTGTATTATTGATATTCTTTACAAAATTATGAAAAGAACATGAATTTTCAATAAAAATTTGGAAAAGGTACGTCCGTTACCATTGCTGGTACGTCCGTTACCGACACAAAATAATTTTTTTTACCATCATAAAATTATTTTTTTCGAAATGTTGTGATTGTTTTTCTAACTTAGTACATTCAAATCATTGAAAAAAATATATATATGTCAAAGAGATTTATCAATTCAGAGGAATTGAGCCTCAATTAGCATGCTTGTGAAACTCATGTCCCAAATTAGTACGTCCGTTACCATGCTCAAAAATGTATATTTCTCAAATTAATTTTCACATGAGAATGAAATTTTTTATCACTATGAAAGGCAATTTTGTGCTCTTTTTAAACATACCAAATTTTTTATCTACAATTAATAACTGAGGAGTAAAATAATTTTAACATTTTTATTATTCTTGCAAAAGGTACGTCCGTTACATTGATTTTGCCCTTCTTTTTTACATCAATAATACTTGGCAGTTGTATAATTAGGTGTTCATTATGTTTTTTGAATGTGTGGCCTATCAAACACATTGTGCCCGAACAACAGTGGTCAACATATTGTGCCTAACTGAAAGTTAAAAGTTTCTTTTCTGATCAAAATTACCATAAAGCAATTTTATTTTAATTATTGATTGGTTCATAGAAATAGTGGCATGCGCGTTCTCATCAAGTTTCATTTCAATTATAATTTTACACTAAATTTTTCAAAAAGTTTATCTTTACTTTCTTATAATTATTATTTTTTTATAGGTGCTAAATAATATAAAACTTCAAACATGAGCATGTTAACTTTAGTTTCATCATCAAAGTGCTTCGGTGGTTTTCAAAAAGTTTTCCGCCACGTGAGTGAAGAATTGAAATGCGAGATGAAATTTTCAATCTATCTCCCACCCCAATCAAGTGAAAAATTATGCCCTGTGCTCTATTGGCTGTCTGGTAAGTTTCACTACATATAAGATGAACTATATTATGGATACAAGGTAACTTTTTAATTAAAAGACAATAATCTAACAGTATCTTATTATTGGGTCTGGAACAATATTACACCCCTGAGTGTAAGTGGGTAAAAGCTCGTGCCTTTGGAGAGATGGTGTTCTGATCCAATAAATAATAATGCTCATTCTAAGCATTTTTTTTTATGTCTGTCCTTTTTGCTTGAAAATTCTTTTTTCATCCTCAAGCATTCCAATTTTAGCAAATAATAATAATACAAAAACCATCCCTTTCTTTTTATAATTTTACTTCCTTTGAAACAAATGTTTTAATTAATTTTTTTAAGACTTTGGTCTGTATGAAAGTTTTCTCAGAAAAAGACTACATTTTCCTAAAAATTGTGCCTTTTCTCATTTTTAGAGTGAACTACACAGGTTATTTAAGTACAATATCATAAAGTTTTTTTATATAACTTAAAATAATAGTTACTAAAATTTTATTCACCTGCTATAATCTATTTTGTCTTAAGAACAGTTTTGTAAATTAAAATTTGTCTACATTTATAGTTTAAAAATAAACTTTTGAAAAAAAAAATTATATTAAATGTTGCTGTTCTTTAAAAATTGACTTTTTGCATGAACTAGTAATGGCTGTATTTTTTTATTACCTGTAGGCCTAACATGTGACGAAACAAATTTCATTGTGAAATCAGGCTTTCAACGTCATGCAGCAAAGCATGGCATAATTGTTGTTGGTCCCGACACCAGTCCTCGTAAGTTTTCGTACTTTTTGAAATATAATTTTAATGGTTATATGTAAACTTCTATTATTCTTTATAAATGAAATCTAATGCAAAACTTTATTATAGGTGGATGCAATATTGAAGGGGAAGATGACTCTTGGGATTTCGGAACAGGTGCAGGGTTTTATGTCGATGCAACCGAAGAAAAATGGAAGATCAACTACAGGATGTATTCTTATGTAACAAAAGAGGTATACTTTTAATTTAAAGTTTCTAGTTGTATTGACAGTTGGGTAAAAATGTTTTAAATGTTATCCAAAGCAGCAGTCTACAAAATAAATTCTTAGAATTAAAAATGTAAAAGCATTAAACATTGCCCATGTCTTAATGTGTCTAAACATTAACACAATTACTGAATTTTAATTTATAAAAAATATTTTGTTTTACTATTGGGTGGTAAACAATTTAACCAATTGTTTTTAAAAGTCAATTTTCATATATTTTGTGCAGAGTGGTATATAAAATATTAAAGTTTTATTTAAAACTATTGAATTGATTGCAAAATCACAATTTTTTAATTGTCCATAATATGTTACTGTAACTCAATTATATATTTTGCAGTTGCCAGATATTATTAAAAAAGAATTTCCTATAAATGATAAGAAGTCAATTTCTGGCCATAGGTAAAGTATTCATATTTGTGTACTTTATACTTTTAATATTTTTTTTTATATCTTGTACTCTCTCTATAAATATCTAATAATGGTTTGATAGACTTGATTAATATCATAGTAATTGCATTTTAAAATATCTTTGTATGTTGAAATATCCTTTACTACAATTAAGTTTTTTGTAGAAAATATATAGAAATGAAATATTTGCTTAAAATTTTTAAGTTTAGCAAAATTATTAGTTTAGTTATTATTGATCTATGTAAACTGACACTTTTTTAAGTGACTTATCTTCCTATGAAAATATTGATGACTCGGATACAAAAAGTTAGAATACAGTCAGTATTAAGTAATATAATTTTATATTTAGATATCTATGGTTCAACTTTTTTTCTTTCTTAAGTATATTTACAATTCTTTATTTTCTGTTAGCTATCCTAAGTTAACTAAATAATATATTAAAAGAAATATGTGAAATAATCTCAGTTTTACAAATGTTTTCCAGTCCTATATTATACAACAATGTCAACTTGTAACTTCCCTCTATGTTTTAATTTTAAGATATTTTATACATTATAATTGTAGAGCTGTTTCAATTGTAAAGTTTGATTACCTAGATTCCTTGTTTGAATGTAAATGTATTATTTTTGAGTATTTTATTTCAATTGTTAACAATTATATATGTTAACAATTTTAAAGTTAAAATTTTTACAACTTTAAAATTAAATTTTTTATTTGAGTTCAAGACATCAAGAATTAGTTTAAAAGCAAGTCTTTTATAAATTACTTAATAATATTCACATTAAATTAATAATTTAACACATAATTTTTCATTACTTTTGTATACATTTCAACATTTAAATGCTATTAAGTATTTATTATTGGTTATTTAAACAACTTTCACAAAGATCTGAAGAGTTAAAATATACATTTTTGTAAATAAAAAAATACTTAAGAGATAATTCATTGTATATAATATACATTTTATCGGAAGTAGAATTATGATCACATAATTTCGTTTCTTTGCAACCAATATTTAAAAAAAATTAACTTTATATGGAATGCCATGTTATTTTTATTTTGTTTATTCGTAACTATTTTTATTATATTTGTCCCTCGAGTATTATAGACAATTTTGTCAGGAAATTGTATTATTTTACTCTTTTTTTCAGCATGGGTGGCCATGGAGCTCTTACTATTGCTCTAAAAAATCCAGAAGAATATCAAAGCATTTCCGCGTTTGCTCCAATTTGTAACCCTTCAGAAGGTCCTTGGGGTCAGAAAGCATTGTCTGGATACTTGGGATCCGATAGAGCGACCTGGTTGCACTGTGATGCCACTTCATTAGCAAAGCAATACAATGGGCCTGAAATGAATATTCTGATTGATCAGGTAATACATTTCATTTTTATATATTCATTAAGACAAGTCTCCTAAGATAACTATTTTTCTTGAAAAAATATTCTTTAATTATTTACACCTTTGTTTTAATAGTAATTTTTAATGTATTTAATAACATTTTTTAATAATGCTTGAACTTTTTAAATTATATAATATTTTTTTGTAAAATGTAGTGACTGTTTTAAAGCATAAATTATAAAAAAAAAGTATGACCTTAATATGTCATGTAGTTTTACCAAGTAGTTCTCATCATTAATTAAATCTCTAGTTTTTAATAACTCAAATTTAACAAAAACCCTTATTTTTCCATGAAATTTTTTAGTTAATTCTATATTGTTTTAGATGTTAAGTTACTTTGTAAAAATCTAATTATGTTCTTTACATGTATATGATTGAAATTCCTAGGCTGAATTTATGTTAGTTAGACTAAAGTTAGAAAAATACAGCCTAACATTAGCTGTGAAACTACATTGATTAAATAGCAGATGATAGCATATTTATGAAATTGAGCTTATAAGCTATTTTAACTTATAAGACTTTATATCTATAAATATTTTTAGCTGTATAAATATAAATCGATTTTTTTTCTAGGGATCGGTTGATACCTATTTGGAAAAAGAACTTCTAACTCAGAATTTTATAGATGTCTGCAAAGATACCAAAGTCAAAGTTGATTTGAGAATGCAAGAGGTATGCATTTACATTAATATCTTTATTGAGACATCTTTACAAGTCAGTGATGTACGAAACACTCGGATATACTAAATAGTCAAACAAGTTTATATGTTAAACATAATTAATTTTTTAGTTTTATAGGATGATATTTTTGGCGATTAACTTTTTTTTAAATTAAATTGCTTGAAAATTATATTATTTACAATTTACTCAAGTAGCCAGATAATTTAAGTATCGACTGATTTCTGTTCTGTTTACTGTAACTTATGTTTTATGTGTACTGTGCCCAAAGAGAAAGAAAAACGTTGGTTATTTTCTGAATCTTTCGCAATTACTGTCTGGTTCTAAGGTGTTGTTCTTCCTCTTTACTATAGATTAATATGTTACTGTGTAAGCGAAAAACCATGTATTTGCAGATTCAGTAGTGCGTTTGTAGGTACACTGATTTGTTCAGTGCAACTATGCAATAATCTACAAAATAAGAGTTTTCCGCACTTTTACTAGGGAATTTACAGATATATGTATTCTGAATCATGAACATGCGAAAGTTTGTTCTTTTTATATTGGAAAATGGAATAAATGACATCGTTTCAACAATTGTCAATATGTATTATCTCAGTCTTTGCATCATAATAAGTCGTTGCACTTTCATGAGTATCTTATCAGTGTATTTGTAGATTCACTAAGAAATTTTCAGATATACAAGTGAATGTGCGAAATAAAAAAAAAAATTCCACACTTATACGTCAGCTTAGTGTATCTGCAAACACAATGATTTGTGCATTTACACAGTAACATAGACATAAGATACCAATAAAATTACCTTATTCTGTATAAAATTTCAATTTTCAAAATCTTTTCTGAACTGCAAAAGTCTTTCATTGCTATTAAGGAGCTCTTAATTGGATAACTTTGTTTAAAACCTAATGCCACAAATAGTTGCACTTTTTGGTTTAGTTAAGTTCACTGTATATTATTACCCCTCCCTTCATTATCCCCCACAAGTTTTTGAAATTCAGGACCATTTAGTTGTGAATAGAAATCAACATTTGTTTACTTTCATTGATGTTTGAATGTAGAGCCCAATGTTTATTCCCCAGTTTTTGTTTTTACAAAATATGAATTCAAATAAATGAAATTGTAAAACAGACAGTCTATTAGAAATATTAGACCCTTATGAAACTTTTTACCACAAAGATAAGTAATAATGCCACATATTTGTAATTTATTTTTGTGCATTACCTCGCATTTCAATCCTTATAGTTATGCTTTTTTAGAATATTTTTTTGTGAAAATAGTCATCACACACGTAGATGTTACTTAAAAGTTTATCTGTAAAGATCTAGCTTAATATTGAGAGATTTTTTTTTTAAAAATAATTGTGTAATGCTTAATTTATTTGTGTATCAAAACACCACATTTATGAAATTACAATTCTACTACAATTAGGAAACCTTATAGTTTTATAGTATCTTTAAAAAAAAAAAACAGGAGAGCGGGGGAAACACTACCAATTTTGAAAATCAAATTTCTTGTCACTTAGTTAGTTTTAAAAAAGTCTATAAGAACAATTTTATGAATTGTATAATTTATACTTCATGAGATGTACTTTTTTTTTGTTGCAGGAATATGATCATTCGTTCTTCTTTGTATCAACTTTTCTTGGTGATCACTTTGATTATCATGCCAAATATCTTGTTTAATATGTATATGTTTTCCATTTATATCTTAAAACATGAATAAAGTATTTAGTTTTTTATTTTGGTGTCTTTCTTGAATGAAACAAGTTTTTTAATTACTGTTAAAAAATTTAATCCATTCAAACTTATTGTAAAAATTTATATTCAATTTATTTAGAATTTTTTTTTGTCTTTTGATATGGATGGTTATTGTAAAGAAAACAAATTTTAATGCAAAAATGAGATCTTTTGAAGAAATAACTGAAACAATGTTATGTTGCAATCAAACGATTGAAGTAGTACACAAACAGCAAAATGTTTTAGTGAAAGTAATTGATCTAAATACAAAATTTAAAAAATTATAAAATATGTACAAAGTTGAATTTCTAATGCAGTTTTTTCCCCCATCATAGTAGTACTCTATAATTTATTTACTCATCATTAAATTAACTTCTTTTGTCAAATTTAACTTAAATTTATTTGTAGTTATTCATACTTTTTTCTTATAAATTCTCACAAAGAAAATGTCAGCATTATTTGGCTTATTTAAACGCAACTAAGGTGATCAAATGTTAATAAAAAGACTAAAAACCTAGATCAATATATATTAAAACAATTAGACAAGCCAAACATATACCAAGAGGCACAGCAATAATTTTTTTTAATGTTTTCACACTTTAAAATAATAAAAATTTGCTAATGTCCTTTTCCACTTCTCTACTATCTTTTTTTATTATCAAAAAGAGCTTTTTTTCTTGAAATATGTTGAGTATGTGACCTTGTGCTTTTTATTTAAGTACTTGAGCAGTACTTTGTGGTTTTTAATTATTGTAATTAGCAGTATTTTAGATAGCTTTTTTGTTTAGAGTACAATTTCTTTCAATCTTTGAAACATATTCTAAAATTCAGCAAGAAACAATAAATAACAATGAGTTTATTTATACATTTAAGAAATATAACAGTGCATTTTTATTTTTTAAAAATAAAAAAAATTCCATTTTAAATATTACAGTATGCATATATTTTTTAAGCATTCATAAACTTAAAGCATTGTGTCAGAAGTATCTACTACAATAGTATTCAATTTGTAACCAACTTAAGCTTGCCAACCAATTTGGGATTCAAAATTATATTTTAAAATTTTGTATGCGATTATAATAGTTAGTACATTTGATATTAGGTAATGTTTTATTATGAATAATTATATAAAATACAACAAATACTTAATGACATTTTCACAGTTTTAAGAGGTAGTGGAAATTCCACATGAAATTTTAAATAAACAATGAATTAAAAGCATACCACTGAATATAAATAACAAAAAAATTCAATACATATTCTTTCAATATTTTCTGCTTAGATTTTAATTTGTAAAAGAAGGAATACAACATAAATATATTTAAATAATTTCTTTTGATATGCACAGTACAATCAACTTATATATTTGTCAAGTTTAGTAGGAATTGCTTTTTTTTTTAAATTTTAATATTGGTGATTGAAATTCTTGATAGTAAACGCACCATTAAACAAATACAATTTTTTTTAAAAATATTAAGTCTCATTAAATTAATTTTATGAATTGAAATGTGCTTATACCACACTATAAATTTTTAGTTACTAATATTATAACACAGTGATAATTCCTTTACTTATAATTTATTTAATATTCCTTTACTTATTTAAGAAATATTAATATTTTTAAGTAGGCAACTAAGCAGTCAAAGGATTTACAAAAAAAATAATATTTAAAAATCAAACACCTTGCAGTTTTAAATTTTTATAATTAGGTCAGCAACATTAGAGTTTATCTAATATAGTCATTTAAGTAGAAATGATAATGTTACAGGAAGCTTCCAGTCAAACTTTTTTTTAATTTAAGTAAGATTTACTTTAAGGAGAAAGCTAGTAAGATCATCCATGCCATCCTCCACAGTCTACAGTTATTTTAAATGAAACACTATCACATTTTTACCCTTACTAAAGCCATGGACAACATAGAATATTTTTTTTAAAATAATTTACTTGGATTCTTGGTCATAGTATAGTTTAAATTTCAATTATACAAATTAACATATTAAACATACAAATTGAAATGAAATCTTTTGGAATAAAAATTTTTTTTTGGCTATTTTATTATTTTTTAGAAAGTAATAATATTTTTTTTATCTTATGAAGATAAAAAAAATCAAGTAACAAAACTTAGAATAATTAAGTATTTTATACTATGTAGAGTCAACAGCTAAAGAACCTTTTTGATTCAACTGTGTGAGAATATGCTTTTACTCTTCAATTTGATATGTACAAAAGTTTAGAATTATTTTACATATTTCTAATACTTCATAATATCCCTTACGATAGAAATTCATTTTAAAATTCACAATTATCTCTAAATTCAAATCAAATCTTTTTTATAATTGAATATAAAATTATAAAACTTATTTGACATTTATTAAAATGAATTTACAATTAGTCAAAGGATCTTCAAGGCAATTTGAAAATGCAAGAAGCAACCTCTCCTACAAATAAAATATTTTATTGCAACACAAAAAATTTATATAGTCGAAAAATCTAAATTTCTTAAAATTTGAGGGGGGTTTTATATAGTGACTATAGTTTACTAGACTTCATATCTCACTGTAAAATTTAAAAAAAAAATTACAAAAATGTGTATTTGAAGTAATTTTGTCGTTTTGGTACTTCAACATTCGTATAAAGTTACAAACGTAAGTTCCCGGTTTTAGAAAAATAAAAGAGCAAATGATTCTTACCGACTAGATACATTTTATTAATTTAAATTTAAAACACACCTTATATAGATATTATCAAACCTGGTAAAACTTATTTCCAGCATCAGATAAAAATCCAAGTCAAATTTTATTGCTAACCTTGATGTAGAATTTCTGAGAACATTTAACTTAAATATTAAATTTGATTTTTATATACATTTTTGACTAAATTCTTTAAAATATATACACATTAAAGCCCCAAAAAATATTTTTAGTCACAAAAAAAATGTGTAAAAACACAATACAATTATGGTTGGTTAAATAGCTGCCTAATTCTATAACTCGTATTTCTTGCATTCTTATATTTCACAATTTCGATTTATTCTCAAACAGACCTTTTAATTAATAAGTAAAGTTCCAGGCTATGGTTGAGTCTTATATTTGCTAGAAATACTAGCTGCCATTCTTTATTTTTTATACTGAATTACTACCATTTTGTTTAAACTAAATGCATTTTGTTTTATTAATTTTAAGTTTATATATCATTGAATAACTCAATTATTTGAATATTGTTTTCTGTGTGCAGTTACATTTTGATTATCTGATTTTTACACACATGCAGTGTTAATATGTATTACTTTGGTACAAAAACTACAGTGCTTACACATATGATTATTGTACAAACACTAAGTACAGTTTTCTCTTAAATAGTTCTTTCAAACATCTGACTCAAAAATTTGATCAATTATATGCTGCCCTTCTGTTTCAATTTCGTAGTTGACTTTTGAATTCCTCAACTGTTTAAATCTCTGCATTAACAAAGACTTAGCAAAGTCATACAGTTCCAAATCAAGTCTGTTCAAATCTTTTACTCTCTGTAAATTCTCCTCACTTATTTCAGCCAATGTCATACTGCTACGAGTTTCATTTAACTGCTGAAAAGGTTGAAGAAATTTTAAGTGAAAAGTATTCTCAAATAAATATTGAGTGAGCTTTTGAAATTCACACAGACCAAAGAATGCCATTCTTTGTAGATTCTGTTTAGCACTGGCAAGCATCATAACTTCTCTTTGGCGTTTAGTCATCACTGATTGGTTGTAGCATCCCACAAGAGTTAAATCAGCAAGCATTCTAGTTTGGCGGTTCATCGCTAAATTTGATTTGCAACTTAAAAATTCTTCCAGTTCAACATCACTCCAGTCTTTTCCATCAAAACAAGGTGGCAACTCTTCTTTTGTAGGTAATCGGCCACCACACAGGTGACGAGCTGTCTTCCAAGTTGCTCCTCTTTGAACATGCTTATACTCGCTTAAAAACCGAGAAACTGGATCCCGCAATAAAGTTATGTAAAAGTACCTATAACAAAAAATACATTTATGATTTAAGAAATTTAATAGTTTATAATAATTATACCAAATAATAAATTAAAAAAACTAAGTTACACGTTGAGAATCTTCTTGGGTTCCATAAATATGGGTTACTTTGTTATAAACAAAAAAAATTTATTGAATCATGCATGCTACAAGCTTATTGCTTTAGGTTTGCATAGTAATTGGCAATTCATGCCAGGGCCACCTTCAACAGAGTTCTAATATTTGTCGCTGGGTGGTACAAAGTAACACGTTGTAATGATACCTACTAAAAGTTTTCAATGGATAGTATCACTTAATTGTACAAAGATGTTTTTTATTATCTTTTTTAGATTTTTTTTGTTGGGAATTGGCAAATTATTATAATGGCTATTTTTTAATTGTTCACTATCAAAAGAATTTTAAAATGTACAATGCGAAATTCGCAACTTTTTCTGCAAAAAGGAATAACAACTATCAATTTTTTTTAATTTGACATTATAAAGAGCAAGAGTCTTGTGTTCTATATATTATCTATGTCACAGTTTTTTTAAAAATAAACCTATATAAGTAAAAGTATGGAAATTTTTTTACATACTGGCATAAGGATAATATAATTTTCAATTTATAATTCTAAAATTATAAGAAAAACCGGTAAAAAATAGGCTACATGTAAATTTTTTATAATTTTTTTTTAAATTAAAATTTTATTATATTATTGCAGTTTAGCAAAGCACACAGAATTATCAAAAAGACTTTATACTACATATGATTTGAATATATTAATAAACTGTATGATAATCTCTTACAAAAGATTTACAATTTAGCACAAAAATCATATATTTTAACACTATAATTATTATTAGAAAAAAGAATTATTAGAATATATGAAACAGTAACTGAAGTAAATTATTAAGATAAAAAATGAAATCCTGTTTAAACTGACACCACAACTGGAAATAGTTGATAAATTTGCTTTTCAGTTTCTGATAAAAAAAAAATACTGTTAATTAAATTAAGTATATATTCTCTTTTACAATCTGTTAAAATTACTATTTGCAATTCATGTTCCAATATAATAATAATCCCATAACATTGAAAATACTAGTTTAAAAAAATATTTTACCTTCTCTTTGAGGACTTTCTTTCTGTCTGATCCATGGCACTATCAACACAATTTGTTAGCTCAGTCCAGTCAGCGTGCAACCCGCATTTCCAACCGGTAGAATAACGACTAAACAGCCATAATTTGTCTTCGGAATGAGGACGTGAGCATTTGCATTTCTTGCGTCCTTTCTTGCATGAGCAAGGCTGCTCCAAGGCTAAATTTTTTACCAGATGTTTCCCAAATGCTGTGCCCCCAGTTTTCTGAATGTGTAAAAATACTATGACATCTGACCCCCTAATGTCAAACTCAAAATCTGGTTCCTTGAGCATATCTTCGAAAGAAAGCTTATTCATTCTATACATATCTGACTTCCCGACAAGAGGATGAGATAGGAAAGACAATGGCTTTCCCATGTTGTCCACAACATTTTTGAGGCTCAGTTTATTCCATCGACTAGACTGCGTCTGTGAGTATGTCCAGTTATTGAACACACATCTCTCTTCAGAACATAAATAGCCTAGTAATATAATTCCAAATATGGTAGTCAGTATACATAATATGAGAACATATTTATACCGACAGTGATTTTTAAACATGTCCATTTTGAAGAACCAAGAATAAGCTTTGCATGTTTCGAATGAAATAGTTAATGAATGTGATTTTTAGTGACAAAAACAGTGAATACTTCACTTTGAAACTTTTTCATAGTCTTTTAACAAATAGGCATTATTGAAATACATGCAATGCATATAAACATTTGAGATTACCCACATTTGATGTCATAAAAGGAAATTTTAGTTAATTTCTCAAGAGGTATTTATGTTTTTAAATGCAAATTATGTTAATATTGTACAATTCGGATAACATAATAAATATTCGTCCTGTTTACTATTTTTTGGTTGTTTATTTTGAAATTGAAATGATAAAATTTCTGTGGATAACAAGAATTTATGCTATGACAGGCAAGTTGTTTAAAAAATATTTACTGGGTTTTTTAATCCAAATAAAATTAAGAAATTGATATTTCTGTATTTTATCAAATGTGTTTAATTAATTTAATAAATTATAAGGTAATAAATTTCAATAAAACAAAAAGAAGCGGGATTTGTGCGTTTTTGTTATATTGATGTTTTAACAGTTAATCAAGGTCAGTAACTGCGCCCGTTAGTAGTTTTTCTTTTTTCACCTTGTTGTTGTGATGGCGTTCTGAGAATCTGAAACTTAATAAAAGTTCGTTATAATATTTCCTGGTATCCGCTCTGTTTAATTATAGAGTTGATATTAGAGCTGTTTGATAAAGTTTAATTTGAATAACTGTTACTTTATTTATTTCAATTGTTTAAGAATATAAATTTTTGAAGATGTCCAGCCGTTCTCAACTGTTTGTAGGAAGACTTCCGATCGATATCAGAGAACAAGATGTAGAAAAGGTCTTTGAAAAATATGGCCGGCTCCTTCGTTGCGATGTTAAATATGGTGAGACCCTATTTTTTTTTTTGTTTTGAGAAAAGTATTTGTAAATTATCTCTCTATTGCAGTTGCTTACTTTTGGGCATCGTTAAAGGTGGGGCACGTTCAAATGAATTTCTTTAGGGGGAAAAAAAGTAGATTTGATCTAAACTATGCTTAATACTATGGTACAGATGTAGTATAGGACTATACTATACTACATCTGTTCCAATACTATAACTTTTTTAACTAAAAATCGTTAAATGTATTATTAAACCAATCTATTTCTTTTCCGATCTTAAGGGTTACTTCCGGTTTAATGCACAATTACAGTTAACAATTTCAGAGTTGCATCTTATTTTTGTACCACAGTCGGATGATTGATTGATTGATTGGATGACTTCTACTGTGTCTGGCTGTCGGTGACGGTTCAAAATTCATTTCGAAGGATTTCTTTTAGGTCTGCATAATTGAATGAAATATTGTCGCACTTTAGCTCCACAATGGGATAATGGCGATGGTTTAGAATTGATTTCGAAGCTTTGCTTTGGTTAATTAACATCGCACTAGAGCCTTATATTGGGCTGTTGACGGCAGTTCGGCGCCTATCTTGAAGGTAACAATGTCCCTCTGGGCATTCGATCATGGTGCTTGCAGGCAATCCTTCGGACAGTTGTTTAGGGGATTTCGACAGCACACACGCATACCGCGCGCTAAAGTCAGACTTCTCACGTTGATTTTGTGGCCTTCGGCCTCTAACTACTCGGGATCACATCCATGACCTGCTCCGGGCAGTTGTTTGGGGCTACTCATCGTTTTGAGCACCGGGCAATGGCGAATCTTTATCAAAGAACATTTAACCAATATTCGAATAGAATAGTATTCTTATTTTCAATTCTTCCCGCTAAATATTCACGTTACTCTTTAAACCAATCACCGAAATTCCTATGTCCGTAAGTCAAGTGACCTTCCGAACCAATCACGCAAATTCTTAACCTTTCATATTTGTAAACAATTGTCCCTTTATTCCCATATTGAGAAGTAAATCGCCCGAAAAAGTCGCCAAGAACTTCTTGTCTATGATTCTAAATCCCAACCTTGGATTTTTATGGGTTAATCTGTCGTAGGTCATCCTGATTGTTTGCCATTTCTGGCAACCCAGCGCCAAACACAATGCATGGGGGAAATGAAGGAGTTCTTTGACTCGCGACCAAACTGATATTTGTTGCCAAGCAATGTGAGTATTGTGAATATATACTAGTTTCAGAAAAGTTGCCAAAGGGTCCCAATAAGACAGATTAACTCAGTCAAAAGAATGGTACAGATGTAGCTTAAGACATTTGGCGCTCGAGGTTTTTTTGGCGTGTTTTATATGGGCGATAAATTTATAGTATGACAACCCCACCTCATATTGTTGGTATTTTCCGATTCTTGTAGCGACTTTCAATCTGGCAACCCTATGCTATGTTTAACGGCAATTTTTCGTTGCCAAAAACAAAAAACGCACCAAATGTCCTATACTACATCTGTTCCAAAAGAATAACGTCGTCATCTGACCATGGTTCAAAAATACGAGGCATCGTTCCCGTGTCTTTCCTTCGAGATAGGCCCTGAACTGTCGCCAATAGCCCACTGTGCAGCTCTAGTGCGACGTTAATTACACAAACCAACCAAAAGAATAACAAGGTACAAATTTAAAGGATTTCACAACAAAAAATGGTTAAACTTGTGTGCGGGGGCTGCATAAATCATCACCAAGATTGATTTTACTCCCATTTGGTAACCTAATTCAATACTTATGCAGTAAATATTTTCTGTTTAGGAGTACTTGTGCACTTTTGAGTCCTATTCTGTTTCTTTTCAAAAGGATCTTCGAGATCTCTGATTTTCGTTTTTTCTTAACCAGGTTTCCATGGAACTATTTTATTCAATGTAAGAAGATGGAGACCTTTCAGTGTCTATACCTTTATCACTACCTTGTTTTTCACATTATGTGTATTATTTATTTAAGAATCGGAGTGCTATTTGCAAGACAAACAAGATTTTACAGATATAAACACGACTACAACACCTTTTCTAATACAAAAATTATTTAAATTTCCAAAAATATGAAAAATAAATTACGGATATCTGTTATTATGACAGGTACCTTTGTAGCAATCTCCAAAACAGCAAAGTAATTTCAGCAATGGAAAGAACTGTATTTAATAATTTCTGTGGAGTATATTTTTAATTCTCATGCTCTTAATGGTGTACATACTGTGTATATTATGTGCACAATCATATTTTCGTGCGAAATCTGTGCATGCACACTTTTCCCTTTTGAATTTTCAAACTGCTTTGCTCATTGTGCATTCATTTGTTGATTAATTATTTAGAGTTGCTATAATAATAATTTCATCTCTGGCGACTTTTTTTCATAAAAAAAATGTAGATGCAAAAAAAGTTTTTATATTACTAATAACTTACTTTAGATATCTTAGCTTGCAGTATCATCAAATTATGCAGCTGTGTAAAAGTAGTGTTATTCTGAGTTTTTATTCTAATTTATCCAATTTAAGTATGTTAGAGTTCTATCATTTTTTAGACGGCTCTTTAAATATTCGAATGTAATTTTCATATTTTTAACTTTTCTTTCATGTAATATAATATTTATTATTTCCTCATTAAAATATGGCTCTGTTTGTGCTTGCTATTCTTTATAATAAATATCTTTCATAATGTGTGCATGTTGACTGAAATTTTAATAAATTCCTTTTTTTGCAAATGAATAACACAACAGACATTTTTATAAAAAGCAATTTATATATTCAATTTATTATAGGAATGTATGGATCTACTGGAAGGAGAGGTTCTGGAAGTATGTGTGCTTTTTATAAAAAAAAAAGTTTCCCGTCTGTTTTCTGAAACGTGAAATAATATAAAAAATAAAAACTTTTAATGATACTATAATCAAATAAAGTTACAAAAAATAAGTTTATTAAAATTTAAGGTAGTATCTTTCACTGGTTATTTAGTTTCTAAAGAAATAGAATATTAGTTTTGCCACTGCACTTTTTTTGCCAAATATGCATGTTTTTTTTATAAGTTAGTAAGAGGAGGAAAATATAATCTTGAAAATATCTGCGATAAAGAAATGGCATTTAAAAGCATATATATGTTTTAAAGATTATACTTGAGATTCTAAGACATATATATTATGTTGGTATGTTGGTGATGTTTTAACTAAATAAGTTTATAAATGGCAAAACTGGAAGAAAAAAAATAATATACTAACAATTTTGCTGACATACCTGTTGTTATTAACACCTCCATTTTTTCTGCTATTATAAAATAAAAATTCATAAACCCTCAATTAAAATGCTCACAATTTAAAATAATGATTACAAGCTGTTATCTATGTTTTCCATCTAGATTTCTAATACTATACAGAGTAAATTAAATTTATTAATACCAAATAAATCATTTATTGTTTTACCATGGTTTTTTTTCCTTGTATCTTTTTAAATGTAGAATAAATACTAGATAATTATAAACAAAAATCTTTTTCTATGTTTAACTTGCTATTTATAGTTGTACATTTTATTCCTTTAAATAGCAATAATTGTGGCAGATTGTAGGTTTGTTTGGGTAGAAAGTAGTTAGTTGCTCTTTGTGAAAGTCAATTGATAATATTATTAATTCTAGATATTGATAAATTTTGTAAGTAACAGCACAATTAGATAAGGAAAAAGTTTCAATTAAATTAAAATTTCATTCTTTTTGGCTTGGTTACAAATCTTAGACCAAAGTCAAATGTGATAACTATTTATCTTGGTGCATTCCGAATATTGTGAGGAAAAGAAACATCAAAGCTCTTTGTTCCAGATAAATCTAGAGCAATTTTGATTTTTAGATACTATTCTATGTTTTTTTATTACCTTACAGTTTTAATCTATTATCTTGCCCATCTAAAGAATCATTCAATAATTAGTTTCTTAAGTGATATAGCAAATCAATAATACAAGAATCTTCTTTTTTCTTTACTATATTCACGAATATTTTTATTAGACAGTGCATTCATAACAAGAATTAAGTATTTGCATGATTATAGCTTAATTAATAGTCATGTGTGGTTTGTTAGAATTTTTTGTGAGGCTTTTTCCAAGTCCATTTTTCCCCCCATTATTAAATCTTGTTAATTATAAAAAGTAGGTTTTCAAAATAGCCTAAAAATCTACTTTGTGTTGAAAGTATATAAAATATATTATTATAGTTTTTTTTTTTGTACACTCTAATCTAATTTGTTTAAAAAAAAAATTAAAATATTAAGAGTATAGATTTTTTTGTGGCTTTTTTTTTTATATCCTGTGAAAAGGGGGAGATTTTGTACAATGTTTAAATAAATTCACACGAATCTTGGAATGTAGTTATTTTATGAAGTATGAAATATTTAATATTTCATGATTTTAAACTTTTATTGATTTATAGTTTGAGTTTGGTAAATATTTCTGCTCTAATAGACATGTCCTTTTTATTTTTGATTTTTAATATCCAATTGGAATGGGTTTAATTTTCTAGAATTTTACTTGAATTTTTTATTTAGTCTTTCCAATTATGATAGTTTATGCAACTTACACAATAAAGAAATGACTTGTAAAATAACTAATGCTAAGATAAAGTATTCATTCATTTATATTTTTATTCTTCTTTCTAGGAACCGGTATGGCATATGCGTTTGTTGATTATGATGATAGACGAGATGCAGAAGTAAGTGTTAAAAGCTTTCATTTGTTTACCTACCTTTCATTTATCTTTCATTAGCAATAGTTTTTATTAATTATAAAAGATGTTTAAATATTTTTTATTTCATCTATCGAAAGTTGTAGCCTTTTCTGTGTAGCATTCCTTTTTGATGTTTTTTTTCAATAGTTTTATGGATATCTTTATATTTAGAAATATTTTTATTTATGAATGCATAAATCATTAGAATTTTTTATGTAATATACAGTAAATATAACTAATGTTGTTGTTGTTTTTATCACACAAATATTTACATTTTTCAAATCTTTTGTTTCTGAACTTTTAAATTCAATTGCATGCCAAAATCTCATTGCTTTAAGCAGTCATATTAAATTATTAAAACCAGTGTTCATGTAGTAAGCAATTGTACATTTTGTCAGGAATTTGTTCTTACATGAATACCAGATCTTGCATGTCGAATATTGCTATCTACTTCCTTATTATTCACAATGAGCATCATCTACTGTGTAATGTTGCGTGCAAAGCAGCAATTCAACAAGTAGAAGTATTCATTTAGTTTCAAATAACGTATAAGAATATATCAATAATCAGGGGTCTGTCTTAACAATTTTGAAAGGCTACTGTTTTTACGAAAAATTTAAATTGTTAAATAATTTTGTGAAATTTCAAAAATTGTTTATATAATAAGATATCAATGTATAACTGGACAATATAATAAAAGATAATTTAAAAAATAAGATCACATTATTAATGTTTTTATTCCATGGTAAAATGGGTAGAAACAGAGAGATGTAGAAAGGAATTTAAAACTTGTATTGCAAAATTCTGAATGTTTTGGATTTGCTGTTTCATAATTAAATTTTTTTGTGAAGGGTCCATTTGGTTACACAGAATTTTGTTAAGGGTCTCTAAGTGGACCCAAATTTCTTTTAAACAGACCCCTGATAATATATCTGCTACAATAATATATTATGAACATATGGATACACACATTAGCTCTTAATGGCTTTGATTTTAAGATTTTGTCCTGTATGTTTTGATATTTTTTATTGCAGAAATAGACAACACAGCATATATTTTTAAATTGTAAAAGCATAGGGTTGCCACGCTATTGTTAAACATTGAAAAGCTGTAATTGTCAAGAAAATTAACAATTTCTTTCAGCTTTTCTGTATATGTCGGGGAATTTTTCTACTTTTTATGTTTGTCTTATGAGTTGTCTTATTATATTCCTTTCCTCGCTATCGATAAAAAGCTCTTTTCATTGTAAAAATGATAATTTCTCAATTTTTTTAATATATATAAATTAATAGGTTATTATTTACAGGCAGTTCATTTTTATAGATCCCAACATTAACCTTTTAAAAAAAATCTTTTCGTATATATCTCTGAAATTTTTTGTAAACCTTCTGGGAAAATCAGGAAATTTTAAACTTAATGTTAAGTGGCAACCCTGATTAGAAAGTACCACTTGCATCTTTTCCAATTGAGATGTTTAATGTTATAAAGAATTTGTAAATAAAAAATAAATAAAAACATTAAAAATTGTTAACTTATTTTTCAAAATCAGCTTATAGTTTAGGTATTTAAAATTTATTTTATTTCAATAAATTGGCTCTTCAAATTGTATTTTAACTGTCTTGAATAATTTAAGATCAAAACATTGATACATACATTTAAAATTTAACACTTTGCATGCATAAAATTAAAATTGTGTGGTACCTTCTTTTTTTAAAAAATCTAAATGAGTCATTTTATCCTATCTTTTTTTGCAACGAATGATAGGAATTTGAGTTTCTATGTGTGCAAAATATTCTGTTGTTTTTTATTCATTTCATAATAATTGATTTTAAATGTTCTGAGAATCCTGTGGGAGAGTCCAGTTGCAAACTGCCTCTACAACTCTGACCATGCCTGTTGCCACACCAATGTTTCCGTACCACAGCGTATGTAGCCTTAAAGAGCATCTTGATAACGATCCTTCCGATTCGGCTCTGAAAAACCTAGCTTCCCAATCCCAATCCTCCAAAGCCATGTTTCCAAAGATCTTGAGTGTAATTCCGATTGCCAATTGTCTGCCGGCAAGATCGATCGAAAGCATTGCCTCTGCCTTGTATGTCTCAGCCAATGCCTTGCTGGTCTTTCCATATAATTCCTTTAGTCAACTATATGCCACTCCATCCTCCAGAAAGGAATAGGTATTACATTTTATTTTTTAATTTAGCAGCAAGGTTTTTGTATTGTGTGGCTTAGATGATGGAAATGTAATTTTGCTTGCTTTGATACTTGTTTGTCAAAGATGGGAACTGAAGCTATCAGCAAACTTTTCATTAATTGTTTATATTCCTACATGTATGAATAGCTAATAAATATGTGCTAAAATTATCTTTAACAAATGCTATTTATTTTATAGTTTAGTTTTTAACATTGTTCGAAACGCATTAATATCTGAGGAAAAGCGATGTCTGTTCATATTAACACAGTAGCATGATTAGGGTTATATTAAGAAATATTTATTTCCTGGACATGCTATTGAAGTTTTATCCTAGTTGTGAAAATGTTTTTTTTGTGTGTTTTTAATTAAAGAATTGTAACTAGAAAAAATAATCTAAAATAATTTGCTTCATATATGAGATACTATTATAAGCAATGCTCTTGTGAAATACTCTTGACACTTGTTTAGGTATTAATATAAGTTTAACATAACAGGAAGAAATTTAAACCTATAGTAGAATTCTTTGTGATGTTCTGCAACATAATTTTTGTATGTTATAACTGTTCAAGATGAATATTAATTTTATATGTACAAAAAAGTTAAAAATCGCTGTCAAGCTAAATAAGGATTTACATTTTGATGGAAAGTAGAACAGAT
Source organism: Troglohyphantes excavatus (assembly GCA_963932185.1). NCBI lineage: Eukaryota > Metazoa > Arthropoda > Arachnida > Araneae > Linyphiidae > Troglohyphantes > Troglohyphantes excavatus. Next base: position 46,772,813 of record OZ010666.1, read on the forward strand.
GCATATCCAGTCATTCTCTTATTTACTATTAGATGACAATAATTGTAATGGCAATAACTTGAAAAGAGAGGAAGTTTGGTAAATTATTTTTAACATTTATGGATATATATAATGTGTGAAATTAAATCAAATATGCAAACAAACTTTGATCTAACAATACATTTACAAAAAAACTTACAACTTTTAAAATTAAGTTTGGTTCAATATCACACCATCAGCAATAATTGAATCTATAGCATTTTTTATCTTGTTGGCATTTAAATTGAAGGTTTATACTTGGCAAATAGAGCTATTTATTTCAATACTTTGCATACTGTAATACTTATAATTTCCAACTATTGAAAATTGTGTAAAAAAAATATTTCTTGTATTCAGCATTTAGAAATTAGATTTATAAATTTTAACTTTTCCATATATTTTATCTGAATTTAAATAAATATTAAATGTGAATTGTTTTATTTATAAATTTTATTGGTTTTTATAGGATGCCATAAAATATGAAAATGGTAGAGAAATGAAAGGCCAAAGTATAGTGGTTGAGTGGGCAAGAGGACCTTCCCACCGATCTCGAGTTAGTAAATTACCTTTGTATTTTGTTATACCCGGTAAATTAGTTATTTTTTAAAATCTTTTTTTATGATAATGATTTTTTTTTCAGGAATACTGTTATGTAACTATCACTTATAATTTTATTTTTAATTATGGTTATTTTTGTTCATTAAACTACTGTGCTTAGAAAAAAAATTGATTCTTCATGCAATGATTGCTATGTAGATGACTGGTTATTGGCACGGCATTCCTATCATTTATATGATTTTTTTTTAGTACTATTAAAACCACAGTTTAGGTATTTGCTATTTAGTCTCCCTTTTTGAATTTACTGTTATAATTGATCTGAGAAAATTTCTGCAGATAGAAACTGCTTGTTGTTGATGTCAATCATGATGATTAATGTTTTAACAGAATTAAACATTCTACTTTTTACGGACTAAGAATTAATAAGCTTATTTACTGGGTATTCATGCATATGCATTTTTAAACTAGTTACTTCAAAAAATATTTTGGGAAAAAATGGTAAATTTTTCTATTTTATAAATTAGAATTGATATCTCTAAATTTTTTTTTAAGGTTGAACACAATGTGTAAATGTCACCAAAAAAAAATGCGTAACTCTTCTATAATTTTTAAAAAAAAAAAAAATTGTGTTGAAAAATTTAATCCATTTTTTAAATTTTGAATACACTTCTCAAAAATGCTTTTTAAATTAGTCACTTTAGTATGTAGTACAGAACTTCGTCAAACAAATTCTGAGGGGTTCTAACTAAGTCCAAATTGAGTTTACTTTAAAAGTTATTTTGAAAAGCGAATGTGTTTAATCATAATATTTTTTTTATTAAAAAGCACTTAGTTTCTCTAAAATAAATGTTTCAATGTTTTAAAAACTGCACCATTGTTGCCCACGCTAAAATAATAGAATTAAAAAGCAATTTTGCCATGCCAGACAAGTATTTTTGGCATGGTTTTAAAATCTTGGACTAGAAAGTCTCCGTGCAGTTCTTTAGTTTGAAAGGTAAAAATTTATATGACTAAAATATCCATAATAATTAATATATTCTTCATTATTTTTCCAGGATAGCTCAAGCTATCAAAGAAATTCCAATTTCAGGGTAAATATAATTTCAAATGTGTGCTCTCCGCTTATTTTTGAAACATATATAAATTTACGACACACACTTAATCCCAGATTATATTATCGATAATCATAAAAATATTGAAGTAACTAAAATATTTCTACATCTGTCAAAGTATAACAAACCTTGCATATCAAGACTTGTGTAATTGTACTGAGCACATTACATTTATTGATAAAAAAAAATATTAATAGCCTGCAGTATTTCTGTTGATACTTTTGGAAACGTTTAATTTGCAAAATCACTAAAATATTACACTTTTAAATAGCTCTTCTTATTTTTAAATTATTTATAGAAATCATTTCACTTTCTTACATGTTGCCAGATTTTATTAATAGAGAGAGCATAATCACATATTATCTTGTAAAGATTAGTCATTGATTTAATTTGAGTTTAATTGCTGCTTAAAATCAAAATTTTAATATATTAAATATTGTAGGTTAAATTTTTTTAGAACAAAGGTTTAGAGTTCTTTTTTATTCTTATTAAAAGGAATTTTATATTGGGTTCTTTTAACACTTGTTCACCATTCCAGAAAATATGTTCATAGTATAGTCATATAATATTTTATAATTGTAGATTATGCAGGTAACAAACTTTTTAAAACAATCAAATACATCCCTTTAATTCAGATTCTAATTAAACAGATTTTTAGAATGCTTATTTTTTCTTTAGTTTTTTGTTGTTGTAGTAGCTGATAAAAGAATTGTATACTTGTGTTCTAAAATTTTTTATGTTATATAATTTAGAATTTAAGTATATATGTAAGTTTTTAAGATAAAAACTTGTCTTATAGAACATTGCATTAAGAATATTAAAATAAAAATACAACTTTAAAACTATGCAATAAAAATACATAAAATATATACATGTTTCGGGAGATCCATCCCTTCATAAGCAGAACTTAAAAAGTCTGTGTGAACAATAAAAAGAAAATTACCCAGAATTGAAAGTTTACCAAAGAACAAAAACTATTTATAAATCCATTGGAGTTAACTATTGTGTACCAACAAGTGGTAAATACCGAACGACAAATATTTCATTAACTATAGTGTCAATACCGTTGCTGTTCTTGTGTTTCCTGCTTGTTGGCACATGTCCAACTGATTGAGATACTTTTGTTCTTTGGGAACGCTTTAGATTCTGTGTATATTTTCATTTTGTTCCGCACACAGACATTTAGTTTCTGATGATGAAGGGAGATATAGTTCCCAAAACATGTCTAGATTTTATATATTTTTAATGCATAGTTAACCTTGTATTTGTGTTTAATATTATATATGTTAGAATTAACTCACTGAAATATAAAGAAATATTGAAACAGTTTGTTTTCACTACAGAACTGTTTAATTTATGATTCCAACTAATTCCTTTTTTAACAAAGTAATTAAAAAAATTATTTTAATACAGAAGGATTTCAAAAGTTACCCAAATTATTTAATTGTGGCAGTGTAGCGAATTGCATTGAGTTTTTAAATTGTTTTTGCTGATAAAACTGGTGATTTCAAAAGCTGTGTTTCACATTTTAAAAATTAATTTATGTTAAGTATTAATCTTTTATGAGATTTCATACAATTTTTTATAATGATTTCTTTTTCAGCAGCTTGTTATTCATTTTTTTTTTTTATTAAGACTTCTAAAGTAAATTTTTGTATTTCATTTTCATATTTTTTTCTCCTTAGAGGGACAGTTATGGTGGACGATCTTCTCGTCAGGTAATTTTTCAGTAAACTTTTATAAAATATATAAAAAAAAATCTGATAAATGTTAATAGTGATAATAATGCAGTTTATCAACATTTTAATATCAATTCATAATTTTAATATTTATTTCTGTTAGGGCGGTTTTCAAACATCATGCAGTACATATAAGTTAACTCTTCCCGTTTCTCTCTTGAATGCATTTTATTTTACTTAATAGTTCTTTGTGGGCTTTTCGCCCCTTTACTTTCTTGAACTTAACTTTTTGCACAGAATTTTATATAGTTCATGTGCTTATTCTGTCTTTTGTATTTGCAGTAGTTAAAGCAGTGTTCACTCTAGGCGTTTTTTGAAGGGCGGTCCGCCCTGCCCGCATTTTTTTCATCTCAATAGCGCCCTCATGCCCATTTTTTAAAAATGCCGCCCTCTTTTGAAAAAAATCCGCCCCTCTTGCCCTTTTCAGTCAAGCAAAGGCGTCCTTGCTTCCCTAGCTGTCTTTAAAAAAAAGGCATCAGTTAATTTTTTTATGTAAATTGGAATTAAGTGAACTATGACAGTAGAAAATCAAAGTACTTTTTAACTACGCGTGTTGTGCAATCGCGATGATTCTGCTGTAATTTCGAGCACGGGGCATTTCAAGAATCCTATTGGTTGCATGTGCCCGCATATGAAATGCTACGTTTATATTTTTTTGAAGAAAAGATTATTTGGGGCGAGGTTACAAGATTATGCATTTTATTACGAAATTTTGGATTTAAGTAGCCTTTTCATCAGTTTTGTAAGGGGTCTGATTAGGGCTACTTACATATTTGTTTTTTAGGGAAAACATTAATTTTTAAATGTCAAATTTTGGATTTTAAGTAGTATGCTTCATAAAGAGACATGAATTTTGTACGGGTCTTTCTTTCGAGATACGCCCCGAAACGTCAACAATAGCACAATATGCAGCTCTAGCGCAATGTTAACCAACAAATCGGAATTTTTTTTTGTTTGGTCACGGATCCGATGTGTCAATGGATGGCCACGCCTACCCCAAACTTTTTTTGAAAGTGCCCTTTTAAAAATAAGAATGCCTTTTTAAAAACGGGGTGCCCTTTTACTGCCAACAGCGCCCTGCTCCTTTTTATTTCTAGAATGAACACTGGTTAAAGGCTTATTATAGTGTTAAAATAATGTATCATTTGTTTTATAACTTGATAATTAATATTTAAATTTTATTTCACAGAATAGTGAAGAATGCTATCGATGCAGGCGCACAGGACACTGGGCAAGAGATTGTCCTGATCAAGACAGAGACCGATACTACCCTCGCTCGTCTAGGAACCGTTCCCGATCACGTTCTAGATCAAGGTCATACCGACGAAGGTGAGTTGGACATTTAGTAAGTTTTTACTATTTCAAATGTGTTGCTTCAATATAATATAAAAGTTTTGTTCAGAATCAAATTTTTTTCATAAATACATATGAATAATTTAAAATTGAGATTAGGGAAAAATGTGATTTGCGTACTTACTGATGGCAAAGAAACAAACAGTTACCCGAGAAGTTTTCGACAGGAAAATAGTTTTATTCTTTCTTTAGTTTGCCTCCAAGAGAAATCAATCCTGTTTTGTGAACTCAAAAAGGAAATGTTGCAATGTCTTTTCAATTCAGATTTGTTTATAACCAGTCCAGAATGCAATAAATGTTACTTAAAAATGTATTATATATTTATTATGAAAATTGACTATAAATTTCAATTAGAAAAATCTAACAAGCAAAAACACTATAAGTATAGGTGTTAACGGGTTTTGATAATACTGCGTATAATTCATACATTACATATATGTTAGTAAAAAGGTAACTTAACGATCAATTGAAAATTGTTTATTAGGCATATACACAAAGTAATGATCAGAATAGAGAAAGAAAAAAGCTGATTTACGCGGTCCTAACATTGAAACCGTTTTTTGTGTTTTGGCGATTTTAGGAACTAAACAAAATTGAAAAAATTGTTTTACGGTTTTGTGTTTAAATAGCGTTTAACATTGTTTAAAGAAATTTAACAGATTGATTAAACATGCCATTTCAGAATCTACTAAAAATAACAAACATATAGCATGTGTATAACAAAATGAAATAATTTTCATATATATTGTTTTTTATTTTAATTAGAATTTTAAATAGTTACTTGTTTTTTATTATCGAATACTTTGTTTGGATTAGGGTTCAATTAAGTACTATCAATTCACAATATTCTATATGAAGCCATCCTTCCATGCACTTTTCCATAGCCCATTTTGTCTGTGCGTGCTTAAAACGTGGAATCACTTTTCACTGCTTCAATATAAAATTAATCTCATTATTAATTTATTAGTATAAATTATTATTTTTCTGATGAAATATTGTATTGTCATCAGGATTATGTAAGTAAATAAATTAGGGCTGTCATAAAAATACATATAAATTATATTTCAAAGATTTAAAAATATATATATATGTGAATACATTTTTAAAACTGATACGGGTACATGGTCTGTATGGGGTCGCAAGCCAAATACAACATTTGTAAAATCCCTATATAACACTAGGGAAAATGGGTTTATAAGGATAAATAACCTGCCATAGTGTAGAGCAGTGGTTTTCAACCTTTTTCTTTCCCTTGATAAAACTTTTCATTTATGAGCACCCCCTTCTCATCCATCCTTCTATGCACAAAAAATGTATTTTCATATAATCAAACAAAGCATGTATATATATTTCTGTATTTCAGCCATTTTCTTTTCTAGTTGTTAAAAACCATAAAAAGGCATGATATTTTCCTCAAATTAAAAGAAATCAATGAATTTCATTTTATTTAATGATTGATTTCATATAATTAACTTGCTTATTGGTCACCATGAAAATAAAATATCATCTAAGTTTTATATGGGTAATCAATCACATGTTTAGTACAAAACAAGGATCCTATTTTATTGGGTCAATTCGTCTGAATTTTTAACAAAATTTAGTCTAAAAAAATAATTTTCTAGAAAATTCTAATTAACAATACACATTATTCTTAATTCGTTCAAACACTGTGTATTATGAAACAAAATTATTAGAGGATCTGATACTCCTTATGTTTTTATAACTGTTTATATTTCATTTTGTAAATGTATATTTCCTGTTTTAATTGTCAAATTAGAATTAAATATGAAGTGTTGCATATTTAAATTTTTTTTCTTTAAACAGGAGAAGTGTCACCCCGAGCCGATCCAGAAGTCGGGACCGGCGTCGCAGGAGTTTCTCTGGATATCGTCAAAAGAGCAGAAGCGTCAGCAGGGACAAGAGAGACAACAAAAGATCGGCTAGTGGATCTGTGTCGCCTTCGAAAACGATTTCTCGTTCCCGGTCAAGGTAGAATTAGTTTGTGTAAATAAATCCAAAACTACTTGTTGTAGCTCATATTTTGGTGAGATTTTTAAATAAATGTTTAATTTTTAGATCCCAAGATAAAAGTCACAGGAAATCGGAGAGATCTAAAAAGAAGACACGAACTCCCAGTAAATCAATGTCTAGAAGCCGCTCTCCGAGCAAGAGTAGAAGTCGTTCACCTAGTTTCGCACGTAAAGACAGTAGATCTCCTCAGAAAAGCCCTGAAAATTATGTAAGTGATTTTATAGTATTTGCGCTCTAGATACTTTAAAAAAGCCTATATATTAAAATAGAATTGATTTTCTTTATTTTGTTTCAGTTTTGAAGAATATTATTTTGATTTTAATATATCTTAGTTCTGCTAAACAATTAACAATGTCACCTCACACCAAAAAAAAAATTTAAAAATTATATTCTTTTTAAAAGTCGAAATTTTTTTAATAAATATTTAGTGCCTATGCATATTTTTTTTTTCTTATGCAAATATTAATAACGCTACAACCCTGATCTCAGTGTAAAATTGTTTGAAAACCTAGAAAAGTCAGTAAATTTTTATCAAAATATTGAGTTACCATAATAAATTAATATAAATGTATTTTATACTTGAGTCTTTTCAAATTCTTGATTACTGTGTAAATAAAGTTTTAATATTTGAAATGTTTATAGAACTGGTAAAGGAAGACTGGTAAAAATATTTGTGTAACATTTTATTTTCCTAAACCATTAAAGTTTCACAAAAAAAAATTAAATTAAAATAATCAAATTATTTAGATAAAAATTTAACATTGTTCTTTAAAAATTACTTTTTTCCTGTAAGCTACAAATGCCAGTGTTTGCTTATTTTTAGGATGACAAAATTGCTGATGTGGAATTTGAGAAAACTCGCAGCTTGAGTCAAAGTCCTCGTAAAAGTAGCAGTCGCAGTTTGAGCAAAGAGAATAATATAGAGTATGACAACGAAAGCAATCACAGTGTAAGCCGAAGCAAATCCCGTTAGCATCATTATTTTAGAAGATGAAACATTGTATCTATTCCATGTTCTACCACTTTATAGTGATCCCAGAATAAGTACCTGCTTGATATGTGTAGTTACCATTGTTGCAATGTGTAATTTTCGTAACTTTTATTTTATGTGACTGCTTGAATCCCATGTAAGAATTTGTGATTGATAAAATATGACTTTGTGAATGTGACTTTTTCTTGTTTATTATCAAATGCTAAAGAAAGTGCAATTTCACATTAGATTTTTACTAAAAATTATGTGTATACAAAAATAGATAACTTTTCATTTCTTTGGTGCAATAAATTTAAATTCAATCTTGTTGCTCAATATTAATAGTTTAATGACACTGTTGTAACTGTTTTAAGTAGGGTAAGTACAGCCATGGGGAAAGTATGACCACCTCTGGTTATGTTTAAAAAAACATCAATTTTTGTAACAATATCAAAATTATTAGGGATAAACCAGATAGTGATTTTGCCGGATATCGGATATCCGGCGCACATTACAAACCGGATTTCGGATATCCGAAATGAATTTTGCCGGATATCCGTCGGCTTCTCTTTTATGAAAATATCTCTACACACTAGAAAAAACGGAAATCAGCCAAAAATGACAATTTTTAATTGTATTATAATATTTTCCAATTCTCTCTCCTTATCTTTTAGATGATACTAAGATTGAATAAATATTCCAAAAACTTTTATTTATAAAGGGTTATTCCAGGATACCGCTTGCAATAGGTGTATGTTTTGTAAACTTTACATTTAATTTCTGAAGAATTGTAATTTTTCCATATGTCCCTTCATTCCTAACACAACTCAAGTTTGCTTAGACTTTTGAGAAAATTATTTTTTTAATTCCACTTTATATTAGTTGTGAGATATTATAACCCTTCATCATAACGATTCGTTAAAAAATGAATTTTTAAAAGAAATTGAAAATTTTAAAAAAAGTCTTGAGGTAAAAAATTATTTAATTTTTTTTTTAATGCTATAAACTTTTGGAAGGTTCATAACATTAAGAAAGATACTGCGACTAATTTTCAACAAAAATTATGCTTCTTTATTAGTTATAGCCTGCATAACCATGTTTAAAAAAAAATGCTAATTAGCCTAGAAAGTGCTAATTAGCATTTGACTTCATTCAGGTTTTTTTTATAATGAATCATGATTTTTAAAGTGGTTTCATACATGAAAAAACTAGAGTTATAAATTTAGAAATTAAATAATTTTCAAGTGTTTATGTACACCTTAAAAGTTCTTTAATAAACTGTTCATATTTATACTGATTTAGAAACGGCCAAAGATGTTGTGTTTGAAAATGTAATTTTGAAATATTTCCAAATTGCTGATCTAAATTCTGCATTATTTAAATGCCACCTGAATATCCCGTGAAAAATTCGAGGGAGAATATTTACACTGCAAAATACATTGGTAGTATTTTCACGAAATTACTTAAAGCAAGAACAAAAGATAATTGATTTCTACAAAAAAAATCTTTTTTAAAAAATAAATTTTATTTATCCGGTACGGTAATCGGATATCTGGCACTTTATTTCCGGATATCGGATACTTACCGGATAGTTAAAAATCAGCCGGATATCCGTTTCATCCCTAAAAATATTTTTTTAAAAATTGTAATCTTTCTTATATTTACACCAACAAGTCTGGCAAATTAATACTGTTTTAGTTAATAGTTCCCAATTGCTCCGCTTTTACTCATGCAGAAGTTCGTAGCTCCTTAACAGTTTAAGGTAAAAACTGTCAGAATCAGAAAAACTCAAGGTATAACAAGTTGTAAACCCATTATTATATAGATAATAGCAGGGTGTTTAACAGTGGTCCCTTTAAGTCTCCCATTTTTTTTTTCTTGTTGGTCCCCTTTTTTCAGCTTTTGGTTCCTTTTTAAGGTAAATGGTGATTTTTATATATTCACTTCAAAGCCAATATCTAAATTTAGAATACAAGTTAGTGTTTACAAGACTACATCAATGTCAAATTTGAAATTGGGGACCTGGCATTATTTGAAACAAGTTGTAAAGGTTTAAATATTTTCAAATATGAAATTCATATGATTTAATCATTACATGAATGTGCAAAGCACAGTTTGACGAGTTGAAAATGTGCACGGGGACGCGCTTTGTATAAAAATATGTCAACTTATCTTCTGCCGTCTTAAATTCGATACCTATGTCACCAAATTTAATAAAATTATACACACAATGAATGTGCCCATCATAGCTGTAAAATAATTTTTAGCTTTAAGATATAAATTTTTTAAATAGTTAAAATTTTGTTTTTATGTCCTTTGCTACTGCTAGATCACCTAAGTGTTTCATTAGCAGTGTTTCTTTTTTTTATATATAGGCTTTAATAATAATATGTGAAAAATTAAAAGTGGCAACCCTGTTAAATTGACAATAGCTAAAACCATGACATTGTTAAAAATTTAGAAAGAACCCTTATATTTCAAGATGAAGTATGAATTTTCTCTTTTATATGGTCCCCATTGTAGAGTGGTCATTCAAAACGTTTTACTCCTCCAAAATTTCTAAAAAATTAGATTATTACATCTCTCAATTTTATTTAAAATTAAACTACAGAGTTTATACGGTCCTTGGAAACTTCTTATTTTTGTTTAAAGGGTCCTTAGAAACTTTCAAGTTACCGAAAGCTCTTAGAAAGCCCTTAAAATAACTATCATTTTACTAAATATCTTAATTTTTTTTTTATCTTAGTGTGAATAAAACGAAAATTTGTATTTGAGTAGAAAACATATGGCTTCTTTTCTCTCGATAGCTTTTAGCTGATTGCAGCTATTTTCCTCTTTTATATTCATTAAATTATTTTTTTAATGTTTTTTTTACAAAGAAACTTATTTACGACTTTAGAGCTAACTTTTCTTTACAAATGTTGTGTAATGTAATTTAAATACGGATATATATTTCTAACTAAATTATTTAAATACGGATGTATATACTTTGAATAATATGGCTTGGTAAAATATTCATAATCGGTGGGTTGAGAGTTCAAATATCGTCCTTTGGACAGTGTATATAGTGAGCTCGTGATCAGAGGATGCCAGCTTTGCTCTGGATTGCATGCAAAAAATATCCGCTGTGTGAGGCTGTTGTAATTATCCGTTAATTCCGTTGTGATCCAATATCCTCAAATCCCAGTTAGGTTGTGGTATATATATGGTTCAATATCACGAGAGCAAGCACTTTTTCCGGGTTTTCCGATCCCAACATGTGTGTAGCAATTTGACAATCAAATAGTTTGAAATTTGTTCCTCCCGACCAAAATATATACACAGGGTATAAAGGGCCGGTGAACATTAAGTCCGATCGTGGTCCAATGTGCTAACAACTATTGAGGTCGCGTGGGGGGCCAGCTTAGGTACGGGTTGTCTGTCATCTGGCCATAGTTAAAAAATACAAGGCAGTTCCCGGGTTTTCAGTTCGAGATAGACCCGATTCGTTACCAGTAGCCCACTGGTGCAGTTTTAGTGTGACGTTAATTAACCAAACCAAACCAAAATTTGGGTAACGCAATGAGCCAAAATAATATAAATATTGGAGTGAGGACTCCCATTACGGGGAAATGAGACTTTATACCTGCCGCGTACATAAATGTCATTTGACCATGGTTCAAATAAACGAGGCATTGTTCCCAGGTTTTTCCTTCGGGATTGACCCCAAACCGTCGCCAATAGGCCAATGTATAACTCTAGTGCGACGTTTACTTACCAAACCAAACCGAATCTTTGAGGGACAACACCTGTAATGGTACTCCACTTTTAAAAATGTGTACCTCGCTCGAGCATCAAGAGGATATTTGGACTAAAACAGGTTTAACGTAAACTGGCTATCTTTCGGTAAACCTTTGGTGGGTTGTATTGGAAATTGATTAAAAAACATTCAATCAAGAGTGTGGTTCCCTTACTATTAGGTTGTTGCAACATCCAATGCAATCAGAATTGATCGAATATTTTCTAAACGTCACATCCCTTGTATAATATTGTGTAAGCTGAAACCCGGAAGTTTCTTTCCTGAAAGCAATTTATGACGTCGGATGGTTTTTAATGACGTAATTGATGCGCGCGCATAGGTAACTTTATTTTTACACACTGTGTGATTTTGCTATTTCTATATAGTTCTGTTTTTCAAATTTTTGTAAACAGTAAAATATTCCTGCCGAATTCGTATATCTATTAAAGTAGCAACTTTATGTAGTGAAAGGAAACATTTTCTTGTTTTTGTAGTTTTCTCATTCATTAATTTATTGTTCTAAGATATATGCAACATTGTTTATTTAAGAAGTTGGCAATTTTCGTCCACACACTTGGGAAACCAATATTTCGAATGCAACCTACTCTACTAACGTCTTTACAAGCTGTTTACACGGAGTAAGTATAATTTAAATTTCTGGAAGTTTTCTAAAATTATCGAAAAAAAATTCCCAGAAATGTTAAGAAAATTACCGAAAATTTAATTTTATTCTAACTTTGAATTCGTTGGTATATTATTTTTAAGATCTTTGTATTGTTAAATTTGGTTGCTTTATCACAATAAGATGCAAATGAAATTTTGCTTTATATTTGAATAGTAATTTTTGAAACATTGGGTGCTAAATATGTTCGTAGGACAGTTATTTAGTACATATCATAATTAGTAAGCAGGAACAGAACAGCTTGCGTAAATAACTCATTGGAGAACGAGTATTATGTAATTCTATAAAAGTGCTCTAAGACTGGAGATAAAAAATATCGCAAACGAAGGATTGTTTATATTGGGAAGCGAACCTCGTCGAGACATTTGTTATACTGCAAAGCTAAAATCCTACAAAACAAGCCAACAAACAAAATATTTGTAATCTGTTGATGTTGATAGTAAAAAATATAACTAATATATGCAAAAAACCTTTCTCTAAATGTAAACTTTAAATAAGAGGACAGTGGCATAGGAACTTGTTATTTTCAGGGAGGGCTAAAAATTTTTTTTGCATACAAAAAGCAAAATTGTGATTTTTTTTGTGTGGTTAAAATAGTATGGAGTTGATCTTTCAAAAAAATTAATTAACGGGTATTTGTTTTTGCTTAGACACCTTTTGAACATAAAGTAACCATGAAAAATACGAATTTATAAATGTAATGATTTTTAAAATAGTTGTTGTTAGAAGAATTTTTTTAAATTTAACTTTCTTTAAAAAAATGTAATTATCTAAATAGTAAATTTCAACTATATAATCTGTTTAGAAAATAAAGTATAAATCTGAGTTTCATTCCTAAGGAAATAATCACTCTGTAACAATATCTTATTTAATCATTTGTTTACCAAACAACTTTTTAATGTTTCTAAAAAAATAGTCGAAATTTAAAAATGCTAAAATTTTTGCTCTAATATGTAAAAAAAATATTCAACTTTCAAATACAATTATATGAAACGATTGGTGTACGAAATATGTTTTGGACAAAAAGGGCATTAAATAGTAAAATGAAGAGGGGGGGGGGGGGCTAAAGCACTCCCAGTCCCCCTACTTCCTGCGCCTATGTAAGTGGGACACTTTAAATATAAGCCAAAGAAACTTTTGGTCGGCTATTCTGATGACAAAATGTCTTGGGTTACAATTTCTAAATCTAAATGTACATGATATGAAAAAATTAATTGAACTATTTTCTAGCCCTAGTTAATCAAAGATAAGGAGTAGTTTACTATAAACTGTTATAGTTAAGTTTGGTATAAAACAATTATCAAATGCTAATTTAAATTATAACTTTACTTGACAGAAACAATAATATCTTAAACCTTACATTCCAAAATTTATTTAAATAAAAAACAAACAAACAATGAAAATAGAGCAGACAAATCTGCATAAAATTAGTGATGCAACAGATATTTACGAACTTATTGCATCCGGCCAATAGGCCGGATAATTGGTAATAGCCAGAAATTACAATTATCTGGCTGTACATCCGGCCTCAAATTAATACTGAAAAAAGATAAATATATACAATATAAACAAAAAATTGCAATATTAAGAAATGTGGAAAAAAAGCAGTTTAATTAAAAGATTTGGTTTATTTTTAATATATTTGGGAATATATTTTTATAATTTAAAGAAAATTAAAAAAAAAATTAAGCATTTTTGTCTTTTTTATTAGATTGGTAAATTATGGAGCCAAAACAGTAATTCTTGTACATTTTTTTGTGGAATTAAGTTTTATTTCTTTTCATACATTAACTCTGCCTCCGAGTTTAGTCTGTCACTACATACTGATGTCTCATGAAGAAATGCATTTTTTCACTAATTTTTATAAAATAAAGTAAAGTTGCATTTTTCACCAGTTGAATGGAGATGTTTTTTTTTTTTTAATAACTAGTTTCGAAAGATAATTATCCTACTCTTGAAGGAGAATTGATTCATCAACATTATCATTGTTATCTACATTCAACTTGTAATTGTGGAATTGACACTAATTTCTTGAGAACAATCCCAAAAAGATTTACAAATTTTATTTTTTGATGTCACTATTTGGCTGAAACCTTTGATTTTATTATGTGTAATTCTTCTTGAAGAATTCAGAAGAATGCTGCTTTCTTCTGTTATCAATGCTAATATGGAAGTTTAACAACTTTGGTATGTTCTTTGCCAAAAAAAAAGTAGTTTGAACATAGGAATTGAACCCTAATTGAAATGCTAATGTGACATAACTAATGTTTTTTTAAAAATAAAATTATGTAATTAAGTATTAAACCAAAATATCAGAACTGAAATTGAAAATTATACCAAAGAATTAATATTATTAGGAAACTTTAAAAATAAAAAAAAGCTCATTTATCTAAAAAAAAAAGACTAAAAATAAAAAAATGGGAAAAACATACTGTTGCTGGATATCTGGTTGACATTCTTGCCGGATACCTGTATTCTGGTCAAATTGGTATTCGTTACACCCCTAGCTACTTAAAAATTGAAAAGTCTGAACTAAAACATCCATAACAAGTATTATATTTTGTTAATAAATGAAGTTAAAATTGATCTTGGGAACAATGATTTATGTGTTTTGACGGAATGGCTCTATTCTATTCTAAAGTTTAACCTAACTATAAATACAAACAAAATAGATTAAAATTAAATAAAAACCTAATCTAAATGTTTAGATCTGAGAACTCTGAAGCATCCTTTATGAAATTGAAGTTCAGCTAGAAAATGGTTATTCACTTGTCAATCAATTGCAAAAGGTCATTAGTTACGTTATTGCAAGTTCAAAATACAGGACATTACTGAACTGGATAACATTATATTACTGCTACACAATTTGCTCTCCAAATGAGATTTTATATCTGCACTTTTTTGACATGCACCTTTAACAATATTAAGTCCTGTTTATAAACTTTTACCTCCTACATAAGATATTAATTTATTGAAACTAGTTCTCAAAATGTATATTAATTATAGGGTCAGGTGGGGTAAAGTGGTCAGGTGGGGTAAAGTGGTCATACTCTAATAAATGTTGTAGTTTTTCCTCCCTATTTTTTATTTTTATCGTAAAGGTTTTACATATTTTTGTTTTAGTTTTCAGTGAAGAGGAGCAATGTTTTTCACACAAAATTATAATTTTAGCAACACATTGAATGCCAATAAATAGCCATTTTATTTTTGTACGTTTCAGTACAATCTTTTGATTCTCTAATGAACTTCTCTCCTACATTTTGTTTAATCAAAATCTTAATATATTAGTTATACAGGAGGCTTCAAACATATCTCAAGAACACATTTCCATTGATAGGCAAGTTGTGTTTATTAAATTTTTTATTTTATAGTGTTTTTAGTAACATGGGGTAAAGTGGTCATATGACTAAGTTTAACGTATTCATGGTAACAATGAATTTATTTAGGCCTAATATTTAAAGATTGATTATTAAATATTAATTTAGAATAATAAAGCATATATATTATATATATATAGCATATATATATATATATATATATATATATATATAGCATAATATTAATTTATCATAGTTTCTAACATAAGATAAAGTAAACAGCATTAGGCTTAACTTTTACATTGCTTGGAATGACTTTATTGAGACCTAATATTCAGTGATTAAAATTTTGATAAACGTATAATAAAATAATTTTTATTGTCTTATTTTTTTCCTTTTTTTACGTAATAAACATGCCGAGAAAATATGTTAGGAAGATTGTACCAAATTACTCTGATGCCAGTCTACAATTAGTTATGCTGGCAAGGCTAATTAGCTATGCTGGCAAGGCCAGTTAGCTATGCTGGTTAAAATGGGCATATCCATTTATGCTGTAGCTCAGAAATTACCCGACTTTAAGAAGATGGGTCATTAACAAGTCCAAGGATAATGGTCTTAATGAGAATCATGGCTTCGAAGAAGAATCTTGCATCATTAAAAGCTTCAGATTCATTGCCCATGTTGGGCATTCATTCGATTGTTCTATTATATCAAATTTAATCCAAATGTATCTTAAATATCCTAATAGCAGAAAAAGTCCATTGGTTGATAAGACCACCAAGACCTGATTACCACAGAATTTGTGAAAACTGTCAACAAACAAATTGACCAAACATAACAATGTCCGTACCGAAATTACAGAATTGCCCATTGACTTCACCAGATCAACAAATAGATATTCATCAGAATTCAGAACCATCAACATCTGATATATGCAATTTAAATTTTAGAAGTACAAAAGTGTCAAATATGGCTAATACAACAAGTGTATATCCACTGAAGGACTTTAAGCTAATACTGACAACAATATCTCCACCAGTGTCAATTGTACATAGAATGGCTATACATAACTCTAAAGATGAAAACAAAAGAAACAGTTGCACTTTGTCTACAAAAAAAAAAGAACAAGGGATGCCAAAAAAAAGCTAAAAAAACAGAAAATTATCAAGTCAACAATTCTTTTGAGCCAATTTGTGCCACAGATATACAAATTTGACAAATCATATTTGTGGGATGTTAGTAAAATATTAAGGGAAGAAATCAATTAAACAGTTTATTGGACAAGATTGAGATAGTAATTAATGGGACACTTCATTAAATATCTAGAAAAATCCTAAATTGGTGACTACTACACATTTTCAGAATATAACGACATTGAAAAAACAGAGAGTCGGAAGTTATTAAAATATGTTTTTTAAAAAAACTTTTTACCATAGAGAACACTATAAATTTATAATTTAATAATAATATTATTTAAATTTTAAATTTAAATAATAGTTCACAAATAAAGAAGTTGTGTAAAATATTTTTAAGTAATAAAATGGCACTGTTTACTTATAATTTCCTTTTTATGTCATATTTCTTCAATATGACCACTTTACCCCACACACTGACCACTTTACCCCACCCATGGGGTAAAGTGGTCATAAAACCACGACAAAAAAAGATGTCATTAAAAGGTGTTACTCTCAAAACATATTTTTAAAGTGTATTCTAATGTACTCTAGAACAATGTAATGTAAAATAAAATCCAAAACAATAATATTTTTTAGAAAATTTCTCATATTTATATTCCTGCAAAGTTAAAAATGCCTGTTTTTATAACCACTTTCCCCCACCTGACCCTATTTTTTATATGGTGTAAAGTTTGACCTAAAGAAAGGAGCTATAGCCCCTATGTAAATCTGCTCTTGGTTGTAATTGCATAAGAATGAAAAAATTTCTGTATTTTTTATTAAATTAATTATATTTTTTTCTAATTCAAGTTATTCGATTAAAATCTTTTAGAAAAAAATTAGAGTATTAAATTCCAACAAAAAAACAAAAATCATAATTTTTTACTCAAGGTGCTATTTTACTTGTAGTTATAGCTCATTTGACATTTAAAAAATATTGCACCATAAGAGTATATGAAAATTTATGCATATATTCCTATGAAAATTGTAATTTCACAGACAGAAAAATATATTTATAATGTCCTGAAAGTGACTGAGACTTAAATGTACTCATTTATTTTTTGTTGTGAAACTTCATTTCGAACCATTATCAGTATAGAAAGTAAATCTTTAGTTATTACCCCATTTTCCGAACTTGAGCAAAACCACCAACATGAAAACACAATGCATATTGAAGGATTAAATATGCACCATTCTCCTATACAAGGCACATCTTTGGTTGACCCAAAGATCCAAACATTCTACCCTTTAATCAGTACTTTGTTGCAGTATTTACTAGGCCATTGTGGCTTTTATAATTATATTATCAAATTTTTGTTGTGAATTTCAGTTATTGAATTTTTGTGTGACAGAGCTTTAAACTTCATTCAATTATATATATAAAAAAAACACCTTGTAATTTATACAGTTTAGGTGTATAAAGTTAAAAATATCAACATGTTTTTTTACATTCAACGATATTCTTTCTTATCTTTAATATCAATATTAATTTAACTAGTTTTTAAACCTTTTTCTTACCTTTAATATCAATATTAGTTAACTAGTTAATTAAAGAAAAATGGGTTTAAAAATTTTAAATAAAAGTAAGAGTAATATGTTTTGTTTAGTTTTAGAATAAATTTAAATATTTGTCACATTATTAATTAAATAATAAACGAAAACTTTAAAAAAATATATAAATGTTTGCAAAATTTTTCTGGACATGATAATACAGGAAATTATTAGGATAAACATCTGCTAACATAGGCGTAGGAAGTAGAGGGGCAGGGGGTGCTCGAGCCCCCCCAGGAATTATTTTGAAGGGGCTCAGCCCCCCTTAATATTATACTATTTTTTTTTAAAAAATACTGAAAAAACCAATCGTAGAAAGAAAGAATTCCTACAAAGAGGCATTCGAAAGGAAGCGCCTCTTATTTATTCTAAACGTGTTTTAAAGTGGAAAGAATTTGCTTTGAAAGGTACAGGAGGACAATGAGTTTCTTTCTCAACTGTTTCCAATCGAAGACGACTTGTACATATCATTAGTCATATGTCACCTTTTGTGAGAAACACCTGAAAATTACCTGTTTGTCGTCAACAGCTGTACTTCGTTTGCAAAATGCCTACAGCCATGTACCGCCATCTGGTTACTCGACCAGCCATGCCGGTAGTACGCTCATCTTCAAGGCATGTGAATGGCGACCAAAGCTGGGAATTGTATAGTTCGTCCCCATTTGTTTGTAATTTACTGGCTCTCACCGCTTATAGTCGATTTTAGCTGATTGATGATCCCCCCCATTGTGAATGACCAATGTAGGGTTGTGTAGACAGTTTTCTATATAGGCTTTTCTGAAACTTGCCCCTAGGGGTCGAATTCATGGAAGGGCTACAGCAACAAAAGAAAATCCCTGGTGAGATCTTACCACCACATTACAGTTTCTTTTTTGAGTGTAAAGACAGCAATCTTACGAAGCATTTCGTTTTACAAACGAATGGTAGTAGATTTCATCTGTCAACATATTCCTCTGTTTTGTCAGTTAAGTAATTTTTTCTATATTCTAAAAGCAATTAAAAGTAAGCATATGCTTAGGTTTAAAAACAAGTTGAAGTTCATTTTAATCTTGAATTACATATAATAAATGAAATGTCATTGTAGAATTAGTGTAAGGAAAATGATTTTTTACATAAAGTCTGAATTGCTAATTATTTTATTGCATCAATTGAATACTAGTTATGGTCTATTTCATTTCAGTAATATTTAAAATGACAAATTTATATGTTTTCACAATAATATCTAATTTTATTTTTTTTGTACTCAGTACTCTGGCTCACATACATTTTTTTTATATTACGTCCTTTTTAAATGTCAGAAAAGCATAAATATAAAAGTTTAATTTGAAAACTACTTATAAATTTATCAATTTAAGCATCTAAAATAAACGTAATTTCGAGTATTTATATAAATGTCTACAACGCTAAAGCTTTAAAGAATAATGTAAAAAATATGTTTTTAAATAAAAGAAAATATATTATTTATGGACATTTCATAAATTATAATCGTATTTACAATAATTTATTCCCTTTGAAATAATAAAACCATCAGGTTCATGCAATATTTTCTAAACAGCTTATATAGTTGAAATTTCTTCTTTTAAAAAATTACATTTTGTTAAAAAAAGTTAGAGACGAATTCCTCAAATCTGAAAAAATTCATATTTTAGAGTACAATACGGACATTTGAAATTACTATGAACTTTTTCCTAGTTACTTTATATTCTAAAGCTGTCCAAACAAAAACAGATACAAATTAAAACATTTAACAAGTTAACACTTGTTTGTAAAAATGTAAAGCATTGATTGTTTTTTAATTGTTTAATAGCTCGCAACTCCGTACTATTTTATATTGTATAACAATATATATATATATTGAAAAAAAAATTCAGCCCCCCCCTGAAAAAAAGAAGTTCCTACGCCACTGTCTGCTAACCAGGCTTATTCCTTGCTAACAGCTTGCGTTTGGCTTCACTGCAACGTAAAGACGTGTGCTGCCTAAACGGTTTTACAGAATCTATTAACATAAGAAATTAATGACTACGAACCGATTTTAATGAGTTTTAAAAGCTTTGTTTGTATCAGCACCCCTGAGGCCCTTGCGCATACATCATCCTTACTCGCACCCTCCAACCTCTTAATATTCAATCCTAACTACTCTAACAGCTATTGCAACCTTATAACTTTCGGAATTCATCCATGTCCATGCAGTTCGTGAATATCGTTCCTATATGAGACGTATGGGCGTAACGAACAAAATGTCGATTTTGAGTTATCTGTAAAATATTATTTCTTAGTGGGTAGCATACTGCGATTAAGTTGTATATTTGTATCTCTATCAATTTTCGAAATATGAAATTTTACGTAGGTGACGTATCGTATATATTATGAAAAGCGTTGTGTAATTTCCTCTCAATAGGCGGTGATATTTTCGTTGATCGCGATTGTTACGGCAGTCTTCAGTATATGTTTTTTTCCAGTGACAAAGTGGAAGAAGTTCTGTTTAATAATAAACAGAAGCAAAATATTCCCCGCTCTTTTTGTTGTTGTTTATTGTTCAAGAAAAAAGTGAGTTTTTCGAGAATTGTGTCAAATATTTAGATTGACTCACAATAATTGGTGGGCAGTTGGTAATTTTCGGATTATCTCACATACCATTATCTTTAAGTGTCGGAAATTTTCAAAGAGTTCCTGAAAATATTTTGAGATAGGAGTTAACATTTTTTTCTTTCTTTTTTTATGATTTAAAGCTTGGGATACGCGGTTTTGATATTGAGTTACTTGCAATCCCACTTTCATAAGCAGTTAAAAAAAACTGAATATAAAGTAAAAAACACACTAGAATAAATTATTACCATTAGTTTAAAAATCAAACAACCGCAATTTTAGTTGTCTAATAAAAAATATTTTTTTCAAAACAGTTACTTAAGTCGTATTCTAAAATAGCGTATAAATTAAACGGTACTTATATTTTTATCTCGAATATTTCAAAAAGTAACCCTTTTCAAAAATAAAATTACAAAATGCATCCTTATCGAAGTCCGCATCTCAGACCTTGAACCCTTATCTCAAAACAGCGAATACTTAATCTCCACACCGCCTCTTCTCTCCCGTTTTCCCGAATCCGGAATCTCCCTCTACCCTTTCCTCCCAGCAGCTCAGAATCGACTGGACCATAGCGATTTCTTTTCCCCCCATCGCTATCTCCCAGTCGCACTAGCTGCGACTTCTTTTCCCGTGGTGCACCTGCGCAGTTCCCGTGTCTTCGTCCCCTCGTACGCGGTGTGTTTTCCCGCACGAAACGTGGTGTGATTTCGCTACCTTGTTTGTTTATTGGGATGTCTGCCTCTTGCAGCAGCGGTGCTTCGGGATCCACCTCTCGTCCTGGGAAAATGCGGGACCAGGCGTACAGAATCTGCAGGGACTACCTGAGCGGGTCGTGGAAGAGCATATCCAGTTCCGACATGGTGTTCCGCTCTATTAGGTAAGTTGGTTTTTGTTTTTGATCATCAACATCTTTCCCGGGCCTTTCCTTTTGGAGCAGCATTCGTAATATTAACTATTTTTTTTATTTGTGTGAATTGGAAATCGGTCTGCTTAACGATTTGAGTGAAATTGATTTTAGTTGCATTATTGAGATAAATCATGTTGTTTTGCACGGGATTTTTTTTTGTTTGTAAAGACTTGCGTCAGTTGATACTTGGATCGTCTATAATCGAAGTGTGTTTTGCATTATTTTTTATATCTCCACCTTATGCATGTAGTAGAAGATGAAGGACCAAACTCCATCGCTGCGAATTTGAATTGAAATGTGTTATCATCATTCCTCGAAATAATCAGTCATAGAAATTGCAAAAACCTTTCTAAATGAATCTCTATGTGACCCTTAGATATTTAAAACTTTTCTAACTTTATGTTTTTATCATTTTGATGAAAGCAATATTCCAATTGTCCGAAATGGAAATCTGTTTTTGCTCTACCATTAGAATATATATGCTAATATCTTAGAGCTCGTTAATTTCCCATTAACTGCGTATTTTTATTTCTATTATAAACTGATGTGTTTAAATATGTATGTGACATTTGATAATTCTTAGTTGCATTATAAGGTAATTAAATTAGTAGAAGAAAATATTTTGCACAGGTAATTTTTTTTTTGATTTTTTAAAGACTTTTTGCTTGGGGATACTTGAATAATTTATCATTATTGTGTATTTTTAAAAGTTTTTTTTTATATCTCTTCCTATCTAGAGTATAAAGGGTGAGTCTCTATTTCGTCAAATTTGAACATTGCTCATATTCCTTTAAATAAGAAGCTTTAAAAAAAAATAAAAAATCTTTCTTAATTCCTCTTTCTTTATTAATTTTTATTTAGTTAATAAAAATATCTATATTTTTTCTGAGAGTTTTTTTTTCCTTTTGAAGAAATGGTAAAAGTTGACACTAGCCAAAAATCTAAAAGTTGATACAGGCTGATATCTTAGATAGCGCTCGTTTTTCAGTTGACTGCGCATGAATAGATCCGTTTTACCTTTGTAATGCTTGTTCAGTTGTTTGGTTCGAACATTTTTTTTGTGTGTGGAATTTTGCACTTACGTTTTTCTATCGTTGGAAATAACTAATTATGAGCAGAATAACTGCTTGATTATGTTATTTGATGCTGTAATAACTTTTTTAATTGCACTATTGGGCAAGTAGGTAATGCGATTGCATATTACTGGAAGTTTTAAATATTTTTTTTTCCGATAAAAGTAGCAATAAAAGAAAATGTCGTTATGATTTCACATTAAATTACTTGAAATGATAACTGTGGAGTCATGTTGTAACTAATGGGAGTTTTAAGCATTCTTGTTTTTTTTTAGACGTTACGCAAACACTTTATGTATTTTGTGTTTTCATATGGATGTTTTATTCGTATTTTCAACAACGTTTTTTTAAAATTTTGTTTTGAAAATAGTTTGGAAATTTTATGCGAAAAGCAAGTGACGTAAGAGTTATAAATGCTAAAATAACAATAATACTGAGCTTGGATAGTGAATTAAGGACAGAATACAATAGGGCAGGTTTTAGACATTAAACTTCAAATAATAAATTTATAATTTTATTAATCGTACAATAGGAAAAGTAATAAAGGGCGGTAAAAAGAAAAGTTTCACTTGTCAAATATCTACATTCAGTTCAGTTTTACTACCAACCATTCTTTAAAATTTTAATTCTGCTCATGCTGTACTCCTACACTTTTGTTATTGGATTTTGCGAGGATCATTTTATAACTGCAGTCGTAAATTTCGTGTGATTATTCTTTTTGCCATATTATGGTAACCGCAGAATGACAGTTCTTTTAGATTTGTACTTGGAATATCGTATTGTTAGTTTTTATTTCTTAATTTTTCCTGTTTAATGGCCAGTAGTGTAGTGGGGACGGTACGGTGTACCGGTACTTTTTGAGAGTTTTTTCGGCGTACCGGGACTTTATTTCCAGCATTATTAGTTTTTATTTTATAAATCAACTTCTATCCAGAAAAATAATTTTCCAGTTCAGTTTGCTGCTTTTTATACTGGCATATATTTGAAACTGCGATTATCTGACGCCGATTTTGACCACAACTCGCCTATTTTACCTTCTAACTCCCAACTTTTGGAGATTTTTTTTTTTTTTAAATTGTGTTTTCTAATCATCTAAATTTAATAACTCATTTAGAAAATTAAAAGCATCGATGGAGCGCCTTTAAAGGATCAATGGAGCAATTTTTAAAACATCCAATGTTCATTTTGATCCACCAGGCTTAATTAAGGTTAAAAATATTTACTTTATTAAAATTTTTTAAAATGCTAAGAGATTTTAAGTTTAATGTTGTCTTTCTACAACACAGTGCCCCCTTACGTCGAATCGAACAATAATGAATATATCGAATCGTATAATGACGTACTGAATATAATGAATCGTATATAATCGAATCGTATAATGACTAGCCCTTTTGGAATATTATCGTACTTGTAAGATAGTAGGAGCAATTGCTGTGCAGCTGTCTTTGTTGTGTGTTATTTTTCTATAACGATTCGTTGTTAAAGTTCTACTTTTGAAAATTAGAACACAATTATGAAGATTTATTTCATAAATTTATCTTTTATTCTGAATTATATTGATATATTAAAAATGTCTTATTGTTTTGGATTATGATTAAACTTTTTTCGAAATCATATCTAAAAATTTAACAACTCATGTTATTTCTAAAAAGAGTTGTCGAAATGTATCCGCTAAAAGACAAACTAGAGATAAAATAAAACATCTTGTACCTGATACTTTTTATCTGTCATAATGTCAACTCCTTACACCACTGAAACAGATAAAATTACAAAGTACTAAAAGTATTTTTCTACTCTTCTATAATAATTTTCAATATTTAGAAAGCAATATTTGTTTAATTTTTGCTATATATATAAAAAATAATTTATGCCACGAAAGAAAGTTGGTTGTAACGATTTCGTCCCCTCATTTTGGTTTTTGCATACCACCTGTTCATTACGTCACTTGGTTCCTTTATAACTTTCCTTTGTATTTCAATCATATAATAGACGTTGTTCCGTCACCTATAAAGTGAAAAAATGTACATAATCATTGAAAAAATGACACGTTTTAAATATAAAATAGTCTCTACTTTTACTTCTATACAATTTCGCCATCTTCATGTTTATTTCACCATCTTAAAGCATTTTTGATTTTTTTTTGTAACTCGAATTCGCAATAAACTTGAATTCATAAAAACACCTACGCATGCAACACGATTCGGAATTCCAAAGGCTTTCAATTTTTGAAATATGGCGTAATAAAATTTAAGGTTTTATAGCGTATTTTATTTCGAAAGTTAAGTATGAAAAATAGCGTGACACGTAAACGACACGTGCAACATGTATTGTCTCTTTCTTCCATTATTCAAGTTTCTGATGGAATAAACTATTGAATTGAGAACTTTATTGCCCTGCTGTACTTTTTTCGGTGTGTTTTGTCAGATGTTTCTACGAAATAATTTTGGCGTTTTTCAATTCTGGGACCATTCTTTTTACTAACTAGCAGATATTGGAAAAGTATTAAGTTTTGACATTTAAAAAAAAATTGAGGATATTTAATTTTTTTTTGCCATAATAAGACAAAAAAAGAAGGAAAAATTAGGAGACAAAAATTTAAATAATTTTATCTTGTTTTTCGATATCGTAGAAAATTCTACTAGATTTAATTTTTCGAGTTATATTGCGGGAAAAAAGATAACCAGTAGAAAAATATGTATCAAGAACATTATATTATTATAACTTAGTCAAATCGAAAATTTATTAAGTACCCTTTTATGATAACTTGTACCCGTTTGTCATTTTATTTTTACTGTATTCAATATTTCAAGATATTTTTTTTAGCATCTGACAGCTACAATAACTACTATTCTATTAGGAGGACCAAACAATAACAGAAGATGCGTATTTCTACTAAACTACCAAAACTTCACCGGTTTTTTTTCTTTCTGCTAGACATTAAAGAAAGTAAGGTTTGGACTTTAAATGAAATAAAATATGGTAATTTGTTCCGAAAAATTAGTTATGAGTAATTCCTATAAAAAAATGTATTTCGCTAGTTGGCAAGATTTTGTATCCATAACACTGTTTCTTGTGCACCATAAGGAATAAACTGTTGCGTAAGTAAGATTACATATCCGGTGCACGTGTACTGAAAATGTGACTTGTTCAAATATGACTAAACCTTTAACGTGTTCTTAGAGCACATTTTCGAACATAATCGTGACACAATCACAAGTGCTAAATAGATAAGAGAGGACATTCCGCCGAAAAGAAAATATTGAGACGAATTCGTATATAATCAGTTGACCCCATTGCTTCGGAACTTGATAAAAGCGGAAAGCTGAACTCTGATAAACCCATATACTCTAGACATTATGGAATCTTATTTATTTTCATCTTATCGATTTTATTTATATAGACGTATACATTTCCTATCAATTTTATTGATGAAAGATCTAGGTTGAAAATATTGATATATTGAAAAGCTTGACAAACGTCCCATTTATCATTTCAGACATTTTAAATGCTGTTATTTCGCATGCGAGAAATTGAAAAAATCAAAAGTAATTCTTTTTAACCGACTTACAGCTCGCTATCCAACCGCCAAAACGCGCCAAAGGAGACCGGTTATCAATTCGACTGTTATGTATTTAATTTTATTTTATGCATGTTTGCGCAAGATTTCTGTTCTAATTCAGATATTTGGAATTTTTGTTTTTGTTGGATGGGGATGTCTCCCTTGGGCATCTTTTGAAAGAAATATCCGGTTTCCGGCATTTAACAATCCGGAATTTTCAATTAACCGGGCCGTTTGAAAACCTATATTGTCCGATTTCGAAAATTCATTTTTTGTTGGATAGAGAAAAATCCACTTTGGCGAAAAATGTTAAAAAATAAATAAAAAATAGCTATCTGACTTTTGTTTATTCGGAAATATTAACTAACCATACTTTTTTTTTAAAAATAATTCCGATTTCAAAATATTTTCATTGTGGAATAAATAAGTATAAAATTAATATTAAATAATTAAATTTTGTCAACTTGTACATAAAATTAAAAATTATTTTTTACTTTTTGTGCATTTTTCTTAGTCAGTTTCCTTTTTTTTTATTTTAGTTAAGTTTTTAAAAAAGTTAAAGTTACATTCGACGAGCAAACATTCAAAACGTGTTTTTTCCCATTAAGGTGATTCGCGAGAAAGCGCAAATAACTTTTTCTAAATATATGGACCCGAGTGCAGATTTCAATCTTTGCAAGTTACTTTAAATATAAAAATAAAATACATTTGGACAAATAAAATAGGTTAGTTCTATAGAAAATTCGAAGGCGAATTTAGTGATGAATAA
Source organism: Troglohyphantes excavatus (assembly GCA_963932185.1). NCBI lineage: Eukaryota > Metazoa > Arthropoda > Arachnida > Araneae > Linyphiidae > Troglohyphantes > Troglohyphantes excavatus. Next base: position 46,799,991 of record OZ010666.1, read on the forward strand.
CCTAATTTTTAAAAAGTTTGAAAAAAGCGCGTTTTGAAAGTTTGCTCCTCATTTAATCTATCCTTAAATTTAAAAATACAAATATTTTTCGCGTACTTTTTCGCTCTTTAGTGTTTCTTCTACGAAAATGTTTGTCCCAAGTTCCCGCCACTACCGCTTCGTGAAGCAGCTCCTCTCCACAGCCCTTTGTATAAGAAGTTAATATGATTATGTTTGAAATAATTATTATTTTACAACCCAGGTCGTGCTGAGCTGGTTATTGCCCTCGGGTAATAAGAAATGTAAGGAACTTTTCTTTTCATTATACATTTTTTCAATAACGTACAGAAAATGTTATTTTTCCTACTATGTCCTAAATTTTGCGTATTTTTAGTCGCATGGTACGTAAGAGAGAAACAATTTTTAACAAAATTCTGACAAATAAGTTTGTTTTTGAATTTTGGATAATTAATGGTAACTTTTTCGTCGTATTTAGAATTTAGTGAGAATTCGACCAAGAATATTAAATGAGATATAAAATCAGATTAATAAAAATTAAATTTAAACAAATCTTAATTCAAACATAGTTTTTATCTTATAATTTTTTTTTTTTTTACAGATTTACAAATGTCATTTTAATAATTGACCAATCTCAGATATGCTAAACTTACGCGCGTTCTTCGAAAACACGAGCTGAAAACTTTGACACTGGCCTAGTTGAGCGGAGGCCAATTTTATTCTTAGACGCAACCTCGAACTTGTCTCGTAGGAATCTTTAAACGTTTAATGAATGAAATTCAGTTACAATCAAACCATCATTTTATGCATCTGAATTTGAAAAATACGTTTTAGAAAAGAATTCATTCACAAAGTCGTAAATTGTCACCCACGTTGAATTCCTAGACGAATTGAGAAGTGTCTGCTCACGTTTGTTTGACCTAACTTTTCGTGTCTGATAAATGTCAGTGACCCAAACGTTTCAACAGTGACTGACATTTGTCGCTTTCGTATTTTAATCAGCACGTTTTGAAACACGAGCGAAGACTGGTTTGAGTTAATGTGTTGCGAATCCAATTCAAATCGCGTTGTATTCTATGCTGGGGTGATTGTCTTAATTATTAGTTGCTTGCATCCCTGACATTTGTTTTCCATGTCTAAAGTTCGAAGATTCTTTGGACCATACTTGAAATATTTTAAATAGCAGTTTTTGTGAGAAAATCGTTTGTGTCATACAGCAATTGAATAATCAGGTTTAAAAAAGGAATAAAGAACAAAAAATTACTTTTTAGGGTTTTAAGTATCTCCAAGTTCGCTGTACATGTGAGTAATAAAAAAAATGGTTCCTAGACCTTGATTTTAGCGTACGGTTTGAAAAAGTACATAATCAACCTAGGGTAAGGTGAGGTTAAAATGGGTAGAAAAGTGAAAATTTTTCATTCAAAGCTAGTTTTCCCTTTTAAAAATTATTAATATTAAATTTTATTTAATGTATTTATGCAATGAGTTCCTTAACATTATCTTTGAATATGTTTCATAATTTTATTTTTAAATTGTTACATTTCTATTTTTTTAAAAAAATCATTTTTCAACTACATATGGGGTAAAATGAGTACTCATAGTGGAATTTTTTGTGTAAAAGGCATAATTAAAACAAATTGTTTATTTAAATTAGCAACTTGATTAAAATAGAATAAATAATCATCAACTTTTAAAAATTCAATATATTTGATTATTAAGGAACTTTTTACTTAATAACAAGTTATAAAGTTGAAGTTTGAAAAATCGACTGCTGTTAAAAAATTAAAATTAATCATATATTCACCCAAGTTTAATAATGTTTACTGTTGATGTTTAGTAAGTATTCGATTTCAGTCTGTTCGTTAGTCTGTGGTATTTGATTTCGGCGCCCTCCAAAGGCAGCGAACAGGTGCGGTAGCACCACTCGCACCGCCCTAGGGCCGCCACTGTCTGATCGAATAGAAGTGAGCCAATGATTTTAGAAAAGAGTGCTGATGTGTTTCATGTCCTCAAAACGAAAACCGTAATAGAACAAATGCATATCGTTCCTGTTGCTGTTGGGTTAATAAGTTTATGACTGAAACTCCAACTAATTGTATATTTAACGACCTTGAAGGTTCGTTTTTAATATGCAACAAATGTCGCATGACGGGACAATTTTTTACTGGCATAAAATGAGAAGAATTTGTAAGTAGATACTGTATTGAACTCGAGTATAATTTAATCTAGTCAGTAAAGACAGGAAATGTGTTGGAATTCATGATTAAATCGCTAAATTGTGTATTTTAAAAGATAATCTAATCGCCTGAACCTACAGTGAATTTCTCGTAGTTTCACTCTTGGCAAATAAATTGGCTGTTTAATGTCAAAGGTTTTTTTTTGTCGAAATTCCGTGTAAAAGTTATTGCCTTATCATCGAAAAGAACGTTAGGGCAATTTCCAAACGATCAGATTTTTTAGCTTATATCATCACTTTTTGACGTGTATGTTTTTTTAATGCACAAGAAGTCCAGTTTTGTAAAAAGCTTTACAATTTCAAAAATGTCTTACAGTTTCTAAATAAAAAGATTATACCAATTACTAATTTGCACAGAATAAGTAATGACACGTATGTTCCATGATAGATAATATTATTAAAATTTATAGTGTAATAAATAGGATTTGAAATTGAGGTCTCATTTTAGATTAAAAAATTAATGGGCTATAGAAGATACAAATTTTAAATTCGTCCATTGATTTAATCCCTCCCAAGTAAAGCCGAAAATATCATTATTATTTTTTTTATATAGTTTGATAAAAAGGTTGTTTAATCAGGGTCACAATGGAGGCAGAAAATTAATTTTTCTATTATTGTACATGCATCTTACTGTTTTGATTGTAAACATGTACCCACAATCATTTTATAAACAGGTAATAATAATATAGAAGTAAATAATTACGTAAATTTTGATGGGACTGATTTAAAAACAAAATTATGACGTAAAGTGGTATTGTCCTAAAGGGATGCAATCCTTTCCTTGTCTGATATAAAACAACACACACCGCCTATTACTTTAATATTAAACATAAACAAATTCTTCTGAGTAGAATGATTGTTATTGCTAGGGAAAAAACCCAAAGGAATGTCGTTCCCATTCGCCTTAACTCGTGTTGTTGAGCTCGGATTGGGTTTAAAACCCAATTGAATTTGCTGCGTCCACTAACTAACTACATGTGGAAGAATACCACATGTTTTATTTAAGATCACACCACCAAACGTTGAAAGAAAAAGATCACGCAGTTGAACTATTTTTGTTCGATGCTCGTCAAGGAAACTTGAATTGTTTTCTTAAGTGCTTGTAAACATGTTTGCATGTTGTTGATTGAACATCACAGAATGTAATTAAACTTGGCTTCATATAAGACTTTGCAAAGCATATATGTAATTTTAATCTCATTCATCAATACAAACAATATTCCCAACGTACTTATTAAGATGACAAAATTCTTACTGTAAAAAGGAAAGTCTTCAAAAGTATAAATATATCTTTTTAAACGCTTCATACATTTTTCCTGGTATTCAAGTTGGCAAGTGTCCTACAATCCAGCATTTGTGAATGTTTAAAAAATATTGTAGCGGATTCTTTTTACCACTGCCCGTTAAAAAAAATTGAGGAAATAAACCAAGGATGTAGAACTTTTTATGAATATTTCAGAATAAGCCGTCTTGTTAATGTAACCCAAACTTAAATATACAACGTAGTAGATTTTCTCTTCTGTAAATGTTATCAACACAGATATACATACCTTTGAACTAAAGCGTATTGTCTAAATAACTTTACAAATTGTGCTAAATAGCTTGTTGAGATAAAAACAACACTAGCTAACGATGTACACGTTTTAATTAATTTTTGGAATACAACTCTTTCATTTGTGCTATTATTGAAATAGAATTTAAATGTTTTCATAAAAAAATGTCTATGGGGACAATTCTAAAAAAAATTCAATTCCAGTTGCAGTTTTCCGCGGAAAAAGTAAGATATTGGAATTTCTTTTTAAATTGCACACTCTTGGTGAATTATACATTATTTATTTTAAATGATTTACGATTAAAAGCTTTTTATTGCCTATTTTATACGTATACATCTACGTATTGAATAAGGTATTATGGCTTTTTAATGGTCGATTGAACGTTTTTCCAACTGCGCACTTGTCTTTTATATCAATAATATTGTTTAATCATAAAAAGCCACTAACTTTATCCGTTAAAGAATAATATATCTTTGTAATGTTTAGCCGTTACTGTCTTATAAAACAGCCCCCTGGTTTTGAGACTGTTTTGATTTTTAAATAAAATAAATCTTTAAAAAAAAAATGACTTTAAGGGAAAAGTGCTAAAAATTAGGTATGGTTTTGTAATTTAGCACTAACTTAAAAAAGTTGTAATAAGTATAAAATTAATATTAGATATAAATAATTCAATTTGTTCGACTGGTTCGTAAAATAAAAAATTATTTTGTACTTTTATCATTTTTTTAAAAAGTTTTTTTTTTAAAGATTAATTTATTTTTCCTTAATTAGTTTTTAATTTAACAGGGGGTTTCGCCTCCCTCAATTATTCAACAGATAGTATAGTAACAACTCCGTATAGTATGTTTTGAGATTATCTGGATTAATAAATGCTGGGTAAAATAAATTATATTATAGTTAGATAATCTTTATCTAACAATTAAAATATTTTCATATGGGAGAATTTTTTTTTTAAATGTGTCCTGTTAATCGATATTTCCGTATAAATAAAAACCGGATGACCTTTTTTCTTGCCAAAGTGGATTTTTCTCTATCCAACAAAAAAGAATTTTCGAAGTCGGACAGTCTTTTTTTTCCGGTTAATTGATAATTCCACATAGAGTTCAATACCGGATATTTGTTACAAAAGATGTCCGATTGAGGCATTTTTTATCCAACAACAAAATAATCTAAATATTTGAATTAGAAAAGAAATCGTGAAAGAAACATACTTAAAAAGAGAGATTTTTCTAAAACTTGACACAACATTAATTAATTGATGCATGTACTGTGAACAGTAAAAAAAATCCTAATGTTGATTTTAATTATTTTTAATAGTATATTAAGTTTCAATGTGGGTTCTTCATATTTGTTTACAATGTACTTATTTTTTCAATTCGTTTTTAGTGGAATTTTCACTACGCCATTTGCAATAAATCTATAACTTAGTGGAAATAGTGCTATGTCCAATAATCGATTTTGAGTTCGTCAATTACTTGGCACTGTTTTTTTTTTAAATAAAAAAAGCATTTATTCGAAATATAATTAACTAGAGAATTGGCATACATAACTCAAAATCGATGATTTCGAACATAAAATCGATGATTTCGGACATAAGCATTTTTTCTACCAAAATACAGAAATATAAATGATTACTATAAATATTTTGAAAAAGAAATTCGGACATCAATGTAATTTTTTTGAAAATGTTTTTTGTTGTTGTTAGAGTTGTCAGTTTTACTTTTTAAATAAAAATTAAAAAGTGATAATTTTTTTGAAAATGAACATATTTTTTTATGAAAGGCGCTAATAAATAAAATTGTATGTTAATTGCTCTTTATAGTTAGTGCTTATAATAATTTAAAAATTAGTAATATATAGAATAAAATTAATATTACTTTTAATAGTTGTTTCTAAATTAGAATATATTTTTTTGCTTTCCTTTTGAAAGACAATGATTGTGTTTTTTTTTTTTTTCAAAAATCCGCAACTCTTTGTCCAAATTTTTTTCTTTTCTATTTGGTTTTACTAGCCTAAAATTAGGCTTGGTATTTTTTTTTTTATGTCAAAGACACTTTTCTATCTGACTCACTCTATTGCATACTTAAATTGTAACATTAATACGAAAGTGATGACATATAGTCAAACTGAAGTTTATTCATTAAAAAATATTTAGTATTTAAATTATTTTTAAATAATTATTATATAAGAATATCTAAAAAGTGTAATATGCTGTACTTTGCACATAGCTATGTATTAAAAATCAACAAACAACGAATGATCATATTTTATTTTTATAAATTTCTTTAGTAATATTACACTAAGTAACTATTTTCATATTATGTTTTTTATACTGCAAGATGAGAATTATTGGGTCAACTGCTTTAAAATCATTCATAAATGCTAATTTTAAAAACTTTCTGAATATATAATATTTTGTAAACTATATATTTTTATGGATGAAATATTTCGAGTGATAATATTGAACAGAAATTAAATTTGAGAAGGGTAAAATGTTCTATTCCAGCTAGGTAAAGATACTTTAATGGAAGAAAAGTTTATAGCTCTGTGTGTTTTAACGCTATGGAATCTTAATAGCTTAATTGTATTTTTCTCACCAAACTTTATCTAGTGAACTCTTTATTTAAATGTATGCTTTCAATTTTATATTTTTGATGAGAATATATTTTTACAAGGGTATATATATGTTCATGATTCATAATATTCACATAATTGAATACATTCATTCTAGTAAATAAAATTTAAAATGTTACTAGGACAAAGCATTTATTTATTTTTTTTGCTTTTTCTGGCATATTTTATAAAATTATAGGTATTCTAATAAAAACTCGGTATGTACTGAAAAATGTTAGAAATACGTTTTATTTTGTCTAATTTGAGTTACAAACATATTAATATTATACTAATTCTCTACAATTACAAAATTTCACTTTTACTTCAAATGAAATTCATAAAACAAAAATACAAATAAACAGCTGCTGAAAGTTGAAAATACAAGGATTTGAAAAATTTATGTTTTTTAAAAAAAAGTGTTAATAATTTCGTGTAAGTTTCTTTATAAAAAAAGTAAATGAAAGTTAATTCCCATCATATTCATAAAAAGAACTTCACTTGCCAAATATATCCAGTAGTAGGTTTTTCTGGCTTTGAAAGCGCTAATTATTCATTTAGTAGTAACTTCAAAGAATAAAAACATATATTTTAAACGTTTAAATTAACTTTATTAATAATTTCCATAATTCACTATATTAAAATTCAGATATTTACACCTATGCACTATATGATGTTATTCAGGGTGGCAACATAACCTGGAAAAACGGGAAATCAAGGAATTATCATGGACATTTTTAATTCTGGAAATATCAGCAAAAATTTTAAAATTTCACAATTTTTTCTGAAATTTTCAAATTTGGGACATTAAAACGGCAATTATCGTCTATTATGCCCTCTATTCTAGGTAATTTAGTTGTCAATAGTTCCTTTTATTTCTGAAAAAGATTTTTAAAAAATAAATAAAAAAAAGCATGGTTACTGGAACCACTGCTGGGGGGGGGGGAAGCAAAAGCAAAGTGCATTGGACCTTGAATTGTAAGCAACATGTGATGGGCTAATGAATATGTGATTTATTGAAGATTATAATAGAAAATATGAAACATATAAAACACTTAACATTTTCCTCAAAAAAGAAATAATTTGAAGAAACTTGCTTTTTTTTGCATTATCTGCTTCCAGAGAACATGATTAATTATACCATTATGCCTATTGCAATTGCATAATTTGTGTTGTATCCATAAATTGTTATTTTAACTGTCAATAAGTATTTCTTTTTTATATATAATGCATTATAGTTAATGGATCATTGTAACGTGGATACTTTGATGCAAAGTACATTTCTTTATGTTATTGTAAAATCAGGGAAATTTTTGTGAACCATCATGGAAATCAGAGAAATATCAGGGAACTTTTTTTCCAGAATGTTGTTGCCACCCTGTTATTTTATTTCTAAGACTTTTTTCTTCTCATTTTATAGTGGTGGGATGAGCAACTTCTTATACTACTGTTCCTTGCCCGAGACTCACACCCCACTAGTTGGGGAGCCTCATCAAGTTCTAATGCGAATGTATGGACAAATACACGAAGGTGTTGAAGCCAAAGTCACAGAGAGTGTCATTTTCATGATGTTATCTGAGAGGAATCTTGGACCCAAACTCTATGGCATATTTCCTGGTGGTCGTTTAGAGGAATACATTCCAGTAAGATATTGCATTTATTCTTTTAAGGCTATGAAACTTGGTAATCATAATTCCATGTAGTGACTTAGCAGTTTAAAACGCTTTGCTGAACCTTTGCCTTTTTTATCTTAGTATTGCGATAGTTATGTTTATATTTGAAATAATTCACTTTTGTTTAAAAGGAAAATAATATTTTTTTTTTGCTTTTCTTTTTAAATGTTCTATTTTAAAGCTAAAAATGGTACGAGGTAATAAATGAGTTACAAAATTCAAAATATAAAACTGGTGTTATTTACCATTTCCTTAATTCATGGTAAATATTTTTTTAATCTTCCATTTTGTATTATCTTAGCTTGAAAATCAGCCTTTTATAACCAATTAAAGGAGCTATAATTAACAACTCGTAAAGTTAATTAAGTTTAGTAAAGAACTTTCAAAGAAAATAACAAAACTTCATAGCTTACAATTAAATATTCATTTATTATCCAGACTATATTTAACAAAGTTTTAATAATATGTTATTATGACAATATGTTTAAATTTTTTTAAATTTTAAAGTTTTCCTTTGTTGCATTCTATTTATCCTTCTGGTGTCTAAAACTATTTAATTTTTGGCTAGATAATAGACAAACAATTTATATATTCATAAGGGTAAACAGTACAAATTAAGTAATTTGTTAATTTGATCTCTTGCTCTATCACCCATATTAAATTACAAACACTATCAATTACTCCATATATAATAAATTTAAACAAATTAATCTATTCTCCTCTAATCTTTGTCAAGCCCATAGAGTATGCATATTTAAATTTATCAATCTATCTTTATTATCAATGTTAATAAAACCGTGATCCATATTATTGTCCATTTTTCTAAATATTTTCCAACAAATAAAGCAACAGGTTTAGCCAGGGATTTATTATTCTCAGTATCTTAATTATTTAGCAGGATTTCAAAAATCACTGTGTAAAAAAAATATTTGTGTTTTTTTTCTTGCATAATTTTTTTTATTTCTGGAGTTCATATAAAAATTTCAAAGCATATCTTGCATAATACTCTTGAGTATCAGGATTTATTCGTAGCACTTCATTCCAGGCTCGTGCCATGACATGTGATGAACTGAAAGTCTCCGAGATGTCTGTTACAATAGCAAGAAAATTAGCAAAAGTGCACACGCTGAATGTACCTATTAATAAGGAACCAAAATGGCTCTTTGATAAAATGCAAAGGTGAGTATAATATTGATGCACTATGTAAAATGTCTTTTGAAATAACAATGGATAATGAATGACATGTCCTAAATATAGGTATATTGAGTTTCTTACAAATAAAGAAGTTTATGGCAAATTATATATCACAGTAAAATATTAAAAAAAATACTTTCAAAATTAAATTGTCGTTGGTGATTAGTCATAGGGAAGATTAACTATCTATTCAAGGTATTTTTAAATTAGGTTTAAATTTGAAATGTATTAGATTAATCGTAAATATTTTCATGAATTTTTAAGACAACACGGAACAGAGACGAAAAAGATATAATGCATTAAGTTTAAATATAATTGGTATTGAATTAAATGAAAAAAATTTAATTAAAAAAAATTATGAATTTGATATTCAATATTTCGTAGGAGGAAAAACAGAAAAACAAAATTAAATAAGAAATATTTAAAGTATACATTTTGTTATATAGTAAATTTGCATGAAATCCTTGATTTTAAAATGCATTTGAATAGTTTTCTTTTGATATTTTGTAGAGATGTTTTTAATGTTAATTATTAAATTTTCACCTGTACTAATATTTTCGTAATGTTTAATTTTAACTTTGAATGTAATAACTCTCTGTTTTATTGTATTTGCAAGTTTATTGCAAGCTACTTGTTCGTGCTTAGTCTTTTTGTATTTTGCAATGTCCATGAAACTAACCTCAAAATTTAAATATCCTACCTAATGAATTAAAAAAGTTAAAGAATTATTTTATTAAAACTCTTTATTAAAGTTCAATGTATATATTGTAAAAATGTATAGACATTTATTTAAGGTAAAATGTTTCAATTTGAAGCAATAATTCGTTAAAAAATTTCATTGAAAAAAGTTCACATGCAGAGGCCACATACATAACCCCATTTCCTCAACCAAGTTATATAATCTAATATATTAATTATTCTTTTATGAATACAAAATTTGAAATAATTCCCATTCCTTTGTTTTGCATTTACTGTAAAGCATTGATTTTTTTATAAAAAAATGTAGTACACATAAAAAGATTATTTGTGCAATATACAAAGCATTATTAATAAAATAAGCACTAAAGTTTTATTAGAAGTCAATAATCAATTTATCTTTAACTATATATAATTTTTACTTTTAAATAAAAAATTAAATGTTTGATTTTATAAACATAACTTATTGTTTATTATGGGGATAAAATAGTTAATTCTAAATAGATTTTTCGGATATTTAAAGCATACGTTAATGATGAACAATAGTATAAATTTAATGCAATATAACACTAATAAATTAGTATTGTAATAAATGGATTTTTTTCTTTAAAAGTATTTGTAATTTATCCACATAACTAGTTTGATTTTGCATGCATAGCAATTAATAAATCAGGATACTCAAGGTATGTTAAAATGTTTTGGGATTATGTTTGTTAATTAAAAAAATTTGATCTTTCAATAATATTTAAAAACATTTGTTTATTTGCGAATGTAGCTTTGGAACTATTGTAAACATAACATTCGAACAATATTTATCCTAACCTTTCATTTGCTAATAATTTTTATTACATATTATTTTTCAAGACTTTGTAAAGTGCTATATTATAACTTTGTATTGTCAGAAAATGATTTATTACTTAAAATAAAATAGTTTTTGATTGAAAATGTATTAAAATTAAAAACTAAAGTAATTTTTTTCATATTTTAATTAATTTCATATTCTAATAGTCTAACACAATTAAACATGAACATTTTATCAATTTAATTCAAATGTAAATGCTTATCACTTAAAATAGAGAGTTTACTACTTTTCCCACTAAAACCTATAAGGATTTTTTTTTTAACATTCACAAAGTAATATGTGCCTTCTTATAAATTTTAATTTTGTGTTTTAACAAAAAAATAGCTTATATAAAGTTATTAATATGTTTATCACTAAAGTACTAAATAAAGACCCACACTTTAAAAAGTTAATTTTCAGTGTCTATGCTGCCAAATTAATTATGAAGATGGTATATTTATAATTAATTTGATAGATTTTTGAATAGCAATGCATTTCACACTAATATGTAATGTCAAGCATGCTTTGTTTTGCAAACCAAAAAATGATTTTAAAAAAAATCATTGCTTTTATTGTGCATGTTATTATTACATTAAATGTCAGTATTAACACTTCATCAGTTTATCTCTAAATTAAACCTTTACGGCCTTATCGTTATTATTCAGATGATGAAATTAATAAATTAATAGACGGTTCAAAACACACACACAATGGTTTAACATTTATATACTTATGAATGTGTGCCTCTGCTGTATGACTGCTAATTGCAGATGAGATGTCTGACTGCAAGAGCCAGAAATCTCCACAACTTTGTAAAAATACCCTACAAAGGATCGTAGTCAAGGAGCACCCAAAGTATCAGTTGGTTTTGTTCATTTTGATTATTTAACATAGTTTAAATATGCTAAAAGTGAAGAACATTATTCTAAATATTTAAATAATAGTACTTCCTGAAGCTTTAATGTATTCTGTTGGTGAATCTGGGAAATCAATATTGATTAATATAAAGATTTTTCTGTATAGTTTTATTACAGTAAATATAATAAATTACAAAATCTCCATTTTCTCTTTAATTTGGAATATAGATTCATAAATATTTTTTTTACCTTCATATTATATGCAAATATTTATAATTATAATGCATAATAATTACATAATTAAATAAAAAAAATACATTTTGTCATACATTTGATGAAATACAAATAATTAAGTATTGTATAAAATTTAGTAGTATCAAAAGCAAAGTTTGGTCCATTAAGTCACGACTAAACTAATACTACAACAAGTTGAAAATTTTATTTTTTTTTATATAAATGGATTTTAAAATGGATTTGCTTTTGTCTTTTAATAGAGTTATATAAAAATACAAATGTTTCATTATTGGCTTTAAAGCTTAGCAATATTATGCTGATGGATATTTTCTTGAAGCTGCTTATCTCAACAGAATTCAAAACATTATCTTGAAAGCTGTGTCATTTTTCTAACTTGATGAAAAATATTTTCAATAATTAATCTCTTTTATACAATTAGTTTCAATGAACTTATACTTGACCACAGGCATTACTTCAGTGATGCATCTTATGATAAATCAAATAAAACCTAATTTAGTCATTTAATTTCAATTTGTGTATTAAAAGAATAAAAGAGTCTCACCATAGTTCTTACTTCTTTCAACTTCTTTGTAGTATATGCCTTTAAGTTAAAGATTAAGAATAACCTCATTGATAGTTACTACATATGTTAAGGTCTTCAGAAAGTATTACTGATCATTTAAAAAAAAATTAATAATTTTTAGTTTTTTTTTTATATGTTACTAATTTTATTAAGTTTTAACAAAATTTAATATTATTAGTTTTATGTTAACTGAGTTGCAAGAATAAATACTTTAGTTTATTTTTTTTCTTCTGGTTAACTTCAACTTACACCTACAAGTTTAGAGTAAATTTTTTTTGTATCTACAAGGGGTTTCAGATACTTTGCATACACTTTTAATTTACAAGTAGTTAATTTTCGATTTCTACAATTTTTTTAGAAACTCTTATATTGTTTTTATAATAATACTAAACTCTATTTCTTACACATCTCTTGAATTTAGTTGTTTTATAATCATTATCCGATGCTTTATTTTTTGGTAGTAGAAATGTTTGAGTAAATTTTTAATGCATACTAGAAGGCATTTCTACTTGCTATAAAGGATTTTTGCTTTTGTATATCTTACTATCCTTGTCATAAGTTATTTAATACTAAAAGGGCAAAATCATTGCATGTCTGTTTCTGTTTTATAACAAGTTTATTTGATCTATTCTAGGGAAATAACTATTAAATTCTTATTTTCATAACACTTATAATTTTTTTAGTATAATTGAAAAAAAAAATCTATTGTTTTATATGTTATAGTATTAAATTTTATTAAAAAAATTCATTAAAATGAACAAAATACCTTTGTGTAAATAATATTTAAATCATATGAGAGTAATAATATTTAGATCCTTTAAGAGATAAATAGTATTATGTTTTTATACATTAATAACATTATATATTGCACATTTTTTCAAATGTTTGTTTAGTATATATGTTATAGTAGATGGCATTTAAAAAATATATAAAATTGCGCTTTCATTACACATATTGATATTCCTGTAACAATTGCAGGAATTTATATTAATATTGTGAAAAAAAAAGTTTATAAACTCTATTAGATATAATATGCATTTAAACATTGTTTTCACTTTGTGATAAATTATTTAAATGATATAATTACGCCTCTTCTTTATTTTTTTAGTTGGATTAATTTTGCTAAAGATGAAATAAGACTCGAGGCATTAAATGAAGAACAAAAGAAGATTGCTGTAGATTTATTATCACAGGATTTCGAAAAGGAATTTGCCTGGCTAAAGTAAGAAAATCAAATATATTAATTGTATTTTAATTATAGAGTGGTACTAAATATAAAGTGTCATAATTAGTCATTTTATTGCTCTTGTATGTTCTTCCTTTACTATATATTTTCATATTTTTTATTTGTAATATTTTAAGAATATAAACTAATTTTTAAGCAATCACTATAATAATATAGGCATTATATATATAGGTTAATATATTCTATTAGTAAATTGTAAAATTACTTTAGTCAAAATAGTTAAAACATGTTTTTGTTATAGTTTTTGTTGTAGTTTTAAATAGTTTCAGTTGAGCCTGTATAGTTAAATTATTTTTTGATTTAAAAGGTTTTTAGAAAATGAAAAGAAAAATCCTTACTACATACACACAAGTTAGTTAGTATTATGTTTTAAGAAGCTTGTTATTTCAATTTATGTAATTGAATAATTAGTACTTTATAATCTTGTTCGATTGTAGTCAGGAGAATGTCTATTTAATTACTTTTTAAAAAGGATATGTAGTTTCATTTTACAGTTTTTGCAGTGATTTATTTTAAAATTTTTATTAGTTTTTTTATTGTTTAATTACAAAATGTATTTTTCCAAACTGTTAATTGTGGCAAAATTTCAATTGGTTTTCATGTAAGTACTGATATCAAATTTGTTAACATTAAAAAAAAAATTGTAAGTGTATGATGTAAAATGTATTATTTTCATAATTCAAATTATATGTTGTTTGTGCCTTTCATAGGTCAGTATTAACTAAAGCTGATTCACCTGTTCTTTTCTGTCATAATGACTTACAAGAAGGTATGCATATTTTACTTATGATATGATCCAGATTCATCTGCTTATTATTATATCACAAAAATATGGCAATTTATTTTTGAGTCAAAGCTATTTTTTTACAATGTTATGAAGTTTTTTACTGTAAATCTGTGTTGTGACTCTCGCATAAAACGTTTTTGTTGCTTGCATTTTGGTTTTGAAAAGTTAAAAAATTTCCATTAATAATTTCTGTACATAAACTTATATCCTTTCCAATAAAAATATACTAACATTATTTAACTATACATTTAGTCCCAAAATATGCTGTAAAATTATAAACATAATGAAATTAATATTACCGTGAGTATAACTTGTACATAAACTTAAATAAAAAAACACTATTATTTGCACTGTTGTTTTTTATAAATTAATATTTTACTTAAACGTAATTAAAATAGAATAATATAAAAGCCACTTGTTTCAGTTTTATTAATGTTGTTGAGGCATTTAAAAACACGAAAGTTAACTACAAAAGTTGTCCAAGTCAATTTTCCTTGTTTTTCAGAATTTTAATTTGAAAGTCATTATTTATTTTTAGGTTCTTGCATCTTTTATCTTAATTTTTTTCAAAATGTAATTTTCTTCTTTAATAAAATAAATGATACTCTAGTTCTGTCCATAGAAAACTACAAGTTAATGTCATAACTTCAAAAAAGCTTGGCCAAAAATTGACTTTGATCTTTTTTTTACATCACCCTATTTATTTTTACAAATTGTCTTATCATTATAAATATTTATAATTAATTGCACATAATTTTTTTGTTGATGTTTTGGTTTTTCAAAGCTTTTAAATGAGATTTTATATACCACACATTCTGATGTTGAAAGTCTTTTTAACATATTTTAGTTTTCATAGTTACAACTTATATTAATTTTGAGGAATCCATGTAAATTTTTTATACTATAAAGCTGACTTACTTTCTAATAAGTATCTTAATTTATGAAATTTTCATTAGATAAAGAATAGTACTTAAAAAAGTTAATATTTAAAATTAGTTAAATTATCTACAATATTTATCTGTTTTCAGGAAATATTCTTGTGCCTGAGGGAGCTGCTGCATCAGAAGATAAAATGGTCTTCATAGACTTCGAATATTGCAGTTATAACTTTAGGTATTACATTTTACGTTTGAAATAGATAAAAAAAATCTTACTTGCTTAAAAACAGATTTTGGTCTAAAAATCTGTGTTTTAATTGTATTCCACATATAAAATATTTGTGTTGTATGATAACAATTTTTAGCATGAAATATTATTAAAATTTAAAATTGCGATTTTCTAGGGGGTTTGATATTGCGAACCACTTTTGTGAATGGTGCTTTGATTATTCTGCTTCAGAGTATCCCCATTTTTATGCTAAAGAAGGTGAATATCCCTCTGTTCCTCAACAGGTAAGTTTTTATATTTTCAATGAGTTCGAGTATTAATGGATTTTATCTTAATAAGAAAAGTATTTTGGATTTTAAATGATCTTGCATGTTTTTTAAGACTTCATAATCAAAAACGAATAACTGTTTGGTGCTCAATTACACCAATATATAAGTATAATTTTTTTTGTCTAACTTTAACTATGCCTGTACCTTATATTGAAAGTTTACAGTAAGGTACGTTCAATATAAGGTACATCCTGTGCCTTTTATATTGAAAGTTTACAGTAGACTTAGAATTAGCCTAGCTGTTTAATTACTATTTTTACTCGAACAGTTACAAAATGTTGCTAAATAAACTTTAGAAACTAATTTGTTGTAAGTAATGTTCATTTAAGTTATTTATGAATTTTATTTTTACAACACTAGTTTGAATTGCATACATTTCCCCCTTTTATTTAACAACATCTTTTAAACTTCTATATAAGGAAGTTGTTAAATAAAAAGGGGAAAATGTACGCAATTTAAATTAGTGTTGTAAAAATAAAATTCATAAATAACTTAAATGGGCATTACATCCAACAAATTATTTTCTAAGGTTTATAGTTTTATATGTTTAAGTTAATAGTGTTTTAAATTTTTATATGTTTAAATTAATAATATTTTTATTATTTTTATTTTAGCGTAGCTTTATTGAGTTGTATTTGAGGAACTTCGAAAGCACTTGCTCAGACACAGAAATATCCGACGAGATAAATAATGCTGAACACATACTTCAGGAAGTTATAGTTTTTACCCTTGCTTCACATTTCTTGTGGACATTATGGAGTATTGTAAATGCACAAAATTCTCAAATTCAATTCGGATACTGGGTAATTTGAATATGTTTTGTATTTTTTTAATTCTTTTTAAATATTTGTTATCATAGAGTATTGAGTCTTATTTTAACATATGTTGACTCCTTTGTAAAATATTGATTAAAAAATGTTATATTTTACCTTTTCACATTGGACTCCATGAAGAAAAATTGTCCTGATTCTGGGCTGATTCCAAAAATTGCTAAAGTGGGGGTAAAATTTCGCTTTGAGAAGCAAGAAAAAGAGTTCTCACAACTTTGTAGAATAAGAGGTGTGTAACTGTCTGACTGAGGGATCTTTAACAATCCTTCCTTAAAGCAATCGGATGCCGGGTAGGGCCACTCAGGTGTCAAAATACTGAAAAGCAGGAAGATGATCCATAGAAACCATTAGTGAAATGTCACCTGTTCGAACAGGTGTAACCAGTTATGCTGCAAACAGCATACTTTAGACTACTCATATGTTTAAAATTCTTCCGCTATACCATGGAAGTGTCCCAAGCTCACCACTAGATCCTCTATAAGACACATGTTTTCCCAATCCACATGTAAAAGTAGAGATGGGATAAAATAATAATTTAATCTAATATAAAATTTGACTGGCTCAGCTCTTTCCTATGCCTTAAAAATTAAAAGTAGCTACTATTCAATACCTGTTTGTGTACCGAGGAGTACATTTTAAAATTTTAGTTACTTTTTGTTAGTTTTTAAATCTTTTACATATTTGTAAAAGAAACCGTTTAAAAAAATCATCTTTATGTAAGGGAAGGAACAATGTTTTGAGACATTGTCAAACGGTTTTGATGCTTAAATTTTTTATTTGTTTTCTTTAAAGCAAATTGTAGTTATGGATTTATTTTAAATTATGTGAGTATCACAATATTTATTTCATCACAAATAATCATCATCTGTTACTAGAACATTTATCTATGTTTTGCACTTTAAAATGCATTGCAAATTTAAGTTAGCTGTTTTGCTTATAATAGACAATTATAATAAACATAAGAAACATTTGCCAGTTGACACAGTTTTTATTAAAAAAAATACTGTATCATTATGTATCTATATATTGGAAGTAATTTGTTGTAAGCATAGACTTTTATGTTAGTTAAATTTGCATAAAGTTTTTTCACCAAAATGTAACTAGGTTTAACTTTATATATTTTTTATTCAACTCATTATCAGACTTCTACATCATTTGTCTATGACTGTCTTGTCTTGTAAAAAAAAAAAAAAAAAAAAAAAAAAAAAAATTGTATTTTATAATAACTTTATTTTTGCATTGTAATAATGATAGTTACTTTGTAGGTGAATATTATTTTTATTAATTACTGTTATCAATGTGTTTGTGTACTTAATAAGTTAAGCCAATAAATCGAATTTTCCCTTTATTGTTATCAGGAATATGGTAAAGCAAGGTGGGAGGCGTACATTCATCACAAAAGAGAAGTGTTGAAACATGAAAATTTGGATGCATTATCAGTTGATGAGCGATAGGTATGGCCTATGAAGATTTCCCTTTTGAAGACTTTTTTTCCAAGTTTATTCCAGATATTTTATCCAGACTATACTATATTGTCTACTATTTATAATATGGGGGTCATTTTGCAAAATATTTCAGTAGTAAGTTTTCAGGTGATCAACCAATAATTGTCAGGTTCTAATACTGTTTTTACTAGAGCATTTGTTATTATTTTGAAATATTTGAATAATTTAATACCTGGTGCTAAAATGCATATCAAAAACAAGCTTCCCTTAATATTAAAATTATATATTAAGTTTTCACATTAGTTTTTATGTAAGCACATTTAATAGTTGATCACCTATGTTTTCTAAATTAGTTTAATTTGTTCATGTGATATTTTATGTAAACTTTTTTAACTTATGTTTTATGATAATTATTCAAATAATATAATATAGTTGTGTATTGCAACCGACAAAATGACCAACTTTTGTGATATTTTATCATTTATGTACAGGAAATCAATAAATAGAGCTGCTGTACTTACACTTTTACATAACTTATTTTATTTATTCCTATCCTTGTCCAACCCCCTTTGCATTATAAAGAATCAAGTTGGATGCGCGAGTACTTTCATAAAAAAACTTCTATTTCATAAAGTATATAAAATAGCTAAACCTACAGTACTTAAATCAATAATGGAATGACATGCTAATGTAAATAATCAAAAATTAAACATGCCTTTAAAATTGCCTCCACACATGTACATTTTATCATTAACATTTCCGTATGATTTATGTATTTCATTGTTGGTTTTTAAGCTAGTCTTTTTGGTGAATAGTTCCCAATTTTTTTAAATAGCTTTCATCCTTTTACAAGGAAAAATGAATGAAATATAAACAAGTTTATATGTGCCAAGGGTAATTTTACTTTTATCTGTTACACCGATGTTAGTCAAGAGATATGTCATGGTTGCTTATTGAACAAAATTTAAGGTATTTTATCGATAGCTATTGTTAAAATAGATTTTTATTTGAATCCCAATGCATTCATAAAAGTTTAGTGATCTACTTTGCATTTAGTTTCTATACATATGGGATTAATTATATTTATAAAAATGTATGTTGGTATGTTTTCTATGAAATGTTACTGATTCAAAATTTAACAGAAACGTTAAAAGTTTCATTTGTGCATTTATAGTTCTGTACGAAAATGAATATTCAAGTCATTTTAAAATACTTATATAGACTGCAATTCTATTACATTTCCTTAAATTATAGACTAATATTTTGTATATTAAAGTTTAGCAAACTTTAATTTTCTTGAATATTAATTTTCTTGCACAACTAAGGAATGACTTGTAACTTATATGCTTTTAATTGGCTAAAAACTACGTACATTTTGCAAGTCACAGAAGGGTAAAGTTAAATATACTTTGAAAAGGTGCTTTAACTAACATTTTAGAATTTTTTTTATATATATAATACCTTTTGTTTTTTCCATTTAATCATAAAAAGTCTTGACTTGGATTATTTGTCTGTTTTTATCAGTAACAAATGCAAAAAGTTTTAGTTTGAGAATGCTCATTCTAAAAAAAAAATTACGGATGCGTAACTTATCATATAAATTGACATGCTACTCAAATATTGTGCCTTAAGCATTTCAAGCTGAAGCATTTTGTAACTTTTCCATTGTTGTAGACTAGACAGTTCTTCATGCTCATTTGTTTATTTTCATCTCCCTGCTTATAATATAAAGATGTTGATATGCGAGGTATGTAACAAAATGTTTATAAATGTATTTTTGTGTGGACTTGGAAAAAGCATTTGGAACAGAATGTAAAAATAAAACAATTTATTCTTATTTATGTAAAAATAAAGTAATTTTTTCAATCAGATGACTTTGATAGATTTGTTGTATTTAAGAATTTTGCAATTCAGGCATGGATTTTCCCACTAAGTAACAGAAATCTGCCAATTTCATTGAATGACTGATTTCGGCTAAGTAATGTGCTTATCTGTCAAAATTAAATATTTTATTTGACCAATGTCTGAAAGCAAATTATTAATGGGAGAAATTATATATTAAAAATTCATTATAGACTTTCTATGCTTTTATGATATAGTTTAATTTAATACTAGAGAATTTAATACGACTCAAAATTCTGTACGTAGAGGTGACATAAAGAAAAGCTTCGTAATGTAGAGCTTTGAAATTTGTAAAATTAGAATTTTATCGATCATTTTTATATCTGTGCAATGTTTTGCTCAAATGTTAATTTTTTTAAAAAAAAAGTATCCAAGTGAAGTTTAATGAAGTGGTAATGGTTTATAACAGTTGAAATCAAAGTAATTTAAAAAAATCTAATTTATATAAAACACAATCTGTTGGAAACAAACAAGTTCCCGTTTCATTTTTTAGTTATTGCATTACTATGTCTACAAAATACTACACAGTGGGCTTTGTTACTTCAGAAGTCCAATTACAAGACTTAGCCAGGGTTGCCACTCATTATTAACATTAAAATTACGTGACTTTTCCAAGTGTTTTAGAAAATTTTAGACAGAAATTAAAAGATTTTTTTAAAGACCAATGTTGGGACCCATAACAATAGTGCCTGTAAACCTATCGAAGTGTAAAAACTAAAAAAATCAAATTAGTTTTTACAACGATAAGAACATTTCATTGATGACAAGGAAAGGAATATGATAAGGCGCCTTCATCTAAAACTATTGGAAAAATTACCCGACTCAAGGAAAAGAAAAGGTGAGAAATTGTTAATGTTCCCATGACTATTCAAAGTTTTCCAAGTGCGTGACAACCCTGCTTCGTGCTATTTTGTTTTTAGTGTCAGACAGCCGAATTTGTATACATAAAAAAAATTCTATAGGTTAATACTGAAGTGTAACAAATTTAATACACTGAAAAATACATAAACAGTTTATTTTTATTGTACACAAAATTACATAATTACAAAAAATAAATAAAGTCAAAAGTTGTAATTTACATAACATCAAAATGATGTATAACACAAAATGCAATGGCCTAAAAAAAAATATGCAAAAACAAAATTTAAGCAAGCCGAGGCCACTTTCTCTTATAAATGGCACCTTCACATAATTGGAAGGGAAAAAATGAAAGACAGCAATACATTGCCAAGTATAAAATAAATTACAAATGCAACTACCTCCCAAAATAGTTTAAATTTAAAAATGAGTTATTTTAAAAGTTATATGCATTCATTTTTATAATGTATCTTTCAAGATATGTACAAAACATTGCAACCTTATTTTTAGGAAAAAAAAGGAATGCAATTTATTATGCACAATCTTAGGCCAAATATAGTATTTAAGGTAATTTCATAAAAGTAAAATTAATTCATGTGAGAAGAACTGATTGGTTAAATATAGAAAAAATATATGACTGAATAAGACAGTTGCAGATTAGATGGTTTTATTAAATGCACTTCTCAACCAATTTAAACATCAAATGCAGTAATCCTTTCATTTTCAAAATATTATACAAAGTAAAATTTAAAACTTGTGGATAAGAAATATTTTATAATTATCCGAGAGATGCATTGTGCGCATTATGCATTTTTTTCTTTGATATTAATCCAGATTTAACATTTTTATTAGAAGTACTAACAGTTTTCGCATACATTTCGAAATAGTATATGTAAGTGATAAAATTGTAAGTATGCTATTAGCGATGCAATTTATACCAGCGCAAAATTGTAAATATATTACAACTAGATCCTAGCTATCATTCCACAATTAATACATTTTAAAACTAGTCCTTAGAACTTGAAGTTTCAGTAAAACATCAAATACGAGACCTAATATGCATCATGAATAAAATGAAAGAAATACAATACACCAAACAGTTCTTACCACCGAGATTCGTATAAAATACTAAAAACACATCACATTTAGCTCCATTTAGAAACTAGTTGCAGGAACGCAAATTTGAAATGAAGTCTGCCAAGTTAAATGCCACTTTTACACAAGTAAATTTGGCAGTTACGTAAACAATGTCATGGAAAGGTACGACAAACTTTTATAAATAGAGATCCAAAGCATGGTATTAAAATCACATTTTCTAAACCTCTAAAATCCAATTTTTCACAAGTTCTGTTACAAACACCAAAAGCTAATATCTTTATAAAGATGGTTATACAAAAAGGGTCTAACTGCGTGAATAGGACCGACAGGTAACAATACTTGAGGCAGGTGGTTCGAAATGGGTGTTTACAATACTCGCAGCGCATGTCAACTATGCCTTTCAGATTATTCAAAGTGTACATTACAGATATTACACAATGGTACAATTTGTGATTTTAGTGAGAAATATTAATTTTGTTGTCTATCTATAGTTTGCTAAAGTGTTAGTATGCCGTTGTTTACCTCCATTTTAATCAGGATCTATCAAATATCGTCGGAAATACAAAAAAGTCAGCATAAAAAAAACTACTATTTATCAGTAGAGTTTTGTGGTGTTTAAAGTAGGACTGATTTAACTGTAGAAAGAGAGGAGGGCACAACAAATTTTTATAAGAATTCCCCCCCCCCTAGAGGCACTAAAATGTTATATCCAATAACAATGGGTAAAATACTCCAAATGTGAAAAAATATTAAAATTTTTCCTCAAAAGCTCAGTGGACAATCAAGCATTGATTTCCATTTTCATATAATATTTTCCCAGTTAAAAAAAATGTTTTACAGATTGATGCCTCAAAAGAAAATACCTGAATACATTAAAAAATCCCACAATTTTTATTACTTTCAGCCGCATCAGCACATAACCTTGCACTTCCAAACTGTACCACTGTGCATTGATAAGTATTACTCGAGTTGGATAAAACAAAACCGATATCTACTATGCAATTGCTACACACACTGAACAAAAGGTGCAAGTCGTGATTGTCAAAAGGGATGGAAACTCCTTATGCCACTCTCATGTTATTAGAAGATGCTACGGACATCATTTCTCCTTCCTCAAGGGCAAGGGCCACGTCTCCTGCGTAGGGCTCGGTGTTGGTGCCGTTGCTGAGCCTCTGCCGGCAAGATGCAGTGTTCCGGGGCGTCTGCGGGGACTGGCCTTCCTTTTGTGGTCCACAGCAGGTCTGGGCTGTACAGTTTGTGCTGGAAGGGCAGTCTAGCATGCAGTTCTCTTCTTTCTCTTGGTACTGTGGAGAAAAATTATTATTATAAAAGGGTGGAAACAAAATTCTGGGAAAAAGTATCCTGATGATGTCACAAAAATTTCCGTGATTTTACAATTACATTAAGAACTGTTGCAATACAAGCTTTGTATAGAAACAAAGTATCCACACAATAAATATATTGTATTATAAATGAAAAATTATAAGCAATACTTATAGTCAATTAAAATAATAATTTATGGATACAACACAAAATTATACAAGTGCGACAGGCATAATAGTAATTAAACATGTTCTCTGTAAGCGGATAATTTAAAAAAAAAAAAAAAAATCTCAAATTATTTCTTTTGTAGATAATTTTAAATGTTTTATATGCTTCCTATTCCAATTTTCAATACATCACATATTTATTAGCCCCACACATGTTGTCAATACTCCAAAGTTCAGTTATTTTGGCTTCTCCCTCTAGCAATGGTTCACGTTTCTATAACAATAAAAGTGAAAATGCGCACAGCTATGCTTTAAAAAAAAATTCTTATTCAGAACTAAAAGGAGATATTAACAACTAAACTACCCAGAATAGATGATAATTGCCATTTTAATGCTCAAATTTGAAAATTTCCCTGATTTTTTTTGTGAAATGTCCGTAATATTTCCAGAATTAAAAAATTCCATGATTTCCAGGTTATGTTGCCACTCTATAATATGTTATAAATAGTATTTATAGATAGTATTTTATAGTAGACAGTATTTTTAACAACCCCAAGAGTAGGAAATCCTTCTGTATAAAAAAAATGTAACTCAAAGTTTCAATTGATTGATAGCTTCTATATCACCGCCCCCCCTTCTTTAATTTGTTACAGGGACATTTTATTATAATGATATTAGTAATGGATATATAATAATGATATCAAACATCTACTGTATTTGTTAAAGTTGAAAACAAACAATTATTGAACTTTGTTATTAACTAAGACATTCTTTAGGAAAAATGTAATAAAATATACTATTTGCTGCGATTTTTGCTAAAATATCTTTTAGCTATTGATAATCAAATATCACTACACCCAATCCAAACTAGAAAATTAAATTATGTAAATCTTGAGAAATCGTAATTAATCTACAAAAAATATTAAGTTATGAAAGCAAGAATAGCCCGGTGTCAAATTACAGTTTTTTAAATGGGTGATTTTCTTGGAATAAATAATTGGCTCTTAATATGTAGTTAAACTTGTAGAACTAACTTGAAACTAAAGAAAATACTTTAAAAACAAGAAGATTCGTTTTAAATATGCAGAAAATGTAAATTTTCTAACTTTAAAATTGTAAAAACTGCTATGGTAAAATGCTGATATTCGCTAAAAATGACAACTATAGTTAGCTAATGATAATCGAATATCCAATAAACACAATTAAAACAGAAAAAAGTATGAAAAGCTGTAAAATTAGCAATAAATTATTTTACTGTCATTAATATTAAAGTAATAGTAGCATAAAACTGCTGATTTTTTTTAAAAACTATACATCATTGATAATCAAATATCTAATGAAGCTAAAAAAAAAAAATGGTACCAAGTCAAAAAGGAAACAATCTTTTTCCATCTCCCAAGTAAAAAAATCTTGTTTTAGATTAGCACTGATTTAATTCTTAAAGGAATAAAAAACTACTTTTGCTACTAAAGTGAAAAGAATGAGACTGGATATTTTTATAAAAGAGTAAAGTGACTTGTGGGATTTTGGGAAGGGCAGCAATTTATGTATAAAAGAACAAATGTGTGCAATTTTCAAGGTAAAAGGGCGAACTGTTCTTTAAAAAAACTAGAGTAAACACTGATTAAGTTTTATCTTGACGAGTTACATATTGGATAAATGCATATATATATATATTTTACTT
Organism: Troglohyphantes excavatus; assembly: GCA_963932185.1. NCBI lineage: Eukaryota > Metazoa > Arthropoda > Arachnida > Araneae > Linyphiidae > Troglohyphantes > Troglohyphantes excavatus. The sequence goes on from OZ010666.1 coordinate 46,825,241, forward strand.
CGTAAAGTTTATGGCATTTTGTGTCAAACAATTAGTATTTTCCAATAGCTAACTCAAAATGTAACTTCTTTTTTTCTGAAAAGTCCCCCTCCCCTTTAAGTGCTCTGCTCTTTTTCCAGCATCAAATTTGTATAAAATGAATGTGGAATATAGTTTAAATCTTTGAAAACAGATAAAGACAAAAAAATTAGGTAGCATATTTTATTTAATATAAATTCTTAACAAATTGTTTATTGCTTTAGAATTATTTTTTTGTTTTTCATAATGTATGCTGTATGAACAGCATACATTATGAAAAAGTAAGGAAAGTATCCTTTCAATCAACAAAGCATGCCCTTTCTGTTGATCTACGTTGTTATCTTAAATCTACGTTGCTCTTTTTAAAAGAAATGTGAACACTATACAGTATCAGTTACAAATGCTAATAGATTTTTGATAATAGATAAAAAGCCATAATTATGTAGAAATTTAAAATGGTGATTCTAACCCTTATTTCTATAAAAAATATTAGTTCAGCGAAGGTACAGATAGTAATTTCAAACTCATTTAGCAAATCGATAAAAGGCAATCCTTACCGATGGTATATCCACAAATTCAGGTTGTATTGTAGTTGAGTGGATGCCTTCATTGTGAAAGAATTCTTTTACTTTCTCTGCAATTTGCATGTAGTCTTCAAGGTTCCTGCATCTGATGTGGGCTGAGGCAATTATTCGCTCTCCAGCAAGTTGCCACACATGAAATTCGTGAACAGCAAGAACACCATCAATCTACAAAAGAACATTAATAATTATAAGACAGGGAAATCAAAACAAAATATATTCTGAAATATTTACAACCAATTAAATGAAATATTTAAAAAAAATTTACTTCTTGAAGTAGTTTCTTCTGCAAGGAATCCACTTGAATATGAGTTGGGACTGTCTGAAGTAAAATAAGAGCAGATTCCACCACTAGATTGAAATAAATGTTGTTATAACTTTTTTACCAATAAGGTTCACTTGTTACAGACAATGAGACAAAAATTCTTAAACTCTGCATAAATTCATGTTGGCATGCATAATACAATTATATTAGCTGTGCAAATTTTATATTTTGAAAAATCCTAGAGTAGCATGACAAAACATGTTCAGCGTTCACTCTAGGCATTTGTTTTGGAAGGGCGGTCCTTGTTCGTCTTTTTACCTTGAAAATTGTGCCCCTCTTCCCTAACTCCACCTGTCCATTTTATGAAAATAACTGTACTATCCTTTTCACTTCAGTGTGAAAAGAGTTTTCTTTCTTTGAGAAGAATCTGTGCTAATTGAAATAGGATGTTTTGCAATTATTTTTGGAATTTGGAGATGAAAAAACTTAATATCTTTTGTATTTACTACCCATTTTTTAAAGCTTAAATGGCATTTTTTGATTACATTTGTTAGATATTTGATTTATAATATTTAGTCAATAATGTAAAGTTTTCGAAAAATCTGCAATGTGAAGACCTGATTACTTCAATTTTGATGATTTTATAAAATAATATTTTGTTGTTTTGTAATATATTCACTGAATGTTAATAACAAATAAGTTAATTATTGGATGCTTTTTCTGCCAAAATGTGTGGCATAAGAATCTTATGCTGCTAGTTCACAGTGCAAATTATTTTCTTTACTGTATAAAAAAAAATATTTGGATACTTTCCTTTTAGAATTTCTTTTACATTTTTAATGTATACTTTAGTGTTGCCATTACATTTTGGGAAATATGTGAAAAGGTATTACAAAAATCGGAAGATGCAACTACTAGGACAATGGCTTAAATTCAATTTTAAAATATAGATGTTTTTGAGTGTAATGCTTATAAGTATGATAATTTAGTAATTAAATAATGCTTATTTAGCTAGGTATGTTACGTAGGCGATATTAAAAAAAAAATAATGTACTAAGGATTTTCTAATATATATATATGCAAATACATTATTTTAAATCGTTATACACTTTCTAACAAAACATAATTTGTAATTGAAAATAGTAAAACTTGGGTATAATATTTTAAGTTTCAAATACAAAATTAACTATAAAGACAAAAATACTTACACAAAGGCCAGGTTGACTTCATAATAAGCAGAACCATAATCATGCTGTAATAGAAATAGTTTTTATTTATATTTTATATATATATATATATATTTATTAAATATAACTTTAGAGGAAAATCACAAAACAATGGAAAATGACATTTTGTATGTGTACAAACCTCAATGCGGGATCCACATAAAACCTGTATTTCCACTCTGTTAACCAAATGATAAGAGCACTAATAATAACGATGACTGAACCTAGTGCATCAGCAAGCACATGAAGAAATACTCCCCTCATATTCATCTGGCTACTTGAAGCTACAACAATTAAAAAAACAAATTAAAATATCTATAGAAATATTGAATCTTAAATGGAGGAGAAATCAAAATGAAAAAATAATAATTATAAAATAGTATCAATCAACTTCGAAACTTCCTCAATGCAGGATCCACAACTTTGTATCAATAAACTCGAAGAAATGTTTCGTATATTTTTCCATTAAAACAAAATAACCGGTTTATGGTAATATTTTGAATTCAATATAAGTTGCCTAAAGGAGACAGTAAACTTGTTTTTCAATATAATTTGCGTAAAGGAGGTAGTAAAATTTGTTTTTCAATATGATTTGACTAAAGGAGACAGTAAAACTTGTTTAGAGGTAATAGAAATGCAGACAACTTTCCTTTCAACACAAGTTTATTTTTAACAATTCTATTCATTATCCACTTATGACAATGATACAAAACTGAAAAAAATAAATAAATCATCATTATAGTAAAAAATTAAATCATACCCATCTGATGTGCATGACCATCCTGAACTGTATTTGGTAGATCATCAGATAATCTGTAGTTTTCGTGGTTTTCATTGATATCATCTTCTGCAAGGACCTCTTCAATTGTTGGTAAACTGCGGTGATGAGCCCGATGACTGTGCCCATGTCCATGTTCTAGAAGAAATATTAAAAGTAGCGATGAAACGGATATCCGGTTGATTTGTAACTATCCGATAGCCAGAAGTAAAGTGCCGGATATCCGATTTACCAATCCGGATATTCGGATGAGTAAAGCATCAATTTTTTTTTTTTGGCGATCAATTGTCGTTGTTTTTGCTTTAAGTATTTCCCTGAAAATTCTATCAATGTATTCACAGTGTGCAGATTCTCTCTTGAATATTTCTCGGGCTATTCAGGTGGGTAAGGAGTGCGCTTCACACTCAGACGCGGTGAGTCACAGAGAATAGATAGCAAGGAAAATATGCTGCAGACATTCGAAATACGCCATGGAGTATCTTCGAGTTTGAACAATTTACATAGGTGGTGGTGTGTAGAGTGCATAGCTACATCTCTGTTCATTATATATTAGAAATTGTTTTATTCTCCAGTCTAAAAGTTAGTTTCAGCATTTAAGTATGGCACAATTTTGATCAGCAATTTGGAAATATTTCAAAATTACATTTTTAAACACATTGTACAATGATACATTATAAAAAAACTGAATTAAGTCAATTGCTAATTATCATATTTTTTTAAAAACATGATTATGCAAGTTGTAATTCATCTAGAAGCATCATTTTTGTTGGAATTACTTGAAGTATCTTTCTTAAAGTTATGACCTTCCAAAAAGTTTATAGCATGAAAAGTTTTTTTATATAATTTTTTTACCTTGAGTCTTTAAAAACACACACTTTTTTTCAAATTTTTAACTTTAAAATTCTATTACATTTTTTTTAACGAATCGTTATGGTGGAAGGTCATAACATCTCACAACTAATATAAAGTTGAATTTAAAAATAAATTTCTCAAAAGTTTAAGCAAACTTGAGTTTTTATGTGTGGAATGAAAGGGCATATGGTAAAAATACAATTATTCAGTAATTGAGTTTAAAGTGTACAAAACATACGCCCATTACTAGCAGCACCCTAGAAGAACCCTTTGTAAATAAAAAAGTTTTTTTATTCAATCTTGGTATCATCTTAAAGGTAAGAAATTGGGGAATATTATAGAATAAAAAAATATTTTGTAATTTTTTCGCTTTCCGTTCGTTTTAGTGTATACGAGAAGATAATTTCATAAAAAAGAAACTGCCGGATATCCGGTTTGTAATGTACGCCGGATATCCGATATCCGGCAAAACCACTATCCGGCTCATCCCTAATTAAAAGGTATTGTCAAATAAAAATATTAAACATTTGTATTCAAAAAAGGAATCTGCACAAATGGGGTTAACAGAAATTCATTATTAAACAAAGATACATTATTTTTTCGAAAGTACTTAACCTAAATTACAATTTTAATTATACACATACACAATGTTTTTATTAAAAAAAAAATGTCTATATTTAATAGTTTAACACAGAAATGCACCACACAATTAATAATAGGCAATAATATTTTTATTTATCAAAAAATAATAGTGATACATGAACATGTATAGAAAACCTTTTCAATCATTTTGCAGATATTTAGGAAATTTGAAACAACTTTTCTGCCTTTTCAGCTCCCAAATAATTCTGCATCTTATGTCTTAAATTGAAAATGTAATGCAGGAAAGGGTAGAATAGAAATACCATTAAAATTTAAGTTACATAGATTAAAAAAAAATATGTTTTGTTGGGTATTAAAATAATTGTATGATTTTAAACTACAGACAATTTAGGCATTACGATATGTTTGTTTAATAAAATCGATATATAGACATAATAAATTTTATGTGTTGGAATTTTTTTAAAATGGCTAATGAAAGAAAACTTTAATAAAATGCCAGTATTTTAAGGCCAGCTGTAGGGATGTGAAAAAAAAGAACACCCTGTTCTTCAATTTAAAGAAACCCTGTTCTTTTTTCTGATCTTTTTTTTTCGGATGTATTCTCTCTTAACTTGATGTATGGCTAATCCTAAACATGTCTTGTCTAAAGATTTATATTTTTAAGCACTTCAAATGACAAACAGTGCTTTTGGTGTTTTGCAATAATTTAGTTTTAAAAGGAAGAACTTATTTTTTAATGAAAAATTATTAACTTTTATAAAACTTTTAACATTTCATAAAACTTGTGTTTCTTATGCGGTTTCATTGATTCTTATCGATTGAACACTTTCATTGCAATATCTGCAATTTGATTAATTTAATAGTACTTAGTTAATTTAATATTTAATACTTATATCGAACGATCAAATTGCTTAATAGTTGCGTTTATGAAATATATGTAATGAAAGGGGTATAAAATCCGTCAAAGAATATTTTAATGCGACAACACTTTAAGAAAATCAACATTAAACAAAAGCTTAAATAATTCCTGAAAATAGTTAGTTTCACTATAATATGTATATTTTGGTGTGAAAAGTTAGATTTTGGATATGTCATTGATATAGAGAATATTTATTTACATATCATGGTAGAAATTTCAGTGTTCAAATTATGTTTCAGAAATATTAATTATGATAATGAAATTTTTTATTAGCGGGGATTTTTAATGTCATGTAAAACCAATTTTTAAAACAAATTATTAAAAAACATTCTAAAACAAATTATTTGTATGAAGTAATACAAAGAATATTTCTGAACTTTTTATGAAAGAAAATAATTTATATTAATAAGAGGGCCTAAAATTTATTATAATTTAAAACTATTTTTTTTATCACAAAATAATGTAATATTATCTGTTCAGAATATATTTTAAATTGTATTAAATGACATTTATTTGACAAAAAATGTATTTTTAGAGTAAATAAAGCCTTGAATTATTTGTTATAAATCGAAACGAAAACGTAATTAAAATTTAAATATTTCAGCTCTTATGAATATACCTTTCACTTTTTAAAAATTAAAGTAAAGCAATAATTCATATCAGTGTTAAAGATATAAAAACATCTGTGTTGCGACTTTCCACTCCAGAGCACTCCATAATGCAAATACAATTTTAAAAATAGAAATTCATTTCCATTCTTACTATTTACTTTTATAATTTTTTTTTCTGGTCGCTGGGCCGCTTTAACAGAGGGCCCTGTGCGATGTCACACGTCGCACACCCCTAAGAGCCACCGTGCCCAGCGCTTTCGCACTGTGCTGCAAGAATATTTCACTCTGATATGCTTTCTGCTCAGAATGCAGCTAAAAGAACGCCCCTGTTCTTCTAAAGAGCAGGGTGTTCCAAAGAGCAGGGTGTTCCAAAGAGCAACCTGTTCTAAAGAGCAGGGTGTTCTTTCTTGAAACGTGTGTTCTTTTTCGGAGTAGGGCTGTTCTTTTTAGGGGCCAGGGCTCATTAGTTTTTGAAGCTGTTTTTAGTAGATATGCGTACTTTGCTCTCTATAATATGATAATTGGCTACTGAACTGTTTGTGTCATTTATTTTGAGGTGATTTGTTATGACTTTTAGGGAAGGTAGTCAAATTATCTAAAGATATTTTACATTTTACATAATTTCATTACTAAGGAAATTTTGAATAAATAGTTGTGAAATGTCTTTATATTAATTGTTAGTCTTAGATGATAAATATTACATAACGGAAAAAAATTGGAATGGCCGATTCAATATTACAGGTAGGATGTTTTGTATAAAAATTATACATTCTTCGAGTTGTTTTAAAATTATTTCAAAATTTGAATATTTCGTGTTGTGTTTGTTAGTTGTTTGTGTTCTACAAAAATTATGCAAATGATTTTGATCCGAATTTCTTATGTTAAATGTGTATACAAAAAAACAAAATTTAGTAAAAAATGATAAATTTATATAAATTAAAAAAAATATATTATCTACCCTGAAGGAATGTTCTATTTATATCTTTATGTTGTAATTTGTATTTTTAACATGCACTAAATTAAAAAGCTAAAATAAAGGATTTGCAAATTTATATTAAGAATATATTAAAAACTATTAGACTAGATTCTTGATCATGTAGTTATAAGTAAGTCGTGTTTCAAAACTTTATAACTTAATATAATCCTTTAATTTTATTAGTTTTTTTTTTTTTAAATAAATTTTCAGGTGGAAATTTTTTGGCTTCTGGCGGTATTTTTTTGTTAATTTCTACGAATAGTTACAAAATTTGATACAAAGAAAGATGCATGTTTTTTTTTTCCGTTACGGAACTTCAAAAGACTTTAACTGACATCTTAGTAAAGATGTCGGGATATAGGATAAGATTAACTAGAAACGGGAAGGGGAGGGAGTGATTTCTATTACTAAAAGGGAGGTGGGGATGAGGGGTGTTGATGCGATTACGTAAATAACACTCTTGTCGGTGTTTTTTGTGAGGGTTTCGGTCTCGGTTCTTTGTCTCACTGGTGTGGGTGAAGTTAGAAAAGGAATGCGATCTGTTGGGATTTAGAGAGTCGGTGGCAATTCATTTTCAGCTGACTTGTATACAAGACGCATTTTCTCTGTTCCTTACTTGCTGATCTGTAGACTATGCGATATGAACATTCAAAAGTAGTTACTATTTATTTTAAAATTAAATAGGATTATCATGTTAATTTTTAAACTCTGATTTCAATATAATCTTGAAAAGGTCTTCACCTGTATGTAACTATTTTAATGTAACCGATTCCTCTAAATCTATAGCAGTATGTACTATATGTAAGTGTAATCGTTCTTGTAAAATATGTATATATTAATGGTTCGGATATTTGGGTGAAACAGCTAATTATTTTCTGTTGTTTTGTATATTTGTACTTTAATGGTGTATAGAAATATTAGTGTATTACGTTATTTACCGTACTTGAAAGCGATGAATGTAACTTTTTATTACTATAACTTTTATCATATCTTGAACATTGGAGACACTCAGAAGTTCTTGAAATGAGTTTTCCTTTCGGATTTCATTTTTGAAATCTTAACAAATGAATAGCTATTAAAATATTATTTTAATTTGACCTTCATTTCCTTTCAATCTACAAACTAGCAAGCAAATTATTACAAATTTGCAATGCTTATTGATTTAGGAATAAAATGTATTATAATAACATATAAATATATGAAAAATGCTTGCGTCCTAGAGATCCCTTCAAGGAACTTATAATTTTCTTTATAATTCATATATATTACTGCTCTAAATTATTAGAATTGTGCGTTATTGAAACTAGGAGAATTTGCTATATTAAAAGTTTTATCACCATTACATCTGATTTTGAAAGCCAGCATTAAAATTTTTCATTTTTCTGTAAAATTTTTTGTAATGTATTATTTTCTGAAATGTCGATATGAATTTAAACTAATTATTAATAGTTTTCTTATTTTGAAAATTAATCGGCCTTTGTAATTTTTATGGTTTTAAGTTTAAAAATACTACACACAAAAAAATTCTAAAAAAAAAAGAACAGTTTTCTGAAAAGAACAGTTCTTTTAAAAAGAACAGGAAACACCTGTTCTTTAAAAAGAACATACATTTCACATCCCTAGCCAGCTGAACCAGCCTTTTCTTTTAAAAGTCTGACTTTTTTAGCAAACCTGTTATTGGGTACATAAACTTTAAAAATGAACAGTGTTTATTCTATGTGGTTTTTTAAGAACAACCTATCCCTATTTCTTTCTTTTTTTAAAAAAAACAAACCCTTTTCTGTAAAATGGCTGCCATCCATTTAGCATACAAAAAAAGGAGCTGTTTAGGCATTCTTTGTGGTGCAATGCTTTCAATAAGAACTTGATAATTATGAACAGGTTTTCATAACATTAATGAATGATTTTATAGAATTACAAGATTATAACTTTTACTTTTTTTAATTGGTGCTATTATTTGGCACAAGCGTCTCTTTTCAACATTCAGTGAATTTTACCAGGAATTAATCAGCTGTGGATTCTGCAGTTACAAGAACCAGCTTTTTAACTATATTAACGAAATTTGAAGGATGCTCTAATTTTTTTGCAAGTTTATTCCAATTATTCTACTTTTATACAATTCTGTTTAATTTTGCTTAGATTCATTAGCTATTCACTTACCACCAGCACATCAAATATGTTAAGTTCATATAATAATCCAATATGAAAATTATATCGCCTTAATTATGGACAAACTTCATTTTGGCTTTACAGTTATTTTATTATTATATACCAATTTTGCAAACAGCACTTTATTCTGTAATTTTTATAAACTAAGAAAATTAGCAATTTTCTGAAGACTTTGCATTCTTATAACAATGCCCTCCCCCCCCCAACTTAAAAATTGTGCTTTGCTTCTAATCATTTCCTAAATTGACACTGCTAAATAATAAGTTTTTAAAATCTGAAACTAAACAGTTACTTACCATGAAACAGAAATAGTCCAACAATGTTAACTAAAAGTCCCGAGCATCCAACATACAAGATGAGTTTTGGATTGTGGATTTCATCCACATCACATATCCGCTTCATGGCCTCAATGAAAATAGAGAAGCACAGTGCAACTAAAAAGACAGCATTCACCAAAGCCCCCAGCACTTCTGCTCTAGCCCAGCCAAAAGTGTTTTTAGACCACTTTTTAGGAGACATCTGAAAAAACAAAAAGCAATGAATTATTCTAAGCTTTAAGCTGGAATATCAATGCTTTTTAAGACTAGAAATTACGCTGAGGGGCCAAATTATTATGACCACTTAAAATTTTTAAGTAAATGAGCTATGACATCACACTGCTTCAACTACAGGGTCCCCACTCATTTAAAACAATAAAAATAAGGAGTTTTTAAGGACTTTCTAAGGACAAAACCAAGTTTTTAATGACCCTTTTTTATCGCTCTGCTTCTGAAGCAAGAAAAATTAAACAATTTATGACAACAATCAACTTTCATATTAACTTAAAAATTACTTTTTAAATGCAATACTATGTTTAAAAGGTATCTTAACAGAACCCCATTCTTTGACTTCAAGTTATTGCTTTTTTAATTCGTTCATAATCTTGTTTGATTTCTTCACCAGCTGTTAAATATTAGGGATGAAACGGATATCCGGTAATCGGCCTATCCGGCTGCTTTTTAATTATCCGGTAACTATCCGATATCCGGAAGTAAAGTGCCGGATATCCGATTTTCCATACCGGATATCCGGATGAATAAAACATCGAAATTTTTTTTTTGTGGCGATCAATTTTCTTTGTTCTTGCTTTAAGTATTTTCCTGAAAATTCTACCAATGTATTCACAGTGTGCATATTCTCCCTTTAAGGCCCTTCTCTATAGTTTCCACTTTTGGTTACTTGTGAAAACACGATATCGGTGGCAACACAGAGGGCGTATTCACAGAAAACACTCAGAGGTTGTGATTCGTCCGATGCGGTGATTGACAGTGTCAATTTCACAGACATACAGAGGAGAAAGGGGGGTGAACATCCCCCTTTGCGGTTCTTTGGACCCTCTGGGTACTGTCCTTAGAGTACTGCCTTGTACTACCAGTCACCCATGTGTATCACCCCCCCGCCCCCCCTTTAGAGATGTATCTTCACTTGTTTTGCACAAAGAGGATTGACAATGGGTACAAAGAGGCAGTGGATAAAGGTAGCAGGTGTCTTCTATGAACTGGTTTGGTGTAGAAATGTCTTTTTAGCGAAACGAACAGTGTAGGAATTTTACATTTGGAATAGAATGGGATATATTTTTAATTAAAGACGTAGATCGTATTCAACGATCGTATTGTAAACGATTGTTGAACAAAAAGAAAACAAGATTACAAACTATTTTAAGTGAGGACAAATCGCTATTCCACCTATGGTTACATATAAAGAGTAAAAGAACCATTTAATATAAAATATTAGTTCTTTTACTTGAAATGGATGTCCAATTGGTATCTCTAACAATAAGTAAAATAGCAATCTTCGTTCAATCTAAAATAATTTGTTAAACTTATTTTTTTCCGTAGTTCAATACTCAGTTTTCTTTTTATTAATTATATTTCTATTCAATAAATATTTGAATTATAAAAACACTTATGATTTCAATCTCTTAAAATATTTTAAATCGCATGACAACAAATAAGCCAAATTTTGTTGCTTTGTGATTCGATGACAAAATAATATACCTAAACAGTTCAAGAAAGTAACATAAAAAAATTATACGAAGTAATTTTGTAAATTAAAAAATATCTAAATGTTGTATAACAAGTCATGTGGCTATTGTTCAACAAGTTGCCATCAACGAGTAGAAAATCAATTAATTATACAAATTAATATAACAAATATATAAAAACGTTGAAAGTGTAAACGATTGCTGAAATAAAATAAAATATCAAACTGTTTTAAGTGAGTACAAATCTCTATTTCATCTATGTTTACATATAAAAAGTCAAAGAACCATCCAATATAAAAAATTATATATTTTTTTACTTGAAATGGATATCCAATTGATATACCTAACAATAAATAAAATAACAATCTTCACTCAACCTAAAATAATTTTTAAACTTATTTTTGTCCATAGTTCCGCTGTCATTTTCCTCTTATTTATTATATTTCAATTAAATAAATATATGGATTTTTAAAGCACTCATAATTTCAACTTCTTTAAGTATTCTAAATCACATAACAATATATATGCATAATTTTGTGGCTTTGTGGTACAATGTCAAAATAATATATATATATCCTTTTAATAACGCACAATAAGAAAGAGAACCGATAAAGAAGAACGTGGCATTTACATATATGCTAAAGGTTCTTCAAAATCTGTAGTTTTGAGAGGAAAACAAAATTTTGAGTTGTGAGGAAACTTCGAGTTATCGAAAATAACGACGAAAAACTTCGAATTAAAGAGATAAAATTACTTTAAATAAGTAATGAAGGTGCAGGGAAATCGATTTTTTCGAGATATCGAAAAATTCGAGTTATCGAAGTTCGAGTTATCGCGAGTCTACTGTATTTCGAATGGAAGATAAACAAAAACAACGAAATGAAAGCATAATACATTGGGGATTGTTTTCTGAATACCTAAACACGAAAATATTTCGATACACTGTTAAAAAGTATTACGACATTGCACCAAAATTTGGTACCCATTTCACAGCAACCAATATTTGGTGCTTAGTTCCATCATTTTACGATGCTACCACGGATACAATTTAGTGGTGAAACGTTGCACCAAAACTCGTAACGTTGCATAAAACTCAAAAACTCGAGTTTTTTTTAGTATTTTATTAGTAGTACTTTTAGACGGAACAGTTAGTCTTCTTTTTTCGAGAGATGTTTCTATTGACGACCATTTCCTATTTTTCTATGATGTTCAAGATGACATATCAAGTATAATCCTTCTGGACGTGCTTCGATAGAAACACACGATTTTTTACGATAAATAATTTTATATTTACAATGTACGTGGAGGTGTTATCCAAAAGTTAGATATTATACCCTGAGTGGCCAAAATAATATGACGACACCCGCATCTCATATGCTTCCATATCCTATAGGTTGAAGTATACGGCAATAGTATATTTCCGGATCCTTTTAGTCCAGAATCGTCACCAATAGCTATCGTCACCAATCTAGCAGTTCTAGTGAGGCAGTAATTCAACAAACTAAACATATTTAATGTTAAAATAATATTTTGTACGTGAATTTTATTTAGTACTTTTAGTGGTTCGCACTTTATTTAATTTTTAATTTGATGGCCCGTAGCCATCTAAAGCTAGGATTTCAAATAAGTTGCAATCGGTTATAGAAAACTAGTAAAAATACATATTTTTCGTAACTGGTACACGACGCACAACAAAAATAAATAGTGTAAGACCTAATTAAATGGGAAAAAAACACAATATCAGTGGGTTTTTTCTTTAATTTTATTTTCTTGCAAAAACTTTGCATTTCTATGAAAATTTTGGAATGACACCACTGTAAGATCACCCTCTACTATTAAAAAAAAATACAAAAATTGGTGTATACAGTAAACTGTTACATGCGGACTAACATAAAATAAGTTTGAAAATTTTTAAAAGTAAGAGAAGGTGTAATACATTTTAGTTCTTTTTTAACATATCGACATAAAATAAAGTAGAAAATATTCCTTGGAACTACTATTTTAAGTGCTTGTCAAGTTTTATAAAGATCAGTCAAACAGATGCTGTAATTTCCGCGAACAAAATTTGACTTTTTCTTCAATTGGATAAACACACAGGGAAAATATTTTGGTTATATATATATATATATATATATATATATATATATATATATATATATAATCAAAAATCGCAACTTCAACACATTCTTCCAAGAAGATAGTACGATTTAACTAAGTCTCATTAAAATAGGATTATTAGTGTCGGTTATATGACACCTTGTATCAAACACAGTCACCGTGTAATTTTAACAGTATATAGATAAAGAAAAATAATTCAAATTTATATAAGCATTTTCTTAAAAGTATCTTTCGTAGAATCACAAACGCAGCAAACACATTTCAGTATTCAACTACTACTTGAGGTCCTGACTTGAGGTATCAAAACATTCAAGTAAACTCCAAAGCCACAGTTTTTGAAAGCTGCGTTTCTTCTAAAGAGTTCCTCGAGCATCGTTGGGGAGACAGGGCTGAAAAGAACTGGTCCTGTGAAAAGAACCCCCCTATTCGACCCCTTTTGTTGAGGTAATGACTGTGGGCATGGTGGTGGTGACCTTTGACACATTGCTGACTTTCGAATAGGCGGAGCTAGGCGAGGGGCGTGTATTACCGGGTATTTTCAAATACATAGTTTTGTCGAGCATTAAAATACAACGCTTCAAAACTCCGATTTCAATTTCAAGACATGATGTGAATAGAGAAATGTTCAAACTTTGTCGCTATAGAGACGGATTTTTATTATCCCTCTTTAATCCTTTTTAAATGTTTCATTAAAGTTAAAATTTCTATTAAATTTTTTTCAACACAATTTTTGAAAAAACTGATAGTATAGCGACAAAGGTTAAGCCAAGCTTTATCTATTACAAAAAACCGCATCAAAATATTCAAATAACTACTCTACTTATCTCTGCTCGGAAACCAAATTTTCCCCATAGACTTAACATTAGAGGTCGAATCCAAGATGGACGGTGTCGAAGAGCCTTAACCAATAGAGACTTTAAAAAAAAACTTTTTTTCAAATTTTTAACTTTAAAATTATAGTTTTAACGAATCGTTATGGTGGAGGGACATCACATCTCACAACTAATATAAAGCTGAATTAAAACATAAATTTCTCAAAAGTTTAAGCAAACTTCGAGTTTTCATGTTTGGAATGAAAAGGCATATAGTAAAATTACAATTATTCAGAAATTAAGTGTAAAATGTACAAAACATACGACCATTGCTAGCAGCACCCTAGAATAACCCTTTGTAAATATTTTTTTTTTTAAATGTTTATTCAATTTTGGTATCACTTTAAAGATAAAGAATTGGGAAATATTACAGAATAAAAAAATATTTTTAAATTTTTGACCGATTTCCGTTTTTTCTAGTGTGTATGAGAATTTATTTTCATAAAAAATAAACTGCTGGATATCCGATCGGATATCCGGCAAAATCCAGTTCGGATATCCGATATCCGGTTTGTAATGTGTGCCGGATATCCGGCAAAACCACTATCCGGTTCATCCCTATTAAATATGCATTTGCAAAGAATAATAAATGCAATGCACTAACTTATTAATGAAGCAAGAAAATAAACAGCATTCAAGCATCTCATGTAAAAAAACAGCCACAAGTAATAGATTGCCAATGTAAGTGAAATAGATTGAGAGCAAGAAATTTTAAAGGAAATAGTACAAAAAAAATTCATGTTTCTTTGGCAGGAGAAAAAATAAGGAGTTTCTAAGGACCAGTGGGAACCCTGAACTAGAGGGTGAGTAGGGTATTAAAAAGGAAAGGTGGTGTATAAAACGTTAGTAAGTGTTTTGTTCGAAAAAAGGTATGGGTAAAAAACGCGATTTGATGGACTTTAAACATGGGATGATTCTAGGAGGAGTTTATTTTAAATGATTTATATGCTTCCTATTCCAATTTTCAATAAACTGCATATTCATTAGCCCTGCACATGTTATTTACAATCCAATAACCAACATGCTTTGCTTTCGCTTCTCCCTCCAGCAGTGGTTCACATTTTTACAATAATAAAACTGAAAATGTCCAAAGACATGCTTTTTTAATTTTTTTTTTCAAAACTAAAAAGAAATACTGATAACTAAATTACCCAGAATAGACAGCATAATAGATGATAATTGCCATTTTAATGATCAAAATTTGAAAATTTCTTCAATCGATTTTTTTGTGGAATTTTGAAATATTTCCCAACATTTTCAGAATTAAAAAAAATCCATGATAATTCCCTGATTTCCAGGTTATGTTGCCACTCTGTCATGGATTTATATCCAAAAGTACATGGCTGACAATCGTTTTTGGCGTCTTCTGAAAATGGATATATCTGGTTTTGAAAATAGACGGTTCAATTTGTATAAACTAATGACAACATAGCTTAATTAAAATGTTTCTGGCATATTAGATACAAAAGACAACTTCAAGATCAAACCTCACCTGTACTGATAGAAATGCAATAATCAGTGCTATCACATCTGACAGCATATGAAAAGAATCTGCAACAAGGGCCACTGAGTTTGTGATATACCCAACAATAATTTCAACAAAGAAGAAGGTGGTGGTCAGTGTAAACATGCTCATAAGACGACATCGCTTTCCTGAATATCTCCCCATGATAGAAGTTGAATGGGACCTAAAATTGGAAGAATAAATGAAAAACCAAGGTTATCTTATAACTTCTAAAATGCATTAAATTTTTTTAATTTTTACTTACTTCCTTCTATACTTAAGTTAACCAAAATAATTTAGGAACAGATGTACTATAGGACATTTGGTGCGGGTTTTTTTGGCGAAGAAAAATTACCGTTAAACATAGCATAGGGTTGCCAGATTGAAAGTCCCCACAAGAATTGGAAAATACCAACAATGTCAGGTGGGGGTTGCCATACTATAAATTTATTGCTCCTGTAAAACACGCAAAAAATAAACCTTGCATGCCAAATGTTCTATACTACATCTGTAGCATAATTTAAAAGATATGTATTATACGTAATGTATGAGATATTATTAAATGCATTTCTGGTAGGTTAAAATTCTGGCTCATAAAATTGGGCTAAAAATTATCATTATATATCAATCATGAAAATGCTTTATTTTTAAAACGAGTATATTTAATATTATGCCTTATTATAAGAGTACGAGCAGCAACAAACGAGCATTTAGTATTATAACAGCAGATAAACTGTAGGGTATATTTCATGATTGAGAAACACATTTTTTGAAAATAACATGAAATAAAATTCATTTGTAAACGGAATCCATGATAAAATCCTCAATATTTACTTGAGAACCGATAAAGTACAATTAAATTTACAAATTAGCCATAGTCGAATTTCGCTAATTAACCAACCGATTTTTACTGAAATAATTAAGAATATCAATTATTTAAATGATGAAGTAGTTAAATTCTCAGGTAATATGATCTCCATGTGCTAAAACATTTGTTTTCATTCATATCGTAAAGAAAATGACAGCTGATAAGACGGATCTTAAAATAAACATAGTTTTGATTGGTTCTTACCTGATCAAATGTAATACAACTGCTGATAAGTTTATCTGCCGAATGCACTAATATTTTCAAATGAAATCTCGGAGCATCATCTAAAAAATTGCTTCCGGATTTTCAAAAGATAGGAAGTTTTTGCACTCATCACTCCTTTTGCACCCAGCATGCTCAGTCACTGAAAGCAAAATGCTTGGATTTTGCACACGTTTACTTATTTCTTTTCTGAATTAAACTTTACACATATAACTAACAAATCGCTGCAAAGTGAATAATTTAGAAATAAAAGGTTAAGTCAAAACAAAAGAACTGTTTGTAAAAATCTAAAACTTAGTTATTTTTTTTTTACGGAAAAAAAAATTGATTTATTTTCACCTTACCAAGACAACGGTTACGGTTCAATGTTTTTTGGTCGTAAAATAAAATAATTGCAGAAAGCGATTTTTTTTAGGCAGGACAAGTTTTATTTTTTCATACACAGATTTCGTGACATATAGCAGTCATGGGTTGGTTTTTTTTTCCCAGTAGAAACACATACTTTTTGTTAATCACAAAAAGGCAGAAAAGATCCAGGCACTAAGCACGGTATGTTGTAGGTGTAGAGATTAAAATTACGTGCTCACGAAAGAGCAGGCGATGTCTTTTAAACACTACATGATGCGAAGTTCTGGACAGGGCTTTTGTTTTTCCATAATATGACGTCACGCGTATAAAGTATATTACGGGAAATCAAGGTCCATAATATATCATAATTGCTTGTCTATACGGGACTGGTGCACGCTAAATCTGATGAGGATGCAATGTCCTGACGCCTATTGAGGTTGTGTCGGGTGCCATCTCAGGTGTTATCCTCAGTCATCTGAACAAGGTTCCAGTTGCTCAGTTGGTAAGGCGTTCAACTACTAATCAGAGGATTGGTGGTTCGAATCCGGGAAATGGACTTGACATAGAAAAGTACAAAAGTAGTGATCTTGCGATCGGAGGGTTGCCACCTTCGCTACAAAAAATACTAGAAAGTCGTCCAGAATATCCAACAAATTATACTGGCGTGTATACGGGACTGGTGCACGATAAATCTGATCGGGGTCCAAAGTCCCGACGTCTATTGAAGGCGTTGGGTGCCAGTTCAGGTGTTTCCTCGTCATCTGACCATGGTTCTAAAATAACGAGATGCATGTATGAATGTGTGTGTGAATGTGTATGTGTTCCCGGGTCTTTCCTTCGAGATTGACCCCGAACCGTCGCCAATAGCCCACTGTGCAGCTCTAGTGCGACGTTATTTAACCAAACCAAACCAAACCTGAACAAGGTTCGAAAATTGGATGCATTATTCCCACGGGTCTTTCCTTCGAGATAGGCCTCGAGCAGTCGCCGATAGCCCGATGTGCAACTTTAGTACGATGTTTATTAACCAAACCAAATCAGGTCCACAACAGCATCGAGAGTGTTAAAATCCAAGTAGTAATGAATGTTAAAGGAATTTACTTAAACATATAATGTAACATTATTAAAAATATAAACCTGGATAAATATAAATGGAACTACAAAATTCTTATATATATATTTATATTTTCAAACCTAAGGCATGTCTAACTCTGCTTATAAAGCTGAAGGGATAAAACACTAAAATATTTTACCCTTTATTTTTCGAAAATATACAGCTTTTTTCAGAATTGAGTCCCAAAGCGGCTGCTTTTGTCGCATGGGCTCTGTGCAACACTTCCTTTCCTTCAGGAGGTGTTTTTCTGAACCACCCTTGAAAAAAGCGGATTAATTACTGTTTATGACAAAGGGAGTTCGATTTTTCAAAAAATATTTATCATGAGGAGGAAGGAAGTATAAATATAGAAGTGGGTTCGAGATATAAAGGGTCAGAGTCGGATTTAAAGTTAACGAGATCAAGGTATATGTGGTGGGGGTCCCCCAATTACAGGGAAGGGGGTTATGAAATACCCCCAGTAAAACAAATTGGGCATAATTATATATATATATATATATATATATATATATATATATATATATATATATATATATATATATATATATATATATGTGTGTATTCTAGAACTGAAAATTTAACCATTTTTAAGTGTACAAATGAAATGAAATTGGGCTACACTGTTTTTGTTAATTTCCACTAGTCTATAAAATTTCAACGGTTTCAGGAATCTCAAGGAGCGATGGCATTCTGGAAACTGTGAAAATGATAATAAAATATCGCACTCGTCTTTGTATTGCCCTCTAATGGCTCTCAACAAAATAAAAATTAAAAAAAAAAACATAATTTCCAAAAATAAAGTCAAACAACTGGCATTGTAATTATCACAAATTAAGCATATATTTTTAAAGAACATAAAAGTATTAGGGTATATTTACATTGTACAAATCTGTAAGTAAAATAGGATTTTTCTCCACCATAAAAAGGTCGTAGTATATTCTTTTCATTATTATTATCATCCTTCCAAATAATTTTTTCAGAAATGTGGCTTTTTTTTTTGGTGTGTGGCGCCGGACCCTTAGCAAGGCCTTGCCCTTAGGCTGCAGCCTATGCCTAAATCTGGCCGTGTAAGGAATACTTTTTAAGAGAAAGAGACGGGGAACAGGAACAGTAGATCACCTCTTTTATTTATTTTAAAATATTCGTTTAGAATCCAAAAATCACGGTTTGCTGCAGGAGACTATAATGACAATAAAAGTTATTGTTAAATTAATACACTATAGATGATTTTAAATCGTTATCTTTAGGTTATTGCTTGATCGTTATAACATGTTTTAAAAATACCGATGATAATGAAGGATCTTAGTATAATTTATTTACAGTGCTGACATATAACGAACATATATTCAAGCAATGGACTGTGTCTCAAAAAAGCACATACATGACAATTTAAATCATTTATGTTAACGTTTTAATTTCAACTTCTAAATTTTTTTTATTATTTCATTTTCATTTGAAACTACATTTTGCAATTTTCTCATTTGGTTTCTTATAAAAATATTTTTGTGTCAAATTTAAAGAATTTCTTATGTCTAGTAATATGATGAAAATTGTTTTGTTAGTTTAAAATGACCAATGACTTTTTAATGAAATAAAAAATGAAAATGTATTTTTAATGACTAATTAAACCAAAAACAAATATTGGTCCTGCTGCATTGATGGCGGTGCGGCTATTGTTGGAGAGGAGACAAGGGAAAAGCTAAAAATAAGAAGGAAAATACCAAATTTTTTGTACAATTTCCGTAGAAATTCGTTAATATATTAAATAATTGGGGTGGCAGTACCTACATTAGGCCAGCCAACTGAGCTAAAAGGTCAATGCAGTGATTATTAAGCGTGGATGATTGTTTTACACCTTTCTAATGATGCACGGCAAAAAATAGTTCTTTCGCATAGTCTTGGCATGTCATAAACACTGAGTACTGAGTAGCTAATGTGCTTTCATGAAATTCTTTGATAAAAGTTTTAAATTAAATGTTTGCGTGAAATTTATATTTATGGAAGTCTGATATTATATATTGAGGACAATTAATGATTGTCAGTTGGCTTTATGTTCTTGGATGAAAGAGTTTCCACAGAAAAGAGGAAACGCATCGATTTAGAAAAGTTCTTGGTTGATATTGATCTCTGTCATATCCCAACTTTTCAGATGACGACATATCGGAATAAACTTTCGATCGTTTGCATGTATGTTGCAGTGTAAAAAATGGCGTTTAATCGTTGATAGACACTTTGTTGGGAAATTGAGCCATTTTGGAAAGTGCAAGTATGTGAATGTAATGAATTGAGATGACTAGATTAAAAAAACCCGATGATAATACCTATTTATATCTAATTTTGACGTTGTAATGTAACTCAAAGTTTCTGAATGTTATATAGAATAATTATTTAAAAAAAGAATTTCTGAAATATGGTTTTCCCAGTAGTTCAGTTTTATGTAGAAATAATTTAGTTGTACGTTTGGAAATATAAGATTGAACGAAAAGCATGATAATTTTATTTTGCGTAAAAATTCTTCTTTAAAAAAAAAAAAAACAGGAAAAAAAACATTTAACTTTGGCAGTTAACCTCTGACGTTCTTGGAAGTGATATCACTCCAAGGGATAACCACTTTTTTTAAGCAATATATCCAATTTTTAAATTCTTATAAATACTCCATTTTACGATATTATTTTAATTTAAAGGTTTGAGATACAGTTTCAAGCTATCGCTTTACAAATTAATTAAAAAAAAAACAATATAAAATAGCATGCTCATCAAAAAATATTTACAATTCTAAGCAGTGAAAACAATTTTACAATTACAAAATGAGTGTCATTCTCACTGGGTTAAAAGAAAGAATGAAATTAAAATTCTAATTATGGAAAATGTACAATTCGGAGCCATTTAGCATATGTTAATATTAACTTCCAATAGATTTGTAACGGTTATTAGCTGTGAGAATCCGTTTCACAACAGTTGCGATTATTTCCGCTTCGTTTTTGCTTTGGCAGCTGAGTTTAAGAATAAGTAATAAATAGAAGGCCACATGTGACAAAGCAAAATAAAAAAAAAGTAGGCGTTAAATAACTTCCCGCTACTACTGTTCTGGAAATCCGCATTGCATTGCACACAGAAATACGTTGACTTGTATTTTTTTAAATTTCATTGTTTGGACTGTTTTTACAATGTCATGAACATTCTACGGAATAAGTTACACAAAAAGCTGTAATAAATGTTTTATTTTTCCTTATTAGTGGCGCTCTTTAAAATTGGAATATCCTTTTTTGGAATATATTTATACTATTGTTAATATACTATGTTAATTAAATATGGTAATAAAATATTGTTGTAAAACATAATTTTATAAAAGATTTTGTCATAAAACATTGTCATTAAACAAGTACAATTTCAGAACATAAATATCGTTTTCATGATATTCATTAATGTCTGTTTATAAGCTAGCTCTATATAACTTTACGCATTAATAAAATAATAGTTGTATATCAAATACAATTTTCCAGATACTTTGACTTTTTATAACGCATGTAGCTAAATAACTTTCAGTTGATTTTGAATTTCAATAGTAAGTATAATTTCTTTTTGGAATATATGTCAGTTGCTTTGAAATTGATAAACTCATACAATATGAAAATTGGAAAATTTAATTTAAAATGCATTGATATTAGAAATATAAAAATAAAGTAATAGGTTTTAAATTGTTAAACTTTTATTATGAGTTTCTTTACATATTTTTATTGAAAAATAAAATTATAATAGTTTTTAAGTTCATTTATTGATTATAAAAAAAAAGCTAAGGATTTTTAATTGAATTGAGTTCATTAACATGTATCGGGAAGCCATTTGTTACAAAAATTCGGCTGGTTTAAGCAACATTTTTATTTTGTTATAATCTAAAGTTATGAAAACATACGTACTAGTAGAACGAAAGCATAAGTACTAGTTAGAAAGAAAGCATAAGTACTAGAAGAATATTGATAAAAATGACACATAAAATATTTTTTACAAAAAAAGATTTCATAATGTATTAAAAGAAGGAAGTAAAATAAAATTATGCTTCTTAATACTGTTAAAATGCTTAACTGTTTAGATAAAAGCTGTGTAAAATTAACTCACTCAATGTTTTATTAAAAATAATGAATTGTATTTCGTCACGATTCGTCTCTAAGAAAAATATTTAATAATCACTACAATAAATCTCTTTGTAACGTAAATTAAAAATATTTTTTCTTCGAAAATCGTATTCGAAGTACAATAGTGAATTTAAGAATTTTTATCAAATTATATATTTATTTTTATCCAAAAAACGTAAATGACATTATTATTTTTTTCAAAAGCGGCCATTAATTAATATATCTAAATAAATGCAAAATTACGAAATTAAACAAATGTTACCTTTTAGTTAAAACTAGCAATATGGCCCGGCGTTGCTCGTGGTCACTTTGCGCAATGAGAGCTGCGCGATTTTGTCTTGTTAGCATAGCCATCGCATATCACTCTCTGTGCACTGTGAAAAATAAATTTTATCCAAATACAGATTTATTAAATTAGTTTGAGTATTTTTTGAGATACTTAAATCTATTTCTATGTTCACGACTTTACATGCTATTGCGACTACTATTTAAACTGATTTTTTTGTAAAATGTTTCTTTTTGTGAAATAAATATTCCTGAATTTTTTTCATTGCATATTTTTTTTATAAAAATTTACCATTTAGTGACAATAAACCCATGTAGTAAACTGCACATTCATTAGTTTTAATATTGGCGACGCAATAATATATCAAAGTAAAAATATTGCATTCTTCCAAATCGAAATAATGTATCGTATTTGGTGAAGTTTTTTTTCTTCTTTTGTGCCAATTGGCGACCGGAGTCTATATAGACGTCTTTCAACATAACTTCATACGGGTCAATATTTACGGATAATATTTCTTATAAAAAATTAATTATCAAATATTCATTTTTGAATACTAATAATATGTTTTTGTGGTGATAATTTAAAAATAAGATACATGGAGGTATAAATATAGAAAACCTTAAGTTAAACTTTTAGGGTGGACCATTTCAACATCATTGTAATATTCCACTCCGTAACAAATAGCACTATTGTCATAAAGTTAAGTTGTTTGGAACATGAATACACATGGCGTCAGTCGAAAGGGCTGGTTTATCTTCCTCCTTCAGTTGGCGAGGTTTTTATTAACGACATTAATTTTGTTATTTATACCCTAATTTCGCCATTGTGATGATAGTTTTAAATATAGGACCTCTATTTTAGCTCATTTGGCAACATTTTTATTCAATTGGAGAACATTTGTATTCATTTGGCGACATTTTTAATTTATTTGGCAACATTTTTAATTCATTTGGCAATATTTGGCGATATTTTTAATTCATTTGGCAATATTTTTAATTCATTTGGCGATATTTGACGACATTTTAAATTTATTTGGCGATATTTTTAATTCATCAGGCGACATTTTTAATTCATTTGGCAACATTTTTAATTTATTTGGCAATATTTGGCGAATTTTTAATTCTTTTGGCGATATTTTTAATTCATCTGGCGACATTTTTAATTCATTTCGCAACATTTTTAATTCATTTGGCAATATTTGGCGTCATTTTTAATTTATTTGGCGATATTTTTAATTCATCTGGCGACATTTTTAATTCATTTCGCAACATTTTTAATTCATTTGGCGATATTTTTAATTTATCTGGCGACATTTTTAATTCATTTCGCAACATTTTTAATTCATTTAGCAATATTTGGCGTCATTTTTAATTTATTTGGCGATATTTTTAATTCATCTGGCGACATTTTTAATTCATTTCGCAACATTTTTAATTCATTTGGCAATATTTTTAATTCATTTGGCGATATTTTTAATTTATCTGGCGACATTTTTAATTCATTTGGCAATATTTGGCGACATTTTTAATTCATTTGGCGATATTTTTAATTCATCTAGCGACATTTTTAATTCATCTGGCGACATTTTTTATTCATTTCGCAACATTTTTAATTCATTTGGCAATATTTGGCGACATTTTTAATTTATTTGGCGATATTTTTTATTCACATGGCGACATTTTTAATTCATTTCGCAATATTTTTAATTCATTTGGAAATATTTTTAATTCATTTGGCAATATTTGGCGATATTTTTAATTCATTTGGCAATATTTTAATTAATTTGGCAATATTTGGCGACATTTTTTGGTGATATTTTTAATTCATCTGGCGACATTTTTAATAATGAATTTAATCATCTGGCGACAATTAAATTCATTTGGCAATATTTGGCGACATTTTTAATTCATTTGGCGATATTTTTAATTCATCTGGTGACATTTTTTATTCATTTGGCGACATATTTAATTCATTTGGCAATATTTTTAATTCATTTGGCGATATTTTTAATTCATCTGGCGACATTTACTCATCAGCCAATCAAAATGAATCGTTTATCCCAGTATTGTCTAAAAATATTTTTGGTCGCCCCAAGGTGATTTTTAACAATAATGTTATGAAGGGAAGATCGAGATGTAAATTTCCCATAGGCGTAATGTTAGAGAAAATGGAAAAAGTTCTATAACTTTTGAATGGTTACAGATATCCACATGAAACAAAGTGCAGATTTTAAACTAAGAAAAGTTTGTTCACATGGTGCAAGTTTCAGAAAAATCCGTGCAGTAGTTTTTGAGTTAAATCCGGACAAACAGACAGACAGACAGACAGACTGACAGACAAAAAAATTTTAAATGTGATTTTCGGAATCAGCGTATTCTAATTCGTGGAGAAAACTCAAAATGAGGGGTTTTGTTCGATTCCACTGACAGACACTCCATTCTTATATATAAGTATTGATGACAAAAAATGTGTTTTTCAAATCGCCAACACTTTTATACTTATTATTAAAGAGCTTGAGGCTGTTTTATATTTTACATACAAGACTGTTCTAAAATATTTTTCGTATACAATATTTGTATTTGATGCACACCAAATTATTTTAATTTTAATTTTAGAATAATATATCTAAATATATTATTTAACTTTAAATAACAATACATTGTATGTAACATACAATGTATTGTTATTAAAATTTATTTTTCTTTCACAAAATGCCACAAGCGAATGAAACTTCGTGGCCCAAAATTAAAAACAATAACATACAAATGTGGCTTACCCAAACTTTCCAAGGAATGCAAGGTCATTGTTCACATTTGTGTTTCTCAGTCATTGTTATGATTTAATTTTATGGACACCTTACAATTTAATTTTATTGCTAAATAATATCGTTATTAAGTATGATATCAAGTTTTATTCAACGTTCCTACATTTTAACTAAGACTTAAAAGTAAGTCATTAAGTTAATTCTAAATTAATGACTTAAGTAAAGCTAATTATGTTAATTTTAGGGATCGTTGTGAAGTGAAAGAAGATGTAGTGTCGAGGATTGAGAAAGGTATGTTGAGATGGTTTGGACATATAGAGAGGATGAACGAAAGGAGATAGACGAAACATGTATACATACAAGTCGAGTGTGTATGGGAGAGTTGGAAGGGAAGTCGCATCTCAACGAACGCACATCAATCAGATTGAGGACGTTTTTAGCAAAGGCCAGCTTAGGAATACCCCAATTAGGTTAATTACAATGTACCTACCTATAAAGTGAAATTTTAAAAAATTTCTCAAAAGAAATTTCAATCGTTGTACTGTTGATATTTGGCTCTGTTGATTACCGAGTTTGCCGAGTGCCGACCACTGAATAGACTATAGACTTTAAAAGAAAATAGTAAATAGTGGCGCCATCTATTTTCAGTTACTCCACTAAATTACTATTCAGTCAAAGTATTATATATTATATTGTATTTATTTGAAAATTTCAAAGTGAGTTATTTTTTACGTAAGGTTATTCAAAAATTTAAATTTGAATTATATTTTACGTAGGATTATTCTACATTTTAAATATTATTTATGTTTTACCGATGGTTGTTCTAAATTTTGTATTGTGAACAATGTTTATTGTCTCCTCTACTCTAGTCAATATTTAGACTAATGTTCAAAAATGGAAAAAAATATAAATGTGTTCTTCCTGAGAATAAAAAAAAATTCTTGAAATCAAAATCAAATAAGCAAACATTTTTATAAAAATTTCAAAGTAGAAAATTAAAAATACATTCAGTGGTACTGGAACTTATTTTCCAGAGGTATGGCAAGAAAAAAAAAAGAAAGATGTTTTTAACAATACGTTATTTGACTGAAAAAAAAGGTATGGAAGTTGCACTACCTGCTACACCGCTTCCATCACCAAGGAATACCTTTTCACGAAAATTGAAATGAAGCTAATGAAAAGTAGGAAAAGAAAAGGAGAAACACTTTTAGTTTTAAAATTACACACCAGATGGCAGAAGTGCACTGGAAGTTTGTCTTCTTTATATATTATAGAAAGTTAATATAGGAAGAATTATAGATATTAAGATACATTTTTATATATTATATTTTTTATAGTATATACTCTCAATGATATTTATGAATATAATTTTAACAATTTATTATTTAAAAATAATTTTCTTTTAAATTTAATAGGAATGAAAGCAGGGGCTTCATTAAAATCTTTGAAGCCCCGGCGCGGTTTCCCGAAATAAAAAAAAAACTTGATTTGAAAAAAATATCCGGTTATCTGGCATTTAACTGTTAGTAATTCTCAATTAACCGGACCGTTTAAAACCGTTAAAACCGGACCGATTTTTTGAAAATTCTTTTTTTGTTGGATAGAGAAAAACACACTTGGGTAAAAAAAATGCAAAATGAATTGGATATCCGGCGTTTGTTTATTCGGAAATATTGATTACCGGACAACAGTTTTCCCCATGTCAAAATATTGTCATTGTTGAATAAAGATTGTACAACAATGACATTTCGTTCAACCAGAATTTATTGGCAGGGATACGGATTGTTTTACGATATACAATATAGTTTGGCTTACACGGCATTCATTAAACTGAATTCGGGCCTGGAAAAATGTGAGCAACAACTTTAATTTCTTGATGAATAATAGCAGGGTGCAAAGCCCCTGCTAAGTAAAAAATGAAAGAGGGAACAGTAAAATAATATGTTTTTAAAAAAAGAAGAAAAACCGACTTAAAGAAAAATGTGCTAAAAAGTACGAACTATTTTTTAATTTTACAAAGAAGCTGAAAAATGGAATTATTTAATATCAATTTTATACTTATTACAACTTTTTGAAGTTGATGCCAATTTACTAAAAAAAACAACATACCTCAATTTTGGCGCCGATTTCAAAACGTTGAAATAGGTATAAAATTGATATTAAATAATTCAAATTTTTCAACTTGTTTGTAAAACTAAAAATTATTTTTAACTTTTTAGTGCATTTTTCTTAAAGTCCGCGTTCTTATTTTTTTCCCCCCAAAAGATAATTTTAGGTATCAGTAGTTTTATACTTCTCCTTGCAACAGTCAACACACGAGTCGAATAAAACCAAATTGTAGAAAATTCATTCATTTGAAGTTCGGAGACCTTTCGTAAAATCGCTTAACGAAGCTTGACAATAGATTCAATAAATCGTTTTAATTACATGTAAAAAAAGTTTACAGAATGTGATGTTTTTATTTCTTGTACAGGTAAGAATCAATCATCATCAATAAGGAAAAAGGTTTAATGAAATAATTGTTTGGAAAATTCTGTAAATGTTGAGTGACAACTTCTCAATTGCAAGAAAATATGAATATTATATTTGTACGCATTAATTTTCAAGTTGATATGTTTATCATTTAAGTTTCTTGCAATGAGTTAATATAGTTTGTTTGTTTATTGTATAATCAAAACTTTTTTTACATGGATAAGTTTATAATAAAGGCCTAATAGTCCAACACTTTTGGACTAAGAGGCCACTGGTAAACAAAAATATTTATGAAAGTACTTTTTCAATGTTTAGTTCTGCAGTACTTTCTTAAATATTAAGTTATTCGTAAAATTATCTGAAATATTACAGCATTTGACAATAAATCCTGTTTCTGTTCTTTATATGAAGTATTAACTTTTTAAACTTATGTTTTCTCTCTCTATCAATCAGTCAGTAAAAACTTATTGATATTATACGTATTACAATGAAGGTTATAAATAAATAAATAATTTTATGTGCAATTTAATAATAGGTCAGATATACGTGATTTCATACGCAATTTAATAGATCAGTGACATAAAAATATCTGAAAATTGACTAATACGAATAGGAGGGGGGGGGGGGGGGGGGGGTTAGGGTTTTCAGATTATTGGGGAGGGGAGCACAATCCCTCCCCCCCCCCACAATAATCTGAAAACCCTAAAAGTTGGGAATTTCAACTTCTAAAAATCCCTGTGTTGGGAAAATTTATTCCTAAACAAAATTAATATTATTAGCAAATGAAAATTAGGGAAAATTAGAAATTGCCTAACTTGTATGATTACATTTTAATTAGACCTCAGACTGGAGGTTACTGCATTAAAATGTGGGTGCAAGAAATCAATGCTTGTGAGAGAACTGTTTAATATTACCTAATACATACAAAAAAGATTAAAAAAAATGTCGATAAGTTGGAAATGGGAATTTTCAGCACTCTATTGAGTTGAGAATTTTAAATAGTTGAGAATTTCGAATCGTTAAGTTGGGAATTTTGAATCATTAAGCTGGGGAATTTCTTGTTTCAACCCCCCTCAAAATATTTTTTGTGTGACGGCACTGATACGAATTATACCGAAAAATTTCATATGCAGTTCCTCAATATAACAACGTTTCTAAGGACCAATAGGGGGGTCGTTATAACGAAAGGTCGCTATAAATAGTTTTTTTTTCTAAAAATCAACTAACATTTGGGATATAGTATATATCATGGTATATATAATCTGAGCCGTCTCGTTTCGAAACCAGATAGATCCAGTTTCATAAATTTTACAGGAGACGCCAAAAACGATTGGCAACCGCGTTCTTTTGTATCTAAACCCATGACTTTGAATTCATTTTTAGACAGGATTGAGACATTTTTGGTCAATACCGCTTTTGCAAGGTGATGTAGTGTATTAAGAACTTGCAAAAACATAAATTATGTGTAAAATGTGGATCTATCTGGTTTTGAAACTAGACTGCTCTCTTATAGTATATATCATTCCATAATTCCTATTTCTTCTTCCAGCAAGAAAAGCTTTTCGATGTTATCTCACAACTTCCATTGATATACAAGAATCCCAATTCACCTTTGTACTCAATACAACCCACCATCCATCCTAATCATAAATCCCAGAACTTAACAAAGGGACTTAGAGGAGACACAAACAATTGGCAATTGCCGAAGAGCGATGCGGCACCCGCCCATAGATTAAACGACGATTCCGCCATTGTTTGCTGACCGACAACAAGGGCGCGAGAAGGGATAACATCCTGGAGGGAATTGACGCATCTTCTTGGCCGCGAGACGCGTCTTCTTCCGTCTGGAATTCCTCTTGGGCTTCTTTTCTCTCCGAGAGGATGGATCGCGGTACGTGGCGGAGCGGAATTTCTTGCTCATTTACTTCTTTCTTCAGGGGAAAGGCGAGGCACGATATCGCGGATTTATCTTCGTTTTTCTTTGGTTGTTATGTACGTGTACTAGTGACTATTTTTGCTGTTTATCAGGGATTTTCAAAGTTCAGTTGTGTATTCAAGGGGTTTGGACAGTGGTTAGAAGTAACTTTTTGATGAATTATATTCACCAATCCAAATAAAAATAAGTACTTAATTAGTGTGGTTAGAATTCCATATAAAACTTTTAAAATTTTAATCGAAATGAAAATTATTATTTCATTGCAATTTAACTGTAGTTAGAACTTATTCTAAAATGAGTTACATATACTACCTTCGAGCATGAATGAACTGTAGTAGAGCGAATATGACGTTAAAATCGTGAAATTTACATCTTAGACCGAATGGCCTCAGACACGTGACTTCTTTTCGAAATTTTGAATTAAAAAATACTCGCGATTGGCTGATGTATTGGAAAATGTGTAACAGTGCAAATTTATGAATGGAATGACGTAATTAACCACGTGTTTGAGGCCATGATGTTAGATTTGATGTTAGCGAGATTACAAAGATACGTTTTTTCTACTATGAAGGATTCATGCTCGAAGTATACTACACGTAATAAAATAACTACTTCATTGGCTGTGGTTAGAAATTACTATAAAACCTGTAAAAATTATTAATCCAAATAAAAATAATTACTTTAATTGATATGTAGCCGTGGTTGAAACTCACTGTAAAATTAATTAGAATTTCCAATCAAAATATAAATTAATTACTTTATTTCAATTTGTCTATGGTTATAAAAGTTTCTATTAAATGAGTTAAACTTACTAATGAAAATAAAAATAATTTATTATTTGAAGTAAATTAGAAAAGGCGATTGATTACAAAAGAAATGTACTCTTTCAAAACACTAAACAAATTATAAGTTGAAGATAGTGAGATCAACAGTGAACTGTAAGTTGATGTATTAATAACGTTTGTATTATGAGTTGATATAAGTTTATTCTGATTGTACCACTCATCGAGTGGTAGATTTCATTCCCAGCCGAATTTTTCAGGTTTATTTATCAGTTTAATAAACTCATAGTATAAAATGTAAACAATATCTATATTTAAAAAGAAATAAACCTTCGAGATTTTGTTATTTACTTTTCTTTCTGCTTCTATTTCGTTATTTTATCAAAATTTCTAAAACCAGACACCTTTATATTCAATTAAGATTCTAAACCCGAACTGATAATGGAACGAACTAGAAATGGAACATTTACTTAAAGATTGACAATTAAAATAAAAATTGAAGTAGATGTATGGAATTAATCTTACACATGGTGAACTTATCTTTATATATATTTCTCTTACGCGGTGATTGAAAAACGCTGTTTTTCTGTACGCTGAGTGGCAACAGTTAGTTTGTTTACGAAATTCTGTTGTGCCCGTATTTTTATTTTGCCATTAGGTAAGCCATTTTGACGATTAGCCCCTCCAATTCAGTAGTAAATAATTATTTTGTTGATGTCAGCTTAAATTAGGAAGAATATAAACCATGTTACATTAAGAATAGAAGTTTTGAAAACGGCTGGCGGAGCGTTAGCGGACCAGGGGCGGAGCCTCCTAGTTATTATTATTATGTCAAAGAGTAAAAATTAGTTTTTGATAAAATGGTTAGTTTTAATCCTAACTAAAATGTTTAATTAAGAGATTGTCTTTTAGCTAAAAATTTTACCGTGGGTACATTAACAGACATATTAGTCTCTTTAATAAATAGTCTTAAATAGTTTTTTCTTGATATTGTAAGTGTATAGTTTCATTTTATTTTAATTCAAGTGTAAATTATCAAACACTTAAAGTTAAGTGTTCCTATATTTAATTCAAATGTATATATTAAGAATAGTTTAATTCAAGTGCATAATTTATATATAATTTAAAAATAATATGTTAAAGATTAAATAAAAATATTCAATTATTAAATTGCAATAAAATAATATTATATTCCTATAAGTTCGAATAACCGTAAAAATAAAGAAAATTGTAAGAATAATTGTATAAATATATTTCAGTTTCTAGAATAAAATGGTGCGATAAATGCCTTTAGACGTTATGTTTCTTTGTTTAAAGGAAAATACCTTTCCTCCCATGTTTTGAAATTGTAGAATTTTCCGTCAAAAGTATTCATCAATTTTCACTTTCACCTGACTCCTTGTCAACAAACTATGCTGGGGTTGTGACTGACTGCAAGTAAATATGCGTCACGCTTTCAGTGACAGAAACCGAACTGTCTGTGACATATAATGATTAACGGTAACGGATAATTTAGGAGTTAACTTTCATGACATAAATTAACGTAAAACAAGGATTTACGATGGTTATGCCATTTATCTTATATATTTCGGATTCTGGAAAAGCATGATTTTTTAATCGATTTTTGTGGGTTAAAAAATAGTGTTTTTTCAGAGGGAGTTGATTCATAAAATTAACTGTGACTGTGCGATTGCGTGTGGTGCGCTAAAATAGTGTACACATACTGAGCTAGTATATCATATAGTTATATGATGTACTAGCTCAGTATGTGTACACTATATTATGCACTGTAGCGAGGAATGCCATTGAGCGACAATGTACTTTATCGGGTCGCGCAGATGCATACAATTCGGAAGAAAGGTTGAGAAAACATTCTTATCTTGGCTATGCGGGAGTCACACGTGACGTCACAGAAATGTTTAAAACTTGTTTTTTTCGGTGCCTTTTGTCTTCTTTTTCTTATAAGTAAGAAAGTAAGTATGGAAAAACATTAATTATGTAACATTTAATGTATTTTAGAAAGCCAAGAATGCGTTTTTAAATCTACGCAAACATATGCGAAAGGACTATTTTTTTTTTACTTTCGTTCAAAAAGGAGTAAATTGGTAGGCGACGCTTAGTCCTCGATCCAGTGAATATAGTTATATTATTCTAGATCAGTGAATTGCCGGAGGTTTTACTGGAGGCTGATTATTAAATAAGTGAAAGATGATATATTATTAAATTCCCGTAGAAATTCAAGATGAATTTAGATAAGAGAGTCTCCAAATTGATTTTAAATTCTATATAAACAGGTATTGGAAGCTTCTCTTTTTATGAAGGCAATCTGCACAACAAGTTAACATTTTCCATACTAAAAAACATCAAATTATCCCTTAATTAATAAAATTACCATAAAAATGTGAACATTGTGTTGAAAAATTTAAGTGGTTCTATATCTGTAGCATTTTCCTAATGTTCAATTTAATATTACACATTAAAAATATGGAACTAAAATATCTAAACTAACAGTTAAGAAACTTTTGTCATTTTTGAAGAAACTTTTGACATTTTTGAAGAAACTTTTGTCATTTTTGAAGAAACTTTTGTCATTTTTGAAGAAACTTTTGTCATTTTTGAAGAAACTTTTGACATTTTTGAAGAAACTTTTGTCATTTTTGAAGAAACTTTCGTCATTTTTGAAGAAACTTTTGTCATTTTTGAAGAAACTTTTGTCATTTTTGAAGAAACTTTGTCATTTTTGAAGAAACTTTTGTCATTTTTGAAGAAACTTTGTCATTTTTGAAGACTTTTTAGTAATTTTTCACGAAACTTTTGTCATTTATGAAGAAACTTTTGTCATTTTTTGAAGAAACTTTTGTAATTTTTGATGCCGATTAAAAATTTCGTCAAACTGAGAAAATTAAATTTTTCGTTTTTTTATACAAAATTTATTTTATTAAAAACGAGGAACGATTTGAAATAAATATCGATGGCTCAACTCGAACCACGGATCTCTTGGTCCGAAGTCACGCATGCAATCGACCGGGCCAGAAAAGCTCTTTCGAATTGCGGCAATATACATATAAGAACCGAAATTGAACTGATATCACCGGAGAGGAATAGGAGTAAATTACTTTCGTT
Source organism: Troglohyphantes excavatus (assembly GCA_963932185.1). Lineage (NCBI taxonomy): Eukaryota > Metazoa > Arthropoda > Arachnida > Araneae > Linyphiidae > Troglohyphantes > Troglohyphantes excavatus. The sequence continues at coordinate 46,858,804 of OZ010666.1, forward strand.
AAAAATGTGAGAATTCTTGTTTCATCAAAAGTCAAGTGATTCAATGACGAAAAGATTATCAAAATTGACGAAAGTACAGTAAAAAAAAAACTTACTTAAAACAAGTACCCGAACCTACTCGTTTTCCTTTGAGTACAATTGTATCGTAAATGAGCGATGACGTACTCAAATTTAAGTAATCGTACTTTCTCAAAAATGCGAAGTGTGATTTAATGTTGTTCATCTCAGCTTCTGTTCAAGCCATCTTAACAAATCGACCTGACAAACTTAAATTAGTTGCTCATAAGATGGTTTTCCACATCATTTGATCTCGATTGCTCAAATGGAAACTGAGTTATTATAACTCAATTATCTTACTTCCCATTCTTTTGGCACGCCTTTTTAACTTTTCTTCTGTTTATAACTTCTTCAAGTCGCCCTGGTAGTTTAATGGATTAGGCTCTGGACTGGGGTGTCTGAGGATCTAGATTCGATTCCTGGTAAGTCTTGGTTGTAATTGTCGATATTTATTGAAAGTGATTTATGAAGGCAGTCTATGTAGGCTAGCATCTGTTCTTTTTATTTATTGTATTCTTTCTGAGTACATGTCTTTTCCAAAAATGAAATTTGTATTGGAGACATGATAAGCATCGAATGTATTCAAAAATGAGTTAATTTGACTTATCTTTACTTATCTCTACTTATCTTTCATTCTGAGTACATGTCTTCTCCAAAATTGAAACTTATGTATTGGAGTTATGATAAGCATCGAATGTACTCAAAAATGAGTTGATTTGACTTATTTTTAAGTACCTATTTTTATCAGTGTATTTTCAAGACAACAAACTAAAAGACAAAAACAATAAAAAAACCAGCACAAATCTTATTTTTATTACATAAAAATTGCACCGTCACATCCCATGACATAAATTCAGTAAACTGAACCAAACACGACGCAACAGCTGCATTACAAACCGAAAAAGAACCTCCAAATGGAGACGTCAATCGACACTGTTCCATCAATTAAGCGTCCTCCTGCCTTTTGATTAAAATAATAAAAAAAATCACATGAGGACGAAAACAACAGGTTTGATGTCCCCCCCCCCCCCCCAAATCGGACCTTCACGGTAGCAGATGGGGTCCTTGTCGATCCCTACCTTTGATGGAGTAGATGGCGATTTAATAGCCGAGCCTCACCCTTTTGTAGGCAGGGGGTTGGAAAAGGGGGTCTTCGCAAAAAGTGACTGGGCCTCACCACCCACCATTCAATCGGTGGCCACCCCCGAAAAGTTTTGGCGAGATCTTTGTCAGTCCCGATCAAGTGACCCTGTCGACGGCATCATGGATGGAGCCCCTGGGGTTGCTGATGGTTGGACAGTAGAAATTGTCGCCAAATGTCTGCAATTTGTATATAAATGTTCAGTGTTTTATTTTTATTATTGCCTAAGAATTATTTAGATGCCAATAAATCAAGAAATATCCTTCGTGACTGGTGCACGTTAAGTCTGTAGCGGTTCAATATCTTCACGCCTATTGAGTTTGCATGGGATGCCAGCTCAGATGGTGTCCTCATCATTTGAATATGACTCAAAATAACGGGGCAGTGTTCTTGGGTCTTTTTTTCGGGATATATACTAAACCGTCACTCGTCATACGACTATGTTAAAAAAAATACGAAGCATTGTTCCCGGGTCTTTCCTTCGAGATTGGTCCACGAACCATCACCATTAGCAGCTCTAGCTTGCTGATGGTTGGGCAGTAGAAATTGTCACTAAATGTCTACACTTTTATATAAATGTTTAATGTATTATTATTATTGCTTAATTATTATTTAGATACTGATATCTCAAGTAATATTGTCCGTGACTAGTGCACGTTAAGTCTGTACTGGTTCAATGTCCTCACGCTTATTGAGGTTGCGTAGGATGCCAGCTCAGATGTTGTCAGCTCAAAACTACGGGGCAGTGTTCTGGGGTCTTTTCTTCGGGATAGATGCTGAACCTTCGCTCGTCATCTGACTAAGGTTGAAAAATACGAAGCATTTTCCCGGGTCTTTCAACCAACCACCAAATCGTCGCCAATATCCCATTGTGCAACTCTCGCGAGACGTTGATTGAATCAAGTAACCAGCAGATGCTGATAAATGTCTTTATTTAGTTCATATCATATTCCATTAATCATCTGAGAGATACGAATGTGTTTAATCGTTCTTGTATCACTAATATTCCCAGCAATAAACATAATTTAAAAGTTGATAAAAAAATATTAAATTTTTTCAAATTTAAAGCATTAGGGGCCCTTTCAACTTTTTCAGGCCAAGTGGTGCCAATTGGAACCATAATGAATTCAGTAATAGTAGTGTAAGTCAAAATCAGATTTACACCTTTCTTCCGTCAGTTGTGATCAGTAACCAAAGAAAGGATTGGTGATACAACTGGCTAAAAAGTGGTGTAAATTTGACTTTGTCTATTACTTTCGTAACAAGAGAAGGAACCTTTCGGAATATATAGTACATAGAGCTTTGAAAATTTCCGTTGTAATTTTTAGATTCAATTTTTTAATGTCATTTTATAAATATTTTCATTGTAAATTTTATCAAATAATAAAGTTATGAATCTCACATCTACGTCTCGATCGAATAATGTGTACAACTGCAAGAAGCACAAATAACTGCTATATGGAGCTCAAAACCTTAAATTAACATTGTAACAATAAGTTAAGCTCTTCTACATTTGTTGTCATTTTGTTCGACTTAAAATCAATAAACAAACGCATGACGTTATATTTAATCAAAACCCATACACTAAGAAGATCATAAAAAGGATTTTTTAGAAAAACCAACAGTTTAAACTGAAAAGAGTATTCTATTACAAAATATTTTATGTTAAGTATTTACTATTGCTAGACGTATCAGGTGAGTATTCGTTTTATTTAAATGAAATATTCTACTCTTTTCAACTCCACGCAGTCAGGTATTTTATTAATCAATTTACAATAAAATTTAGAAGATGAGCTTTTCTACGAAATACTTATCTAAAAAAATTAGCTTCATTTTTGTTCTAAAAGTAATCTTAATATTTTAGCTAAACTTATTGTTACAATGTTAATTTAAGGTTTTGAGCTCCATATAGAAGTTATTTGTGCTTCTTACGCATTATTCGATCGAGTCGTAGATGTGAGATTTAGAACATGACATTGACATAACTTTACTATTTATTTGATAAATTTTGCAATGAAATATTGATAAAAGGATGTTAAAAAATTAAATCTAAAAAAGAGAACGGAAATTTTTCAAGGGTCTTGTGTACTATATATTCCGAAGGGTTCCTTCTCTTGATATATAACTAAAATTATAATGCTCTAATACTAGAAGGGAAAGCTTATTCGCCATTTATGGCACCCCTCCACTCTCTGCCAACCTTTATCATTAATCCTTTGTATTCCATTATATAGGCCGTGTACTACAAGCAAAAAGGGGGCGCGCAGAACAGAAGCCATTAGCTGTAACTATTCTTATCCTTCATATTTAGCATGTTGCGGTCAGGTCTGCGAATGTGCGCTGACGAACCGTGAACAGCGATTCTGGGGGTGGGGGCCGTTCAAGTACGCTCAGTACAGAGTACTTGTGTCTCGAGTGGGCCTCTGACTGTACCTAGTACTGCACCTGCCATCTGTTGGGTCGAGCTGCTTGAACCCTGCTTGCAAAATAATCGTATGTGCATTTTTGGAAGTCATTTTTTGTATCGTAGTGCTATTTACATCCATTTATATTGTAGTTGAACAGGAGGTCTTTTGTCGGGTTATTGTGTAGTGTGCAAGGATTGATGAGTGTGTAAATAGTATGGGTTCAGTTTTGTATTGTTAATAGGCAGGACCTGCTCATTGGCAAAATTGATAATAATGAGAATAATAATATACTATTAATTCGCATTGCTCTTTGAGAAAACGTCCTAGCCGAAGAAAAAAAATGACACATGGCATGTTAAAAATTTATAGAAAATTTGGTTAGCTAATTACTGTCGCACTACTGCTACACATTTAAATGGGTCTCTCATTATTGGAATTATGGTGTGCTTTTATGTTTAGAAAACACATATTGTTGGCAGATTGGATGAATTAACATTCAACAGAAACTACAGTGCGGTTTGGGATTTATTCCGAACGAAAGACCCAGGAAGCCTCATAATTCTGATCCATGGTTACCTGAACAGAGACAATAGTTACCATGGTTACGCCTGAGTTAGCACTCGTCACCTCATACTTTTTAAACTTCCACACCGTGAACAACCTCAGGACATTTTAACTGGGATTAATTTAACGTGCACCAGTCCCTCTACACATTGAAACTTCGGTAAAAATTTGGTATCGATTTCGGGACCCTTTTTATCTTCAGTTTGATGTCATGCAAACCAGGCTATTACATTTCCAAAATTAATAGAAAGTTATTAAATACATTATGATAGTTTAGAAAAAAAAAGCTCATCATGAATCTGCACCTGTCATAGTTCTTGGTATCGTTTCGTTCGTTTTGGACTTCTCTTTCAACCCTTTTAGTTTTCTTACACCGCAATTGAACTTTAGTGTGGTAATTTGGTTTTATACTGAAATATTCGATTAATCGTAAATTTTCACCCCACACATATATTTACTCAAATGGCTTAAACTAGCAACTAGTAAAATGAAATGGTAGAACTCGTTATTTTCTTCAATTTAAGAGCTTACTCGTCACGACCTGTTGATTAGACCTGAAATTACAGGGGTTAAACCGGGCCAGCGTATGCCAAATTAATTGACTCATTTCCACCCACGCAGTACAAAAATCAAGAGGAGTGGATTAATGACCAACCTGGTCAACGCGGCTCAACTTTCTCTAAACGATGATATGTCATTCATCCCCATTAGCTGATTACCCATGGAGTTATAAGTTAATGTACTCCTATTAGCACTCCCTCATTTTAAATGCCTGCCATTAAATTTCCCACACTCTGTAATGTGGTCGTTGACAGAGCACTGAGTAAACAGAGACCCATCGCCGATGCCACTGGCCACGTGTTGGTGCTCATCGATACCCCCCTGACTCCCCCCCTTTTGATATCTCCCCCTATGATTCTGCATTTACAGTCTACTGAATGGGGCCCTTCAAAAAAGCATTCTCCCTCTTATCTTCAATGCAGGGGGTGAAAACAGTGGGAGAAATATCTAAACAAGGATCTATATAGAGTATAATGGGATCTATCAAAATGGGATATTGGATCTAAATTTAGTTCTAACATTCGTATGACCCTTATGGGATTTAGATCGCAAATGGATAAGGAAGTTATTAAAATGCCTGTTAGAGTTTTCTAGTTGGAATTATTATGGAATGTGTTGCTAAAAGAATATTTTTGGTTCTTTGAGCATAAATGGTTCTTTGTAAACCTGCATTACTTTTCGAATTTTATTTATGTATTTTAGAACATCCAAGGGCATTATAAGACAAACGGGGAAATCGTAAGGGAAGGACGAGAAGGGGGTAAGGTCCCATGATAATTTGAAATTTGTTTAAAGAACTTTCATAGAATCTTACTTAAAAGTCGAGTATTTTCAAACCCTAATTTTGGAGAGAGATAAAGTGAGAAACAGAGAGAGATACATGGAGGTGGAGTGCTAAGAGAGGATTATTTAGCGAGTGAATGAAAGGGACAGCGAATTAAAGAGACGATGGAGATGGAGATATGAGAGAGATGGAGATACGAGAGAGATGGAGAGGGAGAGAGAGAGATGGTGAGGGACGGAGATATAGAGAAGGAAAGAGAGATGGAGGCGGATAAAGGGATATGGAGAGGAGGGATATGGAGAGAGAGAGAGAGGGATACGGAGAGAGAGGGAGATGGAGAGGGAATGAGATGGAGATATATGGAGAGAGTGAGGGAAAAAGAGAGCTAATGAGAGAGGGAAAAAGAGAGCTAATGAGAGAGGGATGTAGAGAATGGATAGGGAGAGAGAGATGGTGAAGGAGAGATAGAGGGAGATGGAGAAAGAGGGATATGGAGAGAGAAGGAGATGGATATAGAGATAGGTATGGAGAAGGAGATATATGGGTGAGAAGGGAGTGTGAGAAAAAGATACGAGAGAGATGGAGAGGGAGAGAGAGAGAGAGAGATGGTGAGGGACGGAGATATAGAAAAGGAAAGAGAGATTCTCGGCGGGGAAAGAGATATGGAGAGGAGGGATATGGGGAGAGAGGGAGATGGAGAGGGAATGAGAAGGAGAGAGAGGGATATGGAGAGGGAAAGAGATGGAGAGATATAGAGGGAGTGAGGGAAAAAGAGAGCAAATGAGAGAGGGATGTAGAGAATGGATAGGGAGAGAGAGATGGTGAAGGAGAGATAGATGGAGATGGAGAGAGAAGGAGATAGAGATTGAGAGAGGGTGAGAAGGAGAGATATGGATGAGAAGGGAGTGTTAGAAAAGGAGAGCAAATGAGAGAGGGAGATAGGAGAGAGATGAGATATTAGAGATATACAGAGGGAGATGGAGAATGAGGAAAATGAAATGGGGAGAGAGGGAGAGAGATGGAGGAAGAGATAGAAGGTGTTATTTTCGTATTACTAATAAGATAACAGCGCAAATGAGTAAGTGATGTTTTGAAAAATAGCCCTTAGATGAAATAGCCAGATAATTTACCATAATTGGGACATGTAGTATGAAAAGGAAGTGAAAATGGAAGATCATACTCGTGAATGGTAAAACGTAACATAAATAAGTTAAGTTTTGAATGATAGGATACTAGATTCTGAATATGGAAATGATTATAATTATAAAAACAAATATTAATATATAATATATAAAAATTATTATATATAAAAACAAATATTAACACTTCGCGGCATACATAAACAAGTATTTAAAACATAATAATCCTTTGAAAATTTCTTTTGTGGGATTTGTTTATAATTAAATTGGATATTGCAAAACTACGGAGTACAAGAATCCAAACATCTCTTACATGAACTTGGACTATAAGAAAAACCAATCACATACAATCAATACTCCTTGATCAACAATATACCTTTCGAAACTGCTATACACCCTTACGAAAACAACGATGAAGAGCAAAGAAAACTCGCTCCATACCAAAAAAAAAAAATGTGAGAAAAAAAAAAAATCGAGATTACAGGAAGGAAGTAGTAACGAAAGACAAGGGAAAAAATAAAGTAAAAAAAAAATATCCAGCTCAGCAGTATTGGGCATGCTTCTGTAAAAGTGGCTAGTTAGGTGTAAGAAGTAAACGCGAGAAGCAGTTGTCAAGTCAAAAAGCGAAAGATTCTGCGTGATCACGCGTGAGGGCACGGACTTAACTCCCCCTACCCTCGGCAAAGGGGGGTGATTCCTCACGCCCAGTGAAGCTGTATCCCAGATGTATTTATACCAAAAGGGATGGCTGAATTAAAGCAATCCTTCACCACGCCCTCCGCTTCGGGATAAACCAATGAGGTGAACATAGTGAGCTCTTTCTCTGTACGGTTGTCTAATTCTATCTCCTTAGGACCTCCGGGGTAGGATTACCAATGTTCGATGGCTTTGGTTACAGCTGAGAGCGAGGGGGGATGGTGTGGCGTATTTAGAGGAGGAGGAGGGAGGGTCGGGGAAGAGGTTTTATGACTGTTGTTTGGGGTTTATCTTTTGGAGTTGGAGACAACGAGATATGATTGCTTTTTGAATGCTACTAAAGGTTTTTATGGTTAAGGATTTTTATTAAAAAAAATGTTTTAGTAGAATTAAGTCACCGAAATGGGGCTTTTTTTAACAGAACATCACGTCAAATGCTTATTCAGTAATTTATAATTTTTTTCATATATATATTTGCACATTTACATTTTTTTTTAAAATTTCAATTTCCTTTTTTGTATTATGTGTTATGTTTTATTGATTTTGAAAATATAAAATATTAATTTTGCATTTTTTTATGTTTAATAAATTTTATAGAATTTTGTGTCAAAACTGCAAAGTTTTAATTTTGGGAAAATTTTGAGACAAATAGTTGTTTTATATTTAAAATGACAAAATATATAAGGACCATTCCACGATAATAGCATATGTTTTTATTCATTGTAATTATTTTTGTGTACATGTCTTTTTTAAAATTGAAACTTTTGTATTCGGAGCTCGAATGTAATAAAAAAAAGAGTAATTTTTTTTTATTTTTGAATACCTATTTATAACAAGGCACCTTTTGTTCAGTGGCATCGGAAATAGCATTTCGATTGATTAAAACTGTACAGATTATTTTGCCTACAGAGATATTTTTCAGTCTGTTTACCAACTCCTTATAAAATAGATGGACCAAATTACTTTGAAACTAGCTAATAATACTCGGAAAAAATCGGAAAGTTCTGCGCTTATGTTAATATTTAGTGTCTACAGTCTATTCGTTGTAGCGGCGCCGTAAATTAGTGGAGAGAGAAAGTGAGAGAGAGAGAGAGAAAAAAAATAGAGAAAGATAGAGGGAAAGAAAGATAGATAGATAGAGAGAGGTAATTTTTCAAGTCTGATGAAGTCAGCTCTATATTGTTTTAAGATAAAAACTCATCTTATAGAACTTTGCTATAAAAATATTAAAATACAAATGCAACGTTAAACTACACAATTAAAATACATAAAATCTAGACATGTTTCGGGAGATACATCTTCCTTCAGCAGTAGAAATGAAAAAGTCTGGCTGCACAACAAATGAAAATAAACACAGAATTGAAAGTGTTGCCAAAAAACAAAATCTATCTCTATAGCTTATAATTAAATATTGTGTGCCAACATGCCGGAAATGCACATTTTTAGTACATTTCACATTTTTAGCAATATTAATTCGATTCTTAATGAGAACTTTGTCCTTTGCTGTTCCGGTATTTCCCGCTTATTGGAACATAATAGTTAACTTCAACTAATTGAAATAGTTTTTTTTCTTTGGCAATACTTTTAATTCTGGGTTTATTTTCCTTTTGTTGTGCACACAGACTTTCTCTTTCTGTTGATGAAGGGAGAGTATCTCCCGAAACATGTCTATATTTTATGTATTTTTATTGCGTAGTTTTAATGTTGCATTTGTATTTTAATATAGATTATTTTGTAAAGAGAGTATGACAAATTTTAATTATATAGAAGAAATTTTGGACGTTGGTCGCTTAGAAAAAAATCCTTGTTGACAATCACATGCACATAAATACCTTCGTTAACACCAAATATGTTCTTCCAGTTGATAATTATTTTTACTAGTAGAAGGTTGAGATTATATTGGCATCACTTCGATATGATTTAGACTGTCTAAGTTCTCAAATACGAGAAATCAGTATAAAGTTATCAGTCTGACGTCAGAAGATGCGCGTCAAAGTAAAGGGAGCAAAGAGGGCGGAGAAGTGTCCCATGAGAGTGCTTTCTTTCTCTGCCTGTCTTCACTTGTTTCCCGCAGCAGTGATTCGATGTAACTCGAGTTTTCCGCTTTGTGAGGCTGAGCCGCATTAGGGGGCGACGGATAGAGATCGGGCCCTGAGATTTTTAGAAAGGGGGGGGGGGGGGGGATGTCTCACTACGGCTATAGTAAGTCTGAGCATACAATTAATAGAAGGATTTAGAGAATGGATTATTCGCATAAGTAGACTTTGGGAATAGAAAAAGTTTTATGGTCACACTAGTCACTACTTTAATTGCTTTCTCTTTAATTGTCGATATGCCCCAAAAGTATAGATATTATAAGAATTGAAAGGAGGTGCATATATCAATAACAATAAAATGTATATTAATATTTTTTAATTAAACATCCAACAAGCACTTATTTTTTTTAACTGACACAGATTCCTGACAATACCAGAATTATAGCTCCTAAAAGAACGGTTTTTAAAATATCGTCCCACTTGTACTAAAACTAGATAATATAATACTAAATAAAAGTATTACAAACAATTACATATAAAATGTAGTTACTACTAGTTACCTAGTTACTACTAGTTACTTAGTTACTACTAGTTACCTAGTTACTACTAGTTACTTAGTTACTACTAGTTACCTAGTTACTACTAGTTACCTAGTTACTACTAGTTACTACTAGTTACCTAGTTACTACTAGTTACCTAGTTACTACTAGTTACCTAGTTACTACTAGTTACCTAGTTACTACTAGTTACCTAGTTACTACTAGTTACCTAGTTACTACTATTAAGAAAGAACGATATATCCATCGTTGTATGTGTTCTGATGATATCTAGCAAATATAAATCATCAAACCAAAGTAAGAAAATAAAGGCTAACAAAATAATTGTAAAATAAATTCCAGGTTTTTAAGCACAGTCAGCTGATACTTACTTAAAAATATTACCAGGTGTTGTCTCCATTGATCTTATCAAAAACATCCATGTCTTACTCGGAAAATTAATCGATGTTTTAGCATTATAAATTATTGTGATTGACCGAGGGACAAACATAAGTTGCACTGTGATTACTTGCTTACAAAAAGCAGAAAATGTACTTTGTAGAATAGATAAAAATACACAATTTTCTTAATAGAAATTTTGAAAAAGTTAAACTATGGTTAGTTTTTTAATTAAAATTAATAATATTTTACTAACTTCAAACTTAATTAATTTTAAGTGTATTATAGCTCACCAAGAATTATCAGTTAAAGTACTAGTTGAATGTTTTATTCATATAATTTTACAGTTTCACTGATAATAATTTAATTTTATCCTTTTTCTAGCCCTTTTTCTACTTTAACCCTTTACTGCACTGTGGACCTCAGAAGATCAACACTAGAAAATGCCATATAAAGATGACTAAAACCGTCTTTAACTGGACATCATAATCTTATCTCCAATTTCTTGACAAATTTTAGGAGGATTTTCGTTCACCAAATCCTAGCAAGCATATGTCAAGAAAGAGAGCATTGGGTTTGGGACACTACATTCGAACAGATTATTGGACGTGTATCACTTTCCTTTCTTGTCAAATATAATCATTGAATTGAAGTCCTTGCTAAATATTTGTAGCTTATGCAATAGTACATACAGTTTTTTGAAAAACTTTAAAATTAATTATTTCATTTGCTGCGTAATTTCACTGAGACCAGTTACGTAGAAATTTTTTATAGGAGGGGTTTTGATGGGTCATTGTCCTAATCACTACGATTATTTGTATTTATATATACTAAACATTTGATACTTGTATGTATACCAATAGGAGGGGTTCTGACCACTCTCAACCCTCTCATATATAATATATATTTATATAATATATATTTATATGATATATATTTATATAATATATATTTATATAATATATATTTATATGATATATATTTATATAACAGTGTTCACTCTAGAAATAAATAGGGGCAGGGCGCTGTTGGCAGTAAAAGGGCACCCCATTTTTGAAAAAGCATTTCTTGTTTTTAAAAGGGCACTTTTTAAAAAAATGTTTTGTGTGGGTGTGGCCACACAATGACGCATCGGACCCGTGACCAAACAAACAAAAGTTCCGATTTGTTGGTTGACATTTCGCCAGAGCTGCATATTGGACTATTGCTAACGCTTCGGGGCCTATCTGGAAGGAAAGAACCGTACAAAATCGATGTCTCTTTATGAAAATATTATTTGAAATCTAAAATTTGACATTTTAAAATTATTGTTTACCCTAAAAACCAATTCTGTAAGTAGGAATCAGATCACTTACATAACTTATAAAAAGGCTACTTAAATCCAATATTTGGTAATAAAACGCCTAGTCTTGCAAACTAATCCCTACCTAGTCCCAAACCATATTCTCTTTAAAAAAAACTTAGAATTTCATGTGCAGGCACAGGCAACCAATAGGATTTGTGGAATGCCCCGTGCTCGAAATTACCGCGGTATCATCGCGATTTCACAACAGGCGTAGTTATAAAGGGGTTTCTTTTTCTACTGTCATAATTCACTTAATTCCAATTTACACACAGATTTTTTTTTTAATCGATGCCTTTTTTAAAGACAACTAAGGAAGCAATGATGCTTGTGCTTGACTGAAAAGGGCAGAAGGGCGGAATTTTTTCAAACGAGGGCGGCATTTTTTAAAAAAGGGGCATGAGGGCGCTATCGAGATGAAAAAAGGGCGGGCAGGGCGGACCGCCCTTCAAAAAACACCTAGAGTGAACACTGTATATAATATATATTTATATAATATATATTTATATAATATATATTTATATAATATATATTTATATAATATATATTTATATACTATATATTTATATAATATATATTTATATACTATATATTTATATAATATATATTTATATACTATATATTTATATAATATATATTTATAATAGTTATTAATATAATAGTTATTAATATAATAGTTATTAATATAATATTTATTAATATAATATTTATTAATATAATCTATATTATATATACTATCTATCTATTCCTGTGTATCTATGTCTTTCTCTCAGTCTCTCTCCTTTCCACCCTCTTTCACTTTTTCTCACCCTCTCTCCCACGCCCTCCCTCTCCCTCTATGTATATATACATATGTATCTATTTATATATATTACATTAAATAACTGAAACATTTCTATTTTAAATAGTGTAAGTCGAAAAAGCTCGGGGGTGAGGGGCAATTGACCCAAGTGCCCTATAGTTAAAACTGCATAGGGGTCACTTTGGTTGTCAAATATTAAAAAAAAAATCAGGTGAAGAAAATTTGATTTAACTCTATTTGTTTCTAGAAGAAAAAAAAATGCTCATTGAGGTTGTTATACTTCTTTTTCTAATAAGCTATTTAGTTTATCAAGTTTTATCTGCTGGTGGTCTGTGTATATCAATAACTTTTTTGACAACGTGTGTATACTCAAGCTCTATGTCATTCCAGCACAGTTCCTCATCAGTACGCTCAATGTGTAGGACAAGGAGAAGGGCGACAAGCATATCGCAGTCACCCAATGTGTATGCATGCGAGTCTGTTTACACCTAAACTCCGCCTAGATGACTCCCCCATATCGATACCTTGTCCATCCAAACATCTGAAGCCTGCCATTCCACCTCCCCTGGGCATCCAATTACCGCTTTAATTAATGATTCAGGGCTCACAAATCGTCGACAAGTCACGTCACCTGGTGGACCCCCACCCCCTCCACCAGTGACGTACACGTCGCAGTTATGTAAGGTCATCTGCATGGCCACTGAGCGAGAAAATGGGAAAACGCGTGGCCCCCTAGGGCTGCCAACTATCATACTTTGATATCGCCAAATCGAAGGAAGCGTTTCGCCAAAATCTGAAAATCATACAGAAAGTAGTGAGAAATTCAACACATTTGTAAATATGGGTAATAATAGTTCAGGATCCATAGTGAGTTTATTTCTAAAGCTTTTAAAGTGTTCCTTAAAAACGTCGGGGACTCGGTTTCATAACATTTAGATGTTAAGACCGGTATACACGTGATAGTTATTTACTGTCGGGGAACTTAGACATTATCTGAATAAACACTCTAAATGGTTATCCTAATTGCTGCGAGTTTTTTCGAGAACTATTATATGACTTTTGTCGTTTTAAGTTCACAGCAATTGGATAGTAGTTCTCACTAGGAGAATCACATTCGACAATTGTTTGACACTGAAAAACTTTCCCGTGTATACGAAGGCCCATGTGGTTCTAATTTCGAAGAAAAGGCGTTTTAGATGACATTGAATTCCCAAAGAAAGTTTTGCCGTAAGCTAAAATATTAAAATATAATATTTATCATTGATATCATAATCATATGTCGATATACTTGTGCTAAACTGGTTTTTGAGAAAAAGGGACAGCGGAGCAATGAAATGTACATTTGCGAGAGATGTATAGCTATTTATTAAACTTGAGGGTGTTAATTTTCAAGGGAAGTTGTTTTCACTGTTTGAAAGTAAAAAAAAACCTTTAAATTAAAAAAAAATTGTAAAAGGAAGTATTTTAATGAGTTTAAAAATTGCGCGCAATGCTAAAAAAACTGGAACCCCTCGGATGGGATACCACGTCCATGAGCGTCATTTGTTTGGTTAAAAATTTAATAAGTTTGAAGCTTAATTGTAGGTTAACATAAAGGCAAGAGTGATAATCTTTCTCTCCGAAAACCTCGTATAACGATAAAAGTGCCAAATAAGTGATGTTACTCCAAACATAGCAACACTGATAACATTGGTGACAGTAATTTGGATCTGGAGGAGGGTTGGGGCCAGGGTCACTACCAGGGGGTAGGAGAGGAGGAGGACCCGCGCGTCATTTATTTGCCACCTAATCACATCAGGTGAGAGGCACGTTAAAAATTTCCCTCCATCAGTCAGGGATCTCTGATGCTGCATCAAGGGATGCGGAAGATGTGGGATGGAAGAGGAGGGATGGTATATGCAAATTCCGGGCACTTCCCCTCCCCCCTTCAATATTCCGGGGCGTGGCCCGGCCAAGCGTGGCAGGGGCAACGGTCGGATGGGCAATATTCGGCCCGCTCTTTGGAGACGCAGGAAGCTGTGAAGATTGATCAAGGAAGCGGCCGACTCGAAAACGAGATGAAAAATTAGGTAATAGCCCGAGTGCACACACAACACTCTCTCCTTTTCTGGTGCCGTGGCAGAACACCCGTCACTTTGTGTGTGTGCGATTTGCTGTCGCGAGCCAACTAGTTACTTCCAAGGGCGGTTGTCAACAGAAGGGGTTGGAATGTCACCTCTTTAAACGGCCCTCGCATTGTTGGAATGACGGGATGTTTTTCTTTCTTGTTAAAAAGGAAATCGATTTGTGGGGAATGATTGCTGGGGATTTGAATGTCCTTTTTTAACCATTAGGTCAGATTAGCTTGAATTAACATAACTCACCAAGTTCGTGGCGGCTATTAGAAGTGACGAAAGAGGGTAAGGGCCATCCTATTTTTTGAAAATGTAAACAAGTGTCTAGTAAGCAAGTTTTGCCCTTGCCCATTTACTCATGACATACGATCGACGTCATTCAGGACTGCCCTTACCTGCAGTGGGGCTCTGTGTGTACCCAACTCATTTAGTAAGATATGTTGAATTAAATCCCATTTTTAAAATGCACTCCAAAAAAAATCACACTTTTTCTAATTGTCGTCAATTTATAGCGGTGTAATTGAGTACAATATTTTTTTTCTGTGGAGTCTTTGGGGGAAATCTCCACAGCCCAAACGATCAGCAAACATGTATGCATTATATATATAAGTAAATACAAAGTTTAATAAAATCTAATGAAGTTTAAAAAAATAGAAATTCCCTAATAACGGACCTGGCACCACTGTGCAAAGTTGGTTGTGTCAATAGTATATAATTAATACAAACGCCGAAACATTGACTCATAATTTGAAACAAGTCAGATGACGAGGACAACATCTGAGTTTATATTATTTTCTCCAAACTTTTCATGTTGGACCAAAAGGAGGACATTTGGACTATGACAGGTTGAAGGTGCTGCAGGTATTTTTACAAGTTGAGTCTGAGGTTAGATACCAGGGATCGAAGTCCAATTCATATACCCAACCAGGCTCTCACAACCTTGAACCTTCTGGATAAGGGAGAGAGGTCTAGTGATTTTATTTTCTTTATGATTTTTTTTTGCATTGTATGTGACATTGAAAATTATACTTAAATCTAATTTTACAGTTTTTAAAATTGATAAATGTATAAATTAAAGTAAAAACAAAAATTATCTTATCACTAATACGATAACACGCGTAGTTACTGTAAAATAAAAAGAAGTAATGTCTGATGCCATGCAGAGATGGCTATAAATACAGACCTAAAAGAAATAGGGTCTGCATTTAAAACAGCCTTTTTAAAACTAATACTATTTTACATACTTAAGTATGAGTTTATGCATTTGAGTTGTTAATTATGAAATTGTATATTGTGCAAGTTATACGTAACAGAATAAAGAATCAAAACATAATTATCAAATTAATTTATTTTAGTAATGGTTACAATACACATTTGATGAAATATTTTGGTATTTTTACTTGGAAAATGCCTTTGTATCTTTAAAAATTAGACCTTTAAAATTGTAAGCTGAAGTAATTGAAGGCACTTCATTTATCGATTTCTCTACTCTGGGAAAACCTTTACTTTTATGTTACTTACTAAACATAATTGAAATAATTTTCTACTAGTACAATACCAAAATTCTCCTTCACTGGTATTATATTAAAAAAATTCTAGACTATAAAAAATATTTATTAATCGATGCATTTTTTCCTGTATTTGTATAAGACAAACAAAAAATAATTTTGTTTATTCGAAATTATCTTGAAATCCTTTTCATAAAATGTTATTAAGTAATAGTAAGCATAAAAACGATTTTGTTTAAAAAACCAATGCTGT
This sequence comes from Troglohyphantes excavatus, assembly GCA_963932185.1. NCBI lineage: Eukaryota > Metazoa > Arthropoda > Arachnida > Araneae > Linyphiidae > Troglohyphantes > Troglohyphantes excavatus. The sequence goes on from OZ010666.1 coordinate 46,875,144, forward strand.
TTTAAAGATTTCGCTTTTAATTTAGAACCTGCTATGCAACAAACAAACAAGAGTGCAAATTTTACTAAACTTTAATAAAATGCATGATAATTTTTGCATTTCAGGTTCCTTCTGAGGCTAAAAAGGGATTAATAGAGAGATCAATAACAGTAAATAATTTTAAGCAATAGCTGATTTCACGATCGTATATATTTCTAAGAAGATTGTTAAACCCAATGTCATCTTCGATTATATTGCACATATATAATAAGCTTTTCCACTCTATCCTTTAAAGAGACACGAGGAAGTTTATGGTAAATTAAAAACGTTAAGCCTAACTCCTCATCGAATTACGCAGACGCTTTTAGTCTGCCGCTGCCACAGATCAAGAAGTAATTAAATTTCCCGCCTCGACTTTTCTCATAATGCGAATTCAGAAGTCTGGCGTTCCGAATCGCCCCTTCTGTTATTTAGAAACTTTTGCCCCGATCGTGCATTTGCCGTAAATTAAATCAGACTTCTCTTTGCTCCAGCAGAACTTAATATTCTTTGAATTAATGTTTCGCTTACCGGAGCAGCGAATATGAAAATGGCGGAATCACTCAAGCCGTATTTCGCCTCGCGTTTGCTAATGATTCCGGTACGTTTAAGAACACTTTATTGTCATTACTTTCATCCTAATTTTATTTTTGGAAAGCGTGTGGTGTGTTTCGTAGAAGAATTGATGCCACAGAGAATAATTAACATTGGTAAAATGTTGAAGAGAAACAAAGGTATGTCTTGAAATTAACTATATATCAGGAACAAGGAGATTTGTTGCTCATTAATTTGAGATGGTGGTAACACTTTTTAAAAAATAATTATATAATCATGCATGAACTTTTCTTTGCCATATATTTTCATTCAATGTTATTTAAGAAGTTTAATAAATGCCCAAATAAAAATAATTTATTACGTATTGACTAACGACTAATTTTTTTATATCTATTTTCATCTTCAGTTCATAAATGTAATCACATGGTAAGGTTAATGTTATTGAGGATACTTTAGTAAAATTGGATTAATATGAGAGTAATATTATTACCAATTTGATTTTCTTTGAGCATATTCCCGCAGTTTATATAACTTCTGAATTTTAAATTCACACAAGATATTAAAGCTATATAGATTCGGATGTGATTCAAATTCAGTACTAAAACATTTCATAATTAATGCGTTAATGTTTAATGTAATACTTCGAAATCTTAAATATTTTTTTATTATTTTAAAAATAACGTTTTAAAAGATAAAAAAACCACTGTACCTTTTACAACAATTTGTTTGGTAGGCTGCCCATATATTTACATAGTAAACTAATCTTTGTAGTTCTACGGTTAAGATAAATAGTGGTTATTAATTTTACCGCGGTTTTTTACATGTTAGTGACTTTACTTTCCGGAAAACTTTTTATTTCCAATGACCAAATTTAACCTAATGAATATAAGTAAATTTGTATGCACATAGTTTCTATTTTGATATAAAGACAGGCCTAATGCGTCTCCGATAATGTTTTGTAACGAAATAAACAAATATTCGAAATTAACATCGGTTTGTAAAAGTGATATATATATGTTTGAGTGTCATGATTGCTCACAATACAAATGTTAAATGTTAGCCATTTTAAATGCTAATAACTCTATATGTGCTTGGAATTACCTGCACTCAGAAAATAAACGGTTTTTCTCTTTAGTTTCCTGGTAAGCACAGTTAAACCAGGCTACAAAAATAAATCCTAAATTTAATACGTTAACCCTCTAATTTCTGCATGAATTTAGAACACACAAGTAAGATACGGTATAGTGTAAAAGTGTAGTCTTTAAGTGTACTATAAATTGCAAAGTTAAAAATATATAAAATATTAGATGGCATTTTCGAAAATAAAACTCCGCCATTTACTAAATTTAATAATTTTTTTTCCTCCTCATGTGCTGATCTTTCACATTTTTAAATTCTCCCATTAAACTTGATCAGTGATTTTTTCATTATTTTAATTACTCATAGAATTAATATGTGTCCAGAATTTTCCCTCAATTCTCTTTTCCACAAATAACTTATACTTTTAAATTTTTTTTATACGTTTAACACATTTTTGTTTTTATCACACTGAGTAACAACGCTTTTATTTAAGAAATTGAAGAAATATTTATCAATACATGTTTACTAATTTTGTTCGAATTTAATCACAGTAAAACTTGGTGGTAGATTTGGCAGGTTTTGACTTCTAGTTCTTTCATTAAGCCACTGTTAATTAAAATCTGTTTAATTGGTTTTGTGTAAAATTATAAATAAAGACATCAATTGTTTATGAGAGCTTCTTTAGCTGTAAGACAACGGGATAATAAATGCTTATTAATTTGGAAATGAGCTGTTACATATAAATAAAATTATCTTTTCCAATCAACGTTAATAAAAAAATAACACATTTTTGCACCTACAGTCCGGGTACTCATTATAATTTAGCAATAAGGTGTTAGAATATATTTTCCTCTCCATGTCAGGAGAACACTCCAAACCAAAATTAAAACAGGATTTTCACAACAAAGCGCTAAATAAAATCGTCCAGAAGAGACCTTAAAACAAAAAAAGAAACAAGGCAACAAAAAGAAAATCCCAAGAAAAGAACAACCCGAAATCGAAACAAGAGGCATAAAACTAAACAGCTCTCTGTAAAAGGACGAAAGAGGGAAGGGGGGGGGGGGAGAAACTAACTAAATAAATAAAACCAAAAGCACCAGCAGCTAGCTCCATGGGCCTCTGTGCATTAGCTTGGTCAAGTGCCCCAGCGTAACTACCCTTTAGCCGGGAAAGGTGGAACTTGGACAACCCAGTGGCTTGGAAAAACGGCGCCGAAACGTGCACCCGTCGGTAAAATGGCGCGATTTCACAACTGGGCGATCTCGGACGCAGCCAAGTGAACCAAAACCGGGGCGCAAGCCCACCCCTTCCCTCCCCCCCCCCATCCCCGAAAAGTGCGCCTTCTGGCGCGTATATTAGCCCTCCCCAGAACGGAAAGGGCTTTTGCTCTGCCTAAACGTATGGCGGTGATAAAATTTTAACTCCCAAAGACCCTTGTCTTGTGGCGCCGGCATTAAGAAAATGAATTCCGCCCGGGACCCCACGTTATTTGTGGCAGACTTACATCAGCCGGGATTAGATCCGTGCTCTGTCCTGCCATAAACCTCAACCCGAGTGGAAGAACAACCGGATTTTAGGAAGGAGAGATTTTTGCTGCTCTTGTTTTTATCAGGGATCTCTTAACTACATATTGCGCGACCGGCCCCCCACTTACTTTCGGCGGGGGCGGGTTCTTTTCTGTTGTTTATGCGCCCTTTTAAGAAGGGCGTATGTTGTCTCTTTGCGCTGGTGCCCCGTGGTAGGGGTGGGGTAATAAAAGAAGGGCTGCTGCCGTGGTGTTGGTGGAGGAGCTCTCTCTCTAGTCGGGCAATTATGTTGGCTTTGTTCTTACGTGTGGCGGGTGCAGAAGTGGTGTTTTACCTATATACGGAGCTATTTGGCTGCTTGAGCCGCGTGCGTATTTTTTTGTGTGCAAGACTTGTTTTTATATACCACATAATTTGACTGAAGCAAACGCACAATCTGGATTAATGAAAAATGAAAAACAACGTTAGCTGTTTAAAATTATTCTTCGAAGGAACGGGAAAATAAGTTAAATTTAGATGTCAGCCTTTTTACAAATTAGTTTTTTAAGCGTTTCAGTTTTTGTATGTTTCTCGAAAAAACAACAACAATTTTTTATTTATATTTGTCTTAATACTTTTAAACCAGTTAATTTTATAATATTTTTATTAGTGTCGAAGAATCGAACATAGAGTAATGATACAAATAGAGGAATAAAAATGCTGATTTCCGTGTGTCCATCATTGAAACCACGTGATAGGTGGAAATGCCAATTCATTCATGCGCCAATATTACTTGGCAGGCCTTGGCGACTTTAAGAACTAAACGAGATCGAAGTATTGCAATATGGTTTTGTGTTTAATTTTGTATTTAAATATAGTTTTTTTTGAACGAGTGTCACAATTTAAGGGAGTTTAACTGATATATTAAGGAGATTTTTCTTACTTTGTAGTTTTGAAATAATTGCATTACGTTTTTATGTAAAAAAATTACCATAAGCGAAGTTCTTTCAATTGTTATTTTGTATACTTCAATAAGAAAATATGAACAATAAAACCTGAGAAATATAAAGAGTTTCGCTTCTTCGAGTGTTGAACACAAATAAAATATTTTCGTTTCGTTAATGAAGAGGAAATATTTAGCGCATATTGTTTGAAAATAAGTAAATACGTACATATAAGTCAAGAAGTTGAATACGGACAGAACTCCTTATCACCAAAAGAAAAGAAAGTGCGCCAAATTTGAAACTCCTGCAGATGTCTGACCGCCAAATGTGGCAGCGCTATAACCACGTGATTTGAGTTTTTCTTTTCAATGTTGACACCGCGGCCTTATGAGAGTCTGGTATTGAAGGCGCTCTCTATTTAATATTACAACTTTCTAGAATCGAACACGTGAAAATCTCTCAAGGGAATGTTGTCTTTGTCTTGGGGCTTAAAACTTTTCCTTGTTATTCTTGGTGTTTTTAGTATTTTATATGCTATACTTTCTATAGCATAGAAACATAATTAGGTACCAATAGAGTGTGCTATGGGAAACATTCCATATTTTATAATAAAAATAAGCAGCGTATAAATGCCATGTTAAAAAATAGGTGTATTTTTCAGTGTGGCGCTCTTACTTGTGTTTACTATTAAATTCAATTTCAATTTATTCAAAACGTTTAAATAAAACGCACAAAAAATGATGCAATAAGATTTTAGAAAATCTATACAAATAGGTTACATTTGCAGATAATACTGAAACAGCGTCAGTTATAAGTTCGCTTAAAAGTACCGCAGTGGGTTATGACGAAATAAAATTGAAAATGCTTAAAATTCTGTGTGTTTATTTAACGTTAATAACTGGTTTTGTAAACTTATCAACTGAGCAAGGATCACTTCCACAAAAACTTAAATTAGTAGTTTTTTTATTAAAATACAAATGCAACGTTAAAACTACGCAATAAAAATACATAAAATCTAGACGTGTTTCGGGAGATACATCTCACTTCATCAGCAGAATAGAAAAGTTTGAGTACACAACAAAATGAAAATAAACCAAGAATTGAAAGTGTTGACAAAAAACTAAAACTATATCTCAATCGGTTGGAGTTAACTATTGTGTGCCAACAAGCTGTAAATACTGGAACGGCAAAGGTTTCATTACCAGTCGTTTGTTGTGCACAAACTTTTAATTTCTGTTGATGAAGGGAGATGTATCTCCCGAAACACGTCTAGATTTTATGTATTTTTATTGTGTAGTTTTAACGTTGCATTTGTATTTTAATATTCTTAGCGCAATCTTCTATCAGACTCATAATATTTCTAGAAAGTAAAAACTTACTTTCCAATGACCAATAACATTATTAACATTATTATCAATAAAAATAATCACATTGCAGTGTTTAGTTTTCAGACGTTATTAAAGCTTTTGATAGTGTAAATTATGAACTACTATTGATAGAACTAAAATAGATATGGTGTGCGCGGATTGTTTTATTAATAGTTTAAAAGTTATCCATTTGAAAAGATTTAATTGAATCAGATTTAACTGAATTGTCGTTTTAAAGAAACTCAGGCAAATATAATTTATATTTGCTAGTTTTAAAAGTATGTGTTTTAACAGATTTTCTGTATTGCACCTGTGTATCAATTTTCTATATCACAATAAGGAAAATAAAAAACAACTATAATGTTGTTGATTAAACCAACACTACAATTCAACAAATCATTTTCATTAGAAATTACAATAATAAAATAATTCCCACAAATGAAATATAGCCGATAGAGAGAAGAATTAAATATTGAATTTGTTTTGAACAGCATTCGTAAACACTTTTTAAGTTCGCCTATTTGTCGACATAAATGTAGATGCAATAAACTTCCATTCAACTCAAAACTTAATATTACTTTGAACTACAATGCCATATCACACAAAATTTAACCCTTTTAAAGTTCCAAGTTATATTTAAATCCACTTCTCCCAAACAAAACAACTCCCTCCCAATCCCTAAATAGTCGAAATCACTTCAGAAACTCAAAAGCAAACAAACATCAAAAATCTCTCCTGATGTAACACTCTCCAAGTTGCATTTCCATTACTTTTGTGGTTCCTCTTTTCAGAGCTGGATCTCGGGGTGCCCAACCAGCCAAGTATAAATTCAATACAAGGAATCCAATAACCCGGGCCAGGGTTCCTGATCAACTCAAGAATCTTGGAAATTTCTTTTTTTGGGGGAGGAGAGGCCCTTCCAATTTCCTGGATATGACAGTTGCTCATCACCCGAGAATTTTCTCTCGCTTATCTGGGTTCGCGAAACTATACGACCGAAAGTAAAGTCTTTTTTTGGGGAAGGGCTCTTGAAACGACACAAACAATTTTCGTGAAAGCTTCAATGCGACTCTGAGGATTCTCGATACTGGTCTTGACATATGATTTAGGAATGCAATTTATAAACGTTTGTGTCTATATTCTGTAACACACGATCTGGTAAACGTATAAGTTTAGTGTTGATATGTGTTTCGGAAGCGGGCATACTAAAGTGGACTTGGAAATATGGTTAGAAAGATCAAGGGAAGTTTTTTGTGGAAGAAATATTATTTACGGATTTTGTTTTTATTTTATAGTAGAATTTTATATAATTTATATTTTAAAATTAGTATCTGTAAAAAATAATTAGATAAAGTAAATAGAATTGTATAAAGCAAAGCTAAATGTAAAAATTTAGTTTTTGATTGACGTACTGTCAACGGGGGTTACTTTACTCCATTATTTTACATTTCCCAACTTTAGTAAAGTATTTGAGTACTATGTGGAACACTTAAAATTGTGTTGTTGTTGTTACTTATTCCACCCAGAATAGAATATACTAGACTAGGTTCACCAAATCATTCACTCTCAGAAAGGTTATCAACAGGGCAGGGTTCTTCTCGAGATCTTCACAGCTCAGCCCCAAGCAGGACAGAATATGCTCGGGTGTAGCCGGTACCTGCTCACATTTAGTGCACTTAGTAAAATTATGTTCTTAGTATCAATGTATTCTGTGAAATCTGAAGATTCCGATAATTTATCAATTTTTTAAATGTATACTTGTTTACTATTACTATTTATATTTTTTTCTCTGTGGAGTAAAGTAGGAAGCGTAGGTAGGATACGTTACTCCAGTGTATCAGAAAATTACATTTTTCAATAGTAAAGCTTGGTTGGACTAAATAAAACCATTCGGTTCATATTAAGCACCATTCAAAATGTATCTTCTATTTTTGCTGTCAAAAAAAAAAAATCAATTTCCTTTACCAAGAAAATTCTTTAAAAACCGAAAAGACTTTAAATTATGCTTAAAGTTCCCTTATTTTCATAACAATTGTAGAATTTCATAACAATTGTTCATCCAATTTTTATTCGTATACTTCAAGGGGGTAAATAAAAATACATAAGATATAAATTAATATTAAAATCAAAATATATATAACAAAATAATAATAGATATTAATGGAAATTCTTCTCTTACGGCAAAATATGGCCCAACACAGCGAACATCTCATAAAGACACCTTAAATTTCTTTGCTTGACTAGTAATAAATTAAAAGAACAATAAGGCTTCTACTAAGGTTTACTTTAGTATTATAAGGTTTATTTCACTTTTACTTATCGAGTAAAGTAACCCCGAATGTCTAACTGGTCAGCAAAATGGCGTGTAACCTGAATTAGAAGCAAAAGATCAGACAGCCAATTAGTATACTTTTAAATCGATTGTTTCATAACGCAATTGTGCACTGACCTTATTCAGGGTACACGTGGTCAATGTAAAAATATACAACGTTTGTCACTGGAAAAAAGGAAGAAAACACGAGTTATACATACCAACACAACAACACTTTTACCTATAACCTTCTTCAACAGAAAGTGAGGGGAAAACAACCATACAATTCGATAGCAGAGTTGCCAACCCTCAGAGAAAAAATATATTATTGACACCTTTCAATGTAATTTTTTTTCCCAAGTAGGAATTTTTTTCAATTTTTCAATAAGTGGAGTGAAATAACCATACAAAGATTAAAGAAGTACCCCCGTAGCCCTCCCCCCCCAACCTTGTTGATGGTATATTTAAAGCCTTAAATACAAATTATATTCACATAATATTTTCTATATTTTAAAATAATTATATTTTCTCACAATTCATCAATTTTTTAAAAAACGTATTTAATATACGTTAGCTGATGATATAAATAATTCCTTTTCTAATATAACTAGAACAGTATTTAAATGTTTGAGATTTGTGGGGATAGAAATTAAATAGGTGTATACTTCATCCACCTTGAGCATTTAATTTTACCAGCGTTATTATCATTAAATTAAAAATAAAAACATATGAATGACCAAAAATCATTTATAAAAAGTAATAAAATATCTATGTATTAATTATACAAAAATATTATTGTCTTATCGATTTAAAATAGTTTAATTATTATCGTATCTTTTGTACAAAAACTCAAAATTAATATTCACGATATGTTAAAAGTGCATCTTGTAATCTAAGTTGATTAACATTGATAATTAATACAACTGGCGGATACAAACGTGTATATTCGTTTGAGTATCCCCAGTTTTTCCAATAGTACACATCATATAAAATTGATAAAACTCTTTTTTGAAATAATTTTCAAATTAAAAGTATTAGGAAGACTTTTGAAAATCTTCTCTACTGATATAATTAAAAAAATATTTTTGTAAAAAAAAGAATGTATTGGAAATATAAATTAAACTTTCCTGCAGTGAAAACAAACCTACAGATTAAAAATTTCGCTTATCCGTCGGAGGGTTAATACTTTTTTACGATAAATTACTTTACGAAATATTTGTGTAGGTTCATTAATCTCTACTAAAGTCGCGCTCGTAAGAATGACTAGAATACATATTAATTTCCCTTTTTGTGTGGCGCATAAATCTTATTTGTGAGCCACAAAACTGATTATGCGCTAGTAGTAAATTCTAAAGTTGCGTCTAGTTTCGGAAATTGTTTTACTTGTTAAACATCTAGAATAATTTTCTTCCGAAAGTTAAAAATAACTTAGTAATTTGTTTAACTTTTAAAAACTTTAAATTTAATAGACACCTAAAAATATTCTATTTTATTCTGGTACTGAATTACTTACAATTTACAAAAACTAATTATTTAACCTTCATACAAGATGTAATTGTTATCATCTAAATCCCTCTCCATTTAATTATTTGCTTTCGTTATTTAGTATTAAAAGGTAACAACACATAAGTCTTAAGTGAGATCCGAGCACCAAATTCCGAAATTTTTTTTTAATTGTTTTTGAATAAAGCGAAATAACATACTTAAGAAGATGTGTACAAAATTTCAAAACAATAGAATAAAAAGAACATATACCAGTATATACCATTTTTCATCTGTTTATATACCATTTATCATCTGCCTACCTACTTTTCTTCTGCAAAGTTCGTCATTTACTCAAAATGATTTTTTTAAATTTTGGTCACGTTTAAAATTCTAAGGCTTTGTAAAAATTTACTTAAAATTAAACTGTTAATAATTTTTGAAACTTTAATATTTATTTTATAAACGTATGAATAGCTTTTTTTTAAAAATTAAGCTACAAATTATTTTTTTACGAATTAATGAACATGAAAATGTGAATATTTTTTTTAGGTTATGAACTTAAAATAAGTTTTTGAAAATAATTAAAACACAAATTTCCAAAAACCTTTCGTAAGTTTGTAGTATATATTTTAAAGTTATTTAATCAATTTAAAATTGTTAAAAATTCATGAAGCAGTAGTGTTTTTTTTAAAAAAAAGCTTATTTAGACTTAAAAACGCTAATTTGTTTTTTCTTTGATTATTTTTCAGAAAGAGATATTCTAATAATGTAAAAAATGGTATTCCTTAATTCATTAATAAAAATATTAGGATTTAGGGTTCGGATTTCCCTTAAGTTTAAAGTTACAACTTAATTGTTCTTACTTATATGTCGCTCTTATTACAAGGTCGAATTCTAATAATTAATATCATAATTAGTGTTGTAAAATTTAATATTATTTTTGAATGGGCTTAAAATTACAAAAAATTGAAGATTTATATTGGGATTTCTTATAAACAGTTAAAGTTACAACTTAATTGTTCTTATTTATATGTCGCTCTTATTACAAGGTCGAATTCTAATATTTAATATATTTAATGTTGTAAAATTTAATATTATTTTCAAATGGGCTTAAAATTACAAAAAAATTGAAGATTTATATTGGGATTTCTTATAAACAGACCGTCAGTGGGGTTTTATTTCATTTCCATCTCTTTCGAGTGCATGTTGTCAAGTTATTTTTTGACTGTTGAAAGGAGCCTTTTGTGCGAATATTTTTAAGGGGGTGGCATTTGTAGGCAGGGGTGCGCATGGGTCACATTTCATGGGGTGTTGGCCACCTAATCGAGTGAACAGAGCCGGCCGTTCGTTACTATAGAAACGGTGACAGGCCTCACTGATGGCCGACTGTTATAGGGTTGTTCAATTAAGAACGACGCCAACACTCTTCACTCACGGCGCCAAATTTGAATAGGCACCTCTCTGTAGTTCTACATAAGATTTATTTATATTTTAGCTTTTGATATACTAAATATTTACAAAATTCTGAGGTTAGTGATATATTTACTTTAATGTCAAAAATTATAAAGCTTGAAGTAGGATTAAAAGAGTATATTGCAATCTTTTAAAGTTAAGAGAAAGATTTAACTGAAAGTTATCTGTCTTTAAAGTGAAGACATGAAAAGCTTGATTCTTTTTCAAACATTCAAGTATAAAAACTTATAAAAGGGTCTACAGCGTCATAGTACTTATTCAATTTATTATTTCCTCTAGAGCTTATATTTAAATGTCCGCAGTCATTTCAATTTTTAGAATATATAGAAAATTCAATTTAAGTTAATATTTTTCCATGTAAAATTGCTTTTTTTTATTACATTTTAAATATCAAGTAAAGGAAAAGATGATGATCTTCAAACTCTAGTTTAAGTAAAATATCAACAAATGATACAATTTCAAAGGATATCAGCTGAAAAAAAACTTTATAACGTATCTAATACAATATTTTAATAATATTCATTAAATGTAAATGATTTATTAGCGTATTTATAGAATTAACAAAAAAGTTTTTTACCTATGATAAAAAAAAATAAAAGTTTTGCATAAAAAGTTTAGCTCTAATTATTTTGTTTAATTTTTTTGTTACTGTTTAACTATATATATAATTTGACATTTAAATTTAGAGACATATTTTAATAAATTATTATGAACAATATTATTTAAATGCTCACATATAATCTACACGTATAAACATAATATTAAGGTAGTTTAATATCCTAAAAATAATTTTAATCACAATACGATGAATCCATTAGAGGAGAAAATTAAAAATTATAAAAAACTGAATAAAAATATATATTAATTGAATATTTTATTTTCCAATAACTGTAATATAGACTACGAAATTTTTCTTAGCAACATGTAAGCAACAATCCGCTATTTATTACAATTCAAAACGGTTTGTCATTTTACAGAACAATCATCGAAAGAGGAGAATAAAAATTCTTTGACAACTCAACCGCTTTGTTGCACACGACACCACGCCACGCTCCTCCAATTTCACGCTAAACTCAAGAAGCGAACCGAAACATCGCTCACCCAAAACAAAACTCAGAGAAAAACTCGCCAAAAAAGGCGAACAAACGCTTTTTCAAACACCCCTCCCCCCCCAGAAGCTGCAGGTGTAGGACATCAAACTACACTTCAGCAAACTCGAAATTTCCAGCTTCATTCCTGTTATTTCCTCTCCAACATACACAACGCACTCCACCCCCAATATCTAGATATACGCGCGCGCATATTCATAAAAATACAGACGCTTCTCCCCATATACAACCCACCCCGACTTTGGACAAAAAAATCATTCTGCTCAGCGAATGCGTCAATACAAAACAATCCAAGCGGATGTAAATGGTACTGGAATACATCAGGCAAGCAGACCCCCTGTTCTCTCTAAAAAAGAACCCCAATTTTTTATATCGTTTGTCTTTGCTGTGTGTTCGACCACCCCTTTTTAGGGTGCTTCCCCCCTCATGCGTAATTTCTGCGTATAAAGTTGTCAGACGTCATCAAGGAATGCATTGCCGAGGCGGGCGATTGTGACGTGTGAGACTGTGATTGGTCACACAACATTACCTAAATATCCATATTCTGAATTTTTTGAAGGGGGGGAGGGAGGGATGTTGAAGTGAAATGATATACGAGTTTTGGGGTTAAGTGGGAGAATGGATCAGTGGAGAAGAGGGAATGGTTGAGGTGCAGATGTATTTTTTAGTTTTAATTTATTATTAGTTAAATGCTGTTATAAAGCATTGTAAATTTCCTATTATAAAATGGTGGAATAGATAATGTAGTAAAAGGGAGAAAATTACAACGATAAATTGAGTTCATTAGTATTTTGAAACAGTAAATTGTAACTTGTGTCTGAACAGATCTAATGGTGTGAGTTGAAAAATATGCTCCAATGCTTTTCTCTCTCAAGTATAGTTTATTGCCCATTCTTTTAAAGAATATTTCTAGGACTCACGTTGTTAAAAAAATGGTTGCTCATATTTAATGGAAGTTTCGAAAAATATCCACAAATTAAACTATTCGTCAAAAACAACAAAATTCAATACGACCGCTCCAACTTGAAAAATCTTTGCTAAAACACACAGGGATATTTGAGATAATGTTGTTACTTTGATGCATATTCTAATGGTTTTCCTATATTTTATTACAAATATACGTTATGGATTTTTTTCCTAATTGCATCCTCATCATTGAAATTCTCAACTAAGAGAATTAACAAACTACCTTAAAAATATAAAAATATTTGTGACAATGCAAGTGTTTTAAAATCTTTAAAAGTTTGATATATTGTATGCAATTTGAGAAGTGTTGATTTCTTGATGATGGCTCTGAATATATCTCAAATGATACATACGTGAAAAAAATCGCATTAGTTTGATTAGAAATATGGTGTTTTATTTTGTGGATTTCTGGTCACGAGAAATACCATCCGAGTCATCGCTTTTAATTTTGAGATTTACTATTAGCAGGGATGGAAGCAAAAAAAATTAGAAGGTATAGTAATTGCTTCCTATTATTTGCTTGACTAAATAAGTGTTGTTTGTAATGTCTTATATTTGTTTGAGGTTCAATTATTCTTAAAAAAAATACGAACAGATACAGACCAACATTTTTATAGTAAATAACTTTTAACAGCAGGAACCTAAATGTTATCTTTACAAGTTAGTTTGTAATTCGGAAATTGCTGTAGAAAGTAGTAATTATCATCAGTTGTATGTTAGTTTAGTTTAAACGCGTTAATGTTCTATAAAACTATGTATTTAATAAAATATTTCGGTGTAATTTATTTTTACCATTTGTTGAGTTTGGTAATTTTAAAATGATTCAGTGGAATATTATATTTTTTTTAACTTCATGCAATTATATTTTATAATAATGCCGGAAAACTTATTCAGTTAGAAAAGTTCAAACATTTCAAGGGAACCAAATATTGAATTGCATATATTATTTCGAACTCTAATGAATTCGAGTTAAACTTCTTGGAAATGCACACACAAAATCAAAAGAAAACCTCCCGTTATTGAGTTATGCAGCTGAGAAACGAAAAGAAAAGACTTTATTTGAATGAAATTGCTTAATTTCACATCTTTTCTCAGCAAAGTTCTATATTTACTTACCTGCAATCTATTTGGCACATTTTATATTTTATCGATGAACAGTGACGGAAAAAGAACGAGGAGGAAATAATTCATAAAAAAAAATCCTAACTGCGGGCAAGAAACTTCGCGAAAACTTTTCGTATAATATTTGCTGTCGTAATGACTTTGACAGACACCATTAAGGGCAGAAAAGAATTACAATTTTCTCGGTTTTTTGAAGCTGTTAAATTTTTTCTCCCGAGACGTTTTTTTTTATACATATTTCCTTTTTTCATCTTTTCTTTTTCACCTTAAAAAAATTCTTCTGTCTAATTACCATAAGCAAGTTACTTTTAGTCTTCTTAAGAAGCATCCGGAGGATAAAAAAAAATACATAAAAAATCTTTTTCCAAGGCGTTAAAATAATGGGCATAAAAAACTTTGTAAGAACTTTCCTTAATATCAAGCGGGAAAAGTAATTTTTTCCCCTTTGCTTCAGCTTTTACCCCCTCGTCTCACTCTCCAGCTTCGGTATACTTCAGCGAATAAACTTCGTAATCTGGCAACGACGTTTAATAACACGCGAACGAGGCGACATCTGACGGCGTCGAGTGTTCATTACTGCTGGAGCCAGTAATTACTTTAAAGAAACCGGTAGAAGACACAAGATTGTCATCTAAAGCAAAAATTAATAATTTCCCCCTTCCAAGGCTCGGGTAGAATATCACGCTCTTTTAGATAAGTCTCCCGGCCTTATTATGTTGGGAGAAAATTAACACCTGTTATTCGAATTTTTTTTTTCGTCCAGCTCTGTATTTCTAGGGAATTACACCTCATATGTGTTTATTACATTTTCAACTTAGCGCGTTCTGGAATTAAATGTTAGAATGACGAAAGCTGGAATTTTCCGGATTTTTCGGTTTATTCCATTTTTTTTTCTCTCTCGAAATAGTTCCGAATTAAAATGTGGCATCAAAACGAAAAAATTCATCGAGGATGTATGCTGTTAATAAACGGAAGCTAGTAAATTTAGAAAGGAGATTTTTTCTTTAACTTTATGCAAATTGGGTGTGGCGCAAGAGCAGAAAAATGACGCTGTTAATTAATTTTCATTTTTATATTCGTAAATGAATAGTTCCTTGCTTCAAGAGCTAATAATTTATTTTCCCGCTTAGTCATATTTAATTGAATTTCACCTTGACAACGAGTTTTGATTTTACACTTATCATATTCCATTATTATTTACAAATTTTTAATTTATTTGCTTTGTTGTAATGCAAGTTGTAGCTTATTTCTACATCGATTGAGTGAAATAAATATAATGATATTTGTATAGATTTTTTGCATTGATTGCTACACAATCATTTATTATCATAATTATTCTCAACTATAAAATAAATCTTTATGTTTTTAAACTTATAATATAAAGTTTATTTGATAATATCGAATTAATATGGGAAAGTGGGTTTACGTATAATAAATGAGAATTAATAAATATAGCTTTAATATAAAAATGTTAATTTTACTTAATAACTTTCATTTTTTTAGCTGGATATACTAAAAAATGATTAACAGCGTTACTTAGAAGTTACTAACAAAAGTACATTATTAGGTTTGCCTTTTTTTTTAAAGATCACTTAACTTTTGTGTAAGTTACATTTTATTCAGTTTACATATTAATTTAATAATTATTAATCTAATTCGATATTTATAGTATTTATTTAATGTGTGTTAAAAAGTTATTTTTAAAGTACATGTATTTTGTACGAGTATTAAAGAAACACATCGCGAAAAATATTAGAAGCGTCGTTTTAAGAACTAATATTATTAAGGAACAGTTTTAATTAATAGACATTGTATTAATCTTATTGGTACTAAAATAAATTATAGAGCAATTTTTCTAGTGAACGTTTAAAATGCTTTCATGATATTTTCACTGCATAAAATATTTTTTTCTTAAAAACTCTTTTAAAGTTTGAGTTTTGTAGATTACAACTTTTCATTTGAATTTTGCAGTTTGAAATAAATAAAAATACATTAAATTTTTTTTAATGTGAAAAAAGGCTATCGTTGAGTAACAAACATTAGTTAGTCATAAACATTAATTACTATTTTAATCTTTTTTCATTTAAGATAACGAAGAAAACTTCTTAATCTGAAGCTTTTGCGTTACTTGTGATTCAATCCACCCATGTTGAACTAATCAAATCCCCACTGTTTAGTCTTTCATCAGCAATTGGGTACCAAGCACTGTAAAAAAAGGTACTTAAAAATCAGTACCTGAACATACTCGCTTTTATTTGAGTACAATTGCATCGTAAATGAATGATGACGTACACAAATTTCAGTAATCGTACTTTTGCAAAAATGAGTAGTGTGATTTGATATTGCTAATCTCATCTTCTGGTCATGCTATCTTAACAAAGCGACCTGATAAACTTAAAATATTTGTTCAGAAGATGGTTTTCCACATTATTCGATGTCGAAACTGAGTTATTACAATTCAATTATCTTTCTTCCCATTCTTTTGGCATAACTTTTTATCATTTCTTCTGTTTATAACTTAATCACGTCGCCCTGGTAGTACAACGGATAATGCACTAAACTGCGGTGCATGAGGATATGGGTTCGATTTCCGGTAAGTATTGGTTGTAATTGTCTATATTTATTGAAAGTGATTTGTGAAGGCAGCCTATGTAGGCAAGAAATTAAGAGTTTTTATTAATTTTTACTGATTGAGTACATGTATTTTTCAAATATGAAAATTATGTATTGGGAGTTATGATAGGCATCGAATGTAACAAAAAAATGAGTAAATTTTACTTATTTTTGAGTACCTTTTTTTAACAGTGAGCAATTGCTAAATTCAAATCATCGAGAAAAACTCAGCTCATATTTTGTTGTTTCGCATTCATTATATCAAATCCAGCAGATACGTGGAAGTTTCTAATATCTGAAACATATTTATATTTTATTTTTGTTGAATTTCTCCACAAACGCTCCTCGCGGACTTCCCATCAGTCATGACATCACCCATTCGAAGTACATCACCAACCACCGACTGCCCAACCGGCATTTATTCCCTTTAACATTGTTAAAAATCAGTCCAGTCCATCTTCGGTCCATGGAGTAAGGGAGGGGGCTGCAGGCTTACCACAAGTATCTGGACTAATCCTCCCACATAATGAAGTTATGCCTCCCCCCACTCCCCATAATCTGACGATGATTCCGGATTGGTGTGAAACAGGCTTAGCCACAGATAGATTAATCTCATGGGTGGGCGGGAGCAATGATTGATAAAAAGGGGTGGAAGGCTTTGCAATCGTCAGGAGATATGATGAGCCTGTAAACGAAGTCGATTTTGGTCTTTGAGAGAATTGTATCTAATGGAATTAGTTAAAATATAATTTTCAATATTAATATTGAAACAGCCCAGTTTGAAATTTGATGCACATTTATCCCTTGGGGGTGCACGTGTTTTGTGCATTTTCCTGGAATTTGAGTTTAAAATCCTCAAATTGTAATCTATATACAGTAGAACTCCGATTATCCGGATCAAACAAAGCCGATCGCCAATTAACCGGATTCGAATGATTTTAAGAAAAAAAATATAAATAATCAAAATTCAAGTTTTAAAAGTTCTTTATCGGTGAATGACATAGTTTTTGTAGACATTAAATTACATTATATATTAAAGCAAAATTTGTTTGTTTACTAAAAATTAACCGGTTTTTCGTGAATTATCCAATTATCCGGATATTCGATTTTCCGGATGGAATCTGGACCCAATTGATCCGCATAATTAAAATTCTACTGTAGTACATAATTGCGATAGGTTAAAAAGAATTATTTTGATTGAAAAAATCTTCTGACGATTATTGTTTTCTATTAATAATTAGTAGATCCCCCCCCCCCCCCTGCTCCGTTGACGCTCCGTCTATAAGATTGTAAAAATTTGAAATCTTGGTACTTTACTTTGAAATAGAAATGTTTAGATTTATTTTGTCTTTGTATGGTATAACATTTTGCATAAAAATGAGTAAATATTTTGACGGAATTCTGTACCACCATGCACAACCACATCGCTTGGCAATTTGAAGACATCCTCTTTTATACCAGATGAAAAGTATTATAACCATGTTTTCTGAGTGGAAAATAATTAATGGAAAGTGAAAAATAATCCATTTTTAATATATTTCTTCAGTATTAAACAGAGCAAAAATTCATAGTTGCTAATACATATTAGATTGTTTAAATTAACTTTTTACTTTACTCTACTAGTCGAATGAAAATTAAAATACATCAATATTGATAAAATTCTTAAAATATAGTTAAGCTACTTTTTTCAACCTTTTTGAATTTATGTGAGAACGAAAACAAACTTTGATCATCATCGGATCATTAATCTCTGCATATATAAGCAAACCAACAAAAAAATTCTCATCGTCATTTTATTGTATTGAATAACTCCAAATTTTTAATGGCTAAATAATTTTTCATGTATACTAGTCAAAGACGTTATTTCGTTTTTGATGTAATAATTTAACATGGATGACATATATCAAAATACAAATACAACGTTAAAATAGGCAATAAAAGTCCATCAAATCTGGACATGTTTCGGGAGATACATCTCCCTTCATCAGCAGAAAATCAAAAATCTGTGGGTAATAAAATATAAATAAACCCAGAATTGAAAGTGTTGCCAAAGAACAAAAAACAAAAAAACTCTTTCAATCGGTTGGAGTTAACTATTGTGTTCCAACAGGCGGAGAATACTGGGTCCGCAAATGTTTCATTGACAATCGAATCAATATTGCTAAAAATATGAAACGCCTCCAGGAAGTCAAGTTCAAATGGAGATTTGGGTTTACAAATTAAATGTGGGTTAGAAAAATCAAATATATGACCATGTTCCCAAGAGTGCTTGGCAATGGAGGACTTCTTTATTTCTTGTTTAACAGTATGTGCTTGGTGCTCCTTAATACGAAATCTTAATGCTCTCCAGCATTAAGATTTTGAACGTTGTATTTGTATTTTAATATTTTTAACGCAATGTTCTATAAGACGAGTTTTTATCTTATGGATGACATAGTAGAAATTCATATCCTTCTTGAATAAAAACCAGAGTTTAATACAAAACACCAATATCTTCCATTTTGAGTTTCACCATCATCGAACCACGCAACAGCAAAATAACACGCGCAGTAGGGAACCACTGATCTCTAACTGTAACTTCTGGATAGGGCAAGACATTTTGTTGACTTGAAGCCGATATGGAGGCCGCCATGATGGGGCACACTTTTCTTGATACCGCAATATTTCGTATATTTTTCATGTTAAAATACGCCGACATATATTATTTTAGGGTAAGTTTTTTTATTTTCTTTTTAAACCCATTTTAAATGTAATCTGCTATTAAAATAGGAAGTCATTTGCAAGTCAAAGTAGAAGTAGTTAAAAAGCAAGAGCAAAAACTATCTGTTTGGCAATATAAAAATTAATTCTATAAGAAGAAAATATAATATTTATATATATTTAATACTTCTACAATGCTTTGGTAATAAAAAACACCACTAAATCATTTTAAAAAAAATGTTGGGGTACCGTATGGCAGCTTTCAATTGGTTTCAACCCGCCCGTAGAGGAAACAAAGTTTGAGCCTTCCAGCAGTTACAGTTAGAGTTCAGTGTAGGGAGCCCACACCCTGAAACCGATAGCGTTAAAGCGCTGTTGCCGAATCAAGCCGCAGAATTCTAATTACAGTCCTTCCCTTTTTAGATAAGGCCAGCAGCAACTAATCCCGCAGAACAGATCCCAGTAACTGATACCGCATCGGATAACGGAGTCCGATGGGGGATGAGGACTCTCAGAGGCAGGAGGATGCTTTGTTTCGACGGATGAAAGCGGCAAGATGGGCCTCTGTGGTTTGTGCTCG
Source organism: Troglohyphantes excavatus (assembly GCA_963932185.1). Classification (NCBI taxonomy): domain Eukaryota; kingdom Metazoa; phylum Arthropoda; class Arachnida; order Araneae; family Linyphiidae; genus Troglohyphantes; species Troglohyphantes excavatus. The sequence continues at coordinate 46,894,972 of OZ010666.1, forward strand.
ACCGCCATCCCTGTTGGATGTTGAATAAGGATTTGATGAGTGTTTGGGATGCTGTGGGAAGAGAACTCGCTAACCGTATGAAGTCAACTGATTGAGTATGAAGACCGTATTCGAAATGTACAGTTGCAGAACTTGCCTTGTCTAAATAATAGGTAATCTAATAAATAGCTTGTCTAATAAATATGTTTACCATTATTTTAAATAAAATAAGTTTGAGCCGCGGTTGCGTAGTTAAATTATTCGGATTGTAATCGGAGGATTGTGAGTTTGAATGTCTTCTAGGACTTTACAATCTTGTAGCGAGTTTGTGATTGGATGGTTGTCCGATTCGTTCTTAAAATTAGTCTAAAATTACCCGGCTCGACAACCTTTTTGCGAGCTTGTGATTGGATGCTGCCATTTGCTCTTAAAGTCTTGTCTAAAATTACCCACAAATTCGACTACTGTGTATAAGGGTTTGTTAGTTAACTTAGCGTCGCACTAGAGCTGATAAATGGGCTATTGGCGACGGTTTTGGGTTTATCTCGAAGAAAAGACCCGGGGACACTGTCTCGTATTTTTGAATCATGTTTAGATGACAAGGACAACACCTGAGCTTCGTGTTTCAGAGACTGGTGCATGTTAAATGTGATCATGGTCCAATGTACTGACTCCTATTGAGGTTGCGTCAGGTTCCAGCTCTGGTGTTGACCTCGTCATTTAACCACTGTTATATCAAGCATGAGTATGACGTGACATAGGGGAGGCGGTCTCAGTGGTTGCATGACAAAACAACAAGCTATGATATAAATTAGTTTTAATAGAAATAGCAATCTTTCTAATGGGGTGTTTGGTAAAATACAGTAAAAGTTAGGTTGTAATGATTGTTTTTAACTGTAAAAAAATATAGTGACGTAATATGGAGGTGGAAGCAAAAGGATGAAAAGCTGCGTGACGAAATAAATGAACGTTCCTTGTTGGATTAGTCTGTTAGGAACTATACAAATAGTTATTTTTTGTATTTGCATATTTTTTTATTTTGACAAAATTTAACAATATTTTTGATATGTGAAAAAAAATATTGATAATATTTTGGTAGATTAATAAATAACATTTCACATACATTGTAATCCAAACCACTTTAAACATCCAAAAACAAACTACCCACTATAAATTGCCACGAACACAACGCTTATCCCAAATGACCCATCCCTTTAATACACCAAATCAATCTCAGCATCTCAATCATCTCCCCCTTCATTTCGAGTGCCCCCAAAAGCGCAGCAGATGCGAAAAGGGCGCCAAAAAAAATTACGAGATTTTAATCTTTGGCGGTTACGGTTTCAGGTCCCTCGGGTTGACGTCACTGGGGCCCCCTCCTGATCCGTCGCGCTTTCAAGGGCCACGTGTCCCTTTTCCCAAACGTTTTAATCGAAGGGCCCTAATCCAGGAAAAAGAAGTCCATTTCTGCAGTATTCGCGCGTGTCGCATGCTTCCCTGCACCTTTTCGGATGGTAATGTCCTCTTCCCTGCCGCACGCTGTCGGTTCCCGTAGTGTTGTGTTTTCCGCAGCACAGGTGCGGGGAGCAAACGGAATTGGTCACAGCAGTATTCGTTTTGAAAAGGGCGTGTATTCTGTTTCATGGGTGAGCTTAGTGTTATTTTAGGACCAACTGGGAAATGCACTGTTAAAAATAGGCACTTAAAACTAAGTAAAATGTACTCATTTTTGATTACATTCGGTGCTTATCATAGCTCCAATTACATAAGTTTAATTTTTGAAAAAGACATGTACTCAAAAATGAGTTAAAATAGTAGTTGCTTGCCTATATAGGCTGCCTTCAGAAATCACTTTCAATAAATTTCATCAATTACAAAGGGGTTACCAGGAATCAAACCCAATCCGTCTACCTGATGTCGTCCACACCGAAGTCCAGAGTCAAATCCGTTGTAGTTCCACAGCCGTGACCAGAAAAACATAAATAAGCTATAAACAGAAGTAATGTTAAAAAGGCGTGGCAAAAGAATGGAAAATAAGATAATTGAGTCGTAATAACTCAGTTTCCATTTAAGCAATAGACATAAAATAATGTCGAAAACCATTGTTTGAACAAATGTTTTAAGTTTGTCATGTTGCTTTTTTTAAGATGGCTTGAACAGTAACTGATATTAGCAATATTAAATCACACTACTCATTTTTGCGAAAGTGCGATTACTGAAATTTGAGATTTACAATGCTATTGTTCTCAAAAAAATGAACTAATGACTTTTTAAAAAATCAAGAACATGCTCTTTTTAATTTTTAAGTAAGAACAAAAATGAAGGCCAATATTTTGTTACCTGATAAGTGTTGAAGAATACGAAATTCCAAGTAAAATAAGATGTTATTAAAAATAATAAAAATAATTGGGAAAAAAGCTTTATTGCAATAATTTTATGCCGATAAAAGTTAATTATATCAACATAAATAAATTTTGTGCTTAAATATTCTTTACAAGTACTTCTTATTGATTTAAAAGAAGCAGCATTCGTTGAAATATTTTAATACAGATAATAAATAATATATCTGTATCTCAGGGCCAGACGAACAGCGTGACCAAATTTGGCGATTTTTGTTTTATTATGTCTTAAAAGTAAGTTTTTTTTATCAAACCATTCTATCAAAATTATCTTAAAATATTTGTTTAAAGCATTTAGAGAGAGCTATAAGGGCCAAAGTCCAAAACCTTAGTTGAGAGTAGGATTTTTTTTTCTCTCCTGTAAACTTTCCCAAGTGTGACTTTGGCTCGTTTGGCTCTGATGTACAGATATAGCCTTTTATATAAAGAAATAAAAGTTCTTCTAACTTCCAAAAATCCAAATGCTAAAAATGTGAAAACAATACTCTAACTTCAGCAACCAATTTACTTCTTCGTGGATGTGTAAAATCCATTTCTTGCAGTGATGAACTATCATCAGATGCGTTGACCGGGAATTTTTGGATTCCTCTAGAGAATCGGTGCAAGAAAATGATGGTATGACTTATCAAAATACAACTTTCTTTTCCCGTTTCAAGCTCCAGTAGTTTTCAATACCTTTTGAATTATCTCAATTTTATATTAAGATAGGAATAGAGATATTTTTTTATTTCTATTTTCAAAAGTTTGCGATAATGTATAAAAATATCCCGATACTTGCATAATTATCTTTTTTTTACGATCACAGTAAAATCAACTTAAATCTACTATTGATTTATAGCTTTTTAAAAAGTAATATTGTCATAAATACTATATACTTTCTACAGTAAAAAAAAGACTAAAATATCAAAACGCAGTGATTTATAACAACAAATATTTGAATTGCACATGCAATCTTATGATCATTCAGTGAAAATTGGAATTTTCTTATCTTAGGATTTTAGATAACGTGTTTTTAGAGATCTGTACTCAGACTACGAAAACCTTTTATTTTTTCGAAATTCCACAACAATATAGCATAAGTATTAAAGTATGATACAAATACTTAAAAAAACCGTTTAACAGCTGCTTTTAGACTTTGTATCAATCGCGTTCAATAAAAATATCAATGTTCAAATACGCCTGAAAGTAGTGTAAAAAGGCCGGTTCTGAGCCGCGGTGCTGTGAGGAGTTATGAGGATTTTGGCGGTGCTGTGTGGATTTCTGTGGATTTTGGCGGTGCTCTGTGGATTTTTGGCGGTGCTCTGTGGATTTTGATGGTGCTGTGAGGAGTAAATGAGGATTTTTGGCTTCTGAGCCGCGGTGCTGTGAGGAGTTATGAGGATTTTGGCGGTGCTGTGAGGAGTTATGAGGATTTTGGTGGTGCTGTGAGGAATAATGAGGATTTCTGCGGATTTCTGCGGATCTTGGTGGTGCTGTGCGGATTTTGGTGGTGCTGCTGGCGGATCAGGGCGGATCTCGTCTGTCAAGCCGAGGGGGCGTGGCCTAATGGAGATGACCTCAACCAATCAGGTGGCAGTAAGTGACGTCACATGCAGGGGACATGGGAACAGGTGTCGATGACTCATCGCCGCCCGTGGGCATGTCGCCGATGGGCATGTCCCATCGTGTCTCAACGTGTATGTACAGGAATGAACCAATCAGGTTCTTGTGTGAAGATGACCTCATGAACAACCAATCAGGTGTCAGTAAGTGACGTCACACGCAGGTGGGGGAAGGTTTTACTAGTTCTGCTTGTAACCGCAAGACAACGCTGCATGTAGGGGAACGGACCAATCATATGCTTGTTTAAGAATGACATCATGAAGAACCAATCAGGTGTCAGTAAGTGATGTCTATGGAGTGTCATGTGACATGAAAGTTGCTTTTTTGTTATTTTGCGTTTTTATTTGGGTATTGGTGGAAATTTGCGACGCACAGCATCTACACATTTTTAATTATAAGCTGTGGGTTGTGACATCATAGGTATAATGTTAGGAATGGTTGGTTGTTGAAAAAACTGTGAGCTGTGAAAGTAATGTGAAAAAACTGTGAAAGTAAATAAAATATGATAGAATTAAACTAATATTCTTATTTTAATATTTATTATATTTTAATATTTATTTATATTTTGATATTTATTTGTATTTTATTATTTATATTTTTACATTTATTTTTAATATTTAATTATATTTTAACTTCTATATTTTATTATTCATTTATATTTTAACTTCTATATTTTATTATTCATTTATATTTTATATATATTTTAATATTTATATATATTTTATTATTCATATATTTCATACATATTTTAATATTTATTTATATTTTATTACTCATTTATATTTTACATATATTTTATTTACGTATACATCTGTGCCAAAAAAATTAACTCAGTGAGAGCAATTACGTCCCACTAGAGCTGCACAATGAACTTATGTTAAAGGGAATGACAGTAGTGTATATATTTTAACTATGGTTAGTACAAAAGAAAAGAATTTTGCAAGAATGGTTTTAGAAAAATATATTTTATGTGACCAACTCCAGCATATAATTTCGCAATATAACTCTATGAGGAATCATCCTATGGGGGTAAATAACATACCATCGTGTACAGGAAGGTAGACCAGATTAATAAGTAAAGCTTTTTTTACCTTTTGACATGTGTACTAAGGGTATAAAAAATGACAGTCTGGGGTTCTATGAAAATAATGTTTATAACAATATACGTTTAAATTACAATTTATATAACGGAAATCAGTCTCAGTGGATGAAAAAAAAGTAATTAATATGAAAGCTGATACTTTGAAAAAGAACCTTGGGAACCAAAACCTTGTATTACGGTTAATTAAACTTTTTATAAAAGTAATGTGTTCTTTAAATGTTTTTCACATCATACGTAAAATTATTATTTTAAGAGGGAAAATATCATATCGTTATGACTAGAAGGAGGGATCTCACCTTGATCACAATTGGATGCATTAGAATTGCTTACTGTTTAGGAATATGATGTAAAAGTTACTCTATCGCACTGTTTGTTGTGCTGGGCTTGATAAGAGCAGATTTGGGGTTGGTATGTAAGATAATGGATCTATTACTTGTTCTAATACGTGTTGAATAAGGGAATTTGTCTTAGATGTTGCTGTTTTAGGGGTGTTTTATAATTGGTTGTTTGATTGAACGATACAGTGCAGCTATACAAAGGGGTTTATTTATACGCTTGGTACAAGTACACATTTTTTCTTATGTCATAAAATTACACTATAACAAAACGCATAGGTGGATGGTAGAAATGAAGTAGCACCATACAAGGGGAATTATTAGGGCTGGCTGATTAAATTTTCAAAGACTAAGAGGCAACAAGTTCCCATATGAGTACAATTGAGGGTGAATGTGTAGAATTTGGCGACATCAAGTATCCACAAGGGGACAATTTGAGAGGTGTATTCGTAAAATTGGCGACATAAAGTACCCATAGGGAGACGTTTGTAGGCGTATACATAAAATTGGGGTGAAAGCGGGGTTTGTAGTTGTACATTAGACAAGAATAAATGTAAAATGAAAAAGTTTAAGTTTGAAATAAATTATAAAAAGAATAAATGTTAAAAAAAAAAGTTAAAATACAATTTAAAAAGCAAAATGTAAAAAAAAAAAAAAAAAAAAGTTTAAAAAGAAAAATGTAAAAATAAAAAAAAGTTTAAGTGTGAATTAAAAACTAAAAGGTTAAGTAAGAAAAAAAAATAACTAAAAGTGAAAAAAAAATTTTAAAAGTGAAAAAATATATATATATATTTATATAAAAAATATTTGAAAAAAGTTTAAGTGTGAAATAAATTATAAAACTAATAAATGTAAAATAAAAAGTTTACGTGTGAAATAGATTATAAAAAGTATAAATGTAAAAAAATAAATAAAAAGTTTAAGTGAAAAATATAATGTAAAGATAAAAAAGTTAAAAAACAGTAACTGTAAAATAAAAAAAAAGTTTGTATAAAATGAACTTTTAAAAGAAAAATGAAAAAAAAAGTAAAAACAATATATAAAAAAAAAAAAGTTTCAAGTGTAAAAATAAAATTAAAAAAAAAAAAATTAAAAAAAAAAAAAAAGACAAATGTAAAAAAGAAAAACGTAAAAAAAAAATTTAAAATTTAAAAAAAAAAAAATTTACAAACGAAAAATATGAAAAAAAAAAGAAACGTTAAAAGAAAATTGCTAAATGTAAAAAAGAAATGTGTTAAATGTAAAAGATTAACCATCATAAGTTTTTTACCCGAATCGACCCAAAGCCATATGGTGTTACGGAACGTACTAGCCCCATATAGGCACAGATGCCCGTGGTGAGTTCTGTGAATGGTCTACCCACTAATCAAACGACAAGTACCACAATTACATTAAATAATTAGCAACAAAAAAAAGCAGGAAATACTACTATAGATATAAAAAATATTAACAAAGTATCGAAAATAGAACCAAAGGTAACTAATAAATCTGTATAGAATGAGTGTCTATAAATGTATAAGAGAAACCAATGTATATATTTCTACTAAAATGTTGACACATATACTAAATTTTTAACAAATTAAGTCAAATATTTGCGAAATAGAGAAAATAATACATACTTTTTAAAATTGTATCAAATAGTCTATGAATGGATAAAAAAAATATCATGACATGTATTAAAAAAAAAATTAAAATAATGGACTTACGTGTAACACATTAAGTTAAGAAATTTATACTTATCAAAGAAAGTAACGTAAGTCATATAAAAAAAAAAAAACCTGTAGTTAAGTACAATTGTTAATTGAATATGCTACAAAATATTGTCAAATTACACCATTTTTAGTGATAGGACAAGCAAACTTGTTAAAATGTCATATAATTATCAAAAATATTATACAAAGTACAAATTTAAAAAAAAAAAAAGTAAATGCAAAAAGAAAAAAAGTTTAAGTGTAAAATAAAATGTAAAAAAAATAAATGTAAAAAATATAAAAAAAGTTTAATAAAAAAAAAGTTAAAAAATAATAAAAAAAAATTTAAGTGTAAAATACAATTTAAAAAAAAAATGTAAAAAGAAAAAAGTTTAATAAAAATTACATGTAAAAAAAAAAAAGTAAAAAAAAAAAAAAGAAAAGAAAAAAAGTTAAAAAAGAAAAAAAAAAGTTAAAAAAAAAATAAAAAGTTAAAAAAGAAAAAAGTTAAAAAAGAAAAAAAAAGTTTAAAAAGAAAAAAAAAAGTTTAAAAAGAAAAAAAAAGTTTAAAAAGAAAAAAAAAATTAAAAAAGAAAAAAAAAATTAAAAAAGAAAAAAAAATTAAAAAAGAAAAAAAAAATTTAAAAAAAAAAAAAAATTTAAAAAAAAAAAAGTTAAAAAAGAAAAAAAAAAGAAAAAAAAAAGTTTAAAAAAAATAGTTAAAGTGTAAAATACAATTTAAAAAAAAAATGAAAACATAAAAAATTAAAAAAAAAAATGTAAGTGTAAAATTACATTTTAAAAGAAAATGTGAAAATAGAAAAAAAAGTAAAAAGAAAATTGCTAAAAGTAAAAAAAAATAAAGGTGTAAAATGTTAAATAAAAAGACCTTAAGTGTAAAAAATAGAAGAAAAAAGTTTAAGTGTAAAATATTACTCATCATAAGCTTTTTACTCGTATCCACCCATAGTTATATGGCGTTACGGAGCGTACTAGCCCCATATAGGCGCAGATTCCTTGGTGAGTTCTGTGAATGGTCTACCCACTAATCAAACGATAAGTACAATAATTATATTAAAATATTAGCAAAAAAAAAAGCAGAAAATACTAATATAGATATAAAAAATATTATCAAAGTATAGAAAATAGAACCAAGAATAACTAATAAATCTGTATACAATGGGTGTCTATAAATGTATAAGAGAAACCAATGTTTATATCTCTACTAAAATGTTGACACATATACTAAATGTTTAATAAATTAACTCATATATTTGCGAAATAGAAAAAATGGTACATACTTTTTAAAATTGTATCAAATAGTCTATGAATGGATAAAAAAAAAATTGTATATATAATTTTTAATTGTATCTATAAATGGATAAAAAAAAAATCATGACATGTATTAAAATAATGGACTTACGCGTGACAGTTTAAGTTAAAAAATTTATATTTACCAAAGAAATTAACATAAGTTATTATAAAAAAAAAACTGTAATTAAGTATAATTGTTAATTGAATATGCTACAAAATATTGCCAAGTTATTCCATGGTAGTGATTTAACAACCAAACACTTTGTCTTTAAAGATTACGATAACGCAGTTTTTAGAAACTAACATAGGGGCAAATGTGTATAATTATCATAAAATACTTCACATTACTGTTAAAATGTCATATAATTATCAAATATATTATACAAAGTAAGAAAAATATTACTTAATATGTTAAAATATTACCAATAGTACATGCCCAACAGATCAAAATGACCTTCAGCACCCTACGACACATGAAAACTTACGGAGATTAACAGCAATCTTGCCTCAAAAAATAAAACCAATAGTGTGCTGCTAAGGATAAAATGTCAAGTACACACCCAGTGTAGGAGATGTATACAAATAATATTGTTGAATTATTAACAAAGTGATTTCATTAATACTAAAATAAGGTCTTTGTTACAATAATATATATATATATGGAAATTAAGTTCTTATTAGTGAAATTTATGTAATATTTTTAGACTGCTTTGTTCAATTTATAATATGTAGGTAGAATTTTTACATAAAAAACCCCTTTGTGTTTATCAAAAATATTTCACAAATTAAGAAGAAGAATACCTAAGGAAGGTCTTTGCACATGATTATAGTACAAAACCATGTGGATTTACATCAATTTTACCAGGAACAAGGGGGTCAGTATACGGCTATGAGTCAAATAGTCAATTTTTCACCACATTCAGGCATTTGTGTTATTAATGCCTGAATGTGGTTTTAAAATTGACTATTTGACTCATAGCCGTATACTGACCCCCTTGTTCCTGGTAAAATTGATGTAAATCCACATGGTTTTGTACTATAATCATGTGCAAAGACCTTCCTTAGGTATTCTTCTTCTTAATTTGTGAAATATTTTTGATAAACACAAAGGGGTTTTTTATGTAAAAATTCTACCTACATATTATAAATTGAACAAAGCAGTCTAAAAATATTACATAAATTTCACTAATAAGAACTTAATTTCCATATATATATATATTATTGTAACAAAGACCTTATTTTAGTATTAATGAAATCACTTTGTTAATAATTCAACAATATTATTTGTATACATCTCCTACACTGGGTGTGTACTTGACATTTTATCCTTAGCAGCACACTATTGGTTTTATTTTTTGAGGCAAGATTGCTGTTAATCTCCGTAAGTTTTCATGTGTCGTAGGGTGCTGAAGGTCATTTTGATCTGTTGGGCATGTACTATTGGTAATATTTTAACATATTAAGTAATATTTTTCTTACTTTGTATAATATATTTGATAATTATATGACATTTTAACAGTAATGTGAAGTATTTTATGATAATTATACACATTTGCCCCTATGTTAGTTTCTAAAAACTGCGTTATCGTAATCTTTAAAGACAAAGTGTTTGGTTGTTAAATCACTACCATGGAATAACTTGGCAATATTTTGTAGCATATTCAATTAACAATTATACTTAATTACAGTTTTTTTTTTTATAATAACTTATGTTAATTTCTTTGGTAAATATAAATTTTTTAACTTAAACTGTCACGCGTAAGTCCATTATTTTAATACATGTCATGATTTTTTTTTTATCCATTTATAGATACAATTAAAAATTATATATACAATTTTTTTTTTATCCATTCATAGACTATTTGATACAATTTTAAAAAGTATGTACCATTTTTTCTATTTCGCAAATATATGAGTTAATTTATTAAACATTTAGTATATGTGTCAACATTTTAGTAGAGATATAAACATTGGTTTCTCTTATACATTTATAGACACCCATTGTATACAGATTTATTAGTTATTCTTGGTTCTATTTTCTATACTTTGATAATATTTTTTATATCTATATTAGTATTTTCTGCTTTTTTTTTTGCTAATATTTTAATATAATTATTGTACTTATCGTTTGATTAGTGGGTAGACCATTCACAGAACTCACCAAGGAATCTGCGCCTATATGGGGCTAGTACGCTCCGTAACGCCATATAACTATGGGTGGATACGAGTAAAAAGCTTATGATGAGTAATATTTTACACTTAAACTTTTTTCTTCTATTTTTTACACTTAAGGTCTTTTTATTTAACATTTTACACCTTTATTTTTTTTTACTTTTAGCAATTTTCTTTTTACTTTTTTTTCTATTTTCACATTTTCTTTTAAAATGTAATTTTACACTTACATTTTTTTTTTTAATTTTTTATGTTTTCATTTTTTTTTTAAATTGTATTTTACACTTTAACTATTTTTTTTAAACTTTTTTTTTTCTTTTTTTTTTTCTTTTTTAACTTTTTTTTTTTTTAATTTTTTTTTTTTTTAAAATTTTTTTTTCTTTTTTAATTTTTTTTTCTTTTTTAATTTTTTTTTTCTTTTTTAATTTTTTTTTTCTTTTTAAACTTTTTTTTTCTTTTTAAACTTTTTTTTTTCTTTTTAAACTTTTTTTTTCTTTTTTAACTTTTTTCTTTTTTAACTTTTTATTTTTTTTTAAACTTTTTTTTTTCTTTTTTAACTTTTTTTCTTTTCTTTTTTTTTTTTTACTTTTTTCTTTTTACATGTAATTTTTATTAAACTTTTTTCTTTTTACATTTTTTTTTTAAATTGTATTTTACACTTAAATTTTTTTTTATTATTTTTTAACTTTTTTTTTATTAAACTTTTTTTATATTTTTTACATTTATTTTTTTTACATTTTATTTTACACTTAAACTTTTTTTCTTTTTGCATTTACTTTTTTTTTTTTTAAATTTGTACTTTGTATAATATTTTTGATAATTATATGACATTTTAACAAGTTTGCTTGTCCTATCACTAAAAATGGTGTAATTTGACAATATTTTGTAGCATATTCAATTAACAATTGTACTTAACTACAGGTTTTTTTTTTTTTATATGACTTACGTTACTTTCTTTGATAAGTATAAATTTCTTAACTTAATGTGTTACACGTAAGTCCATTATTTTAATTTTTTTTTTAATACATGTCATGATATTTTTTTTATCCATTCATAGACTATTTGATACAATTTTAAAAAGTATGTATTATTTTCTCTATTTCGCAAATATTTGACTTAATTTGTTAAAAATTTAGTATATGTGTCAACATTTTAGTAGAAATATATACATTGGTTTCTCTTATACATTTATAGACACTCATTCTATACAGATTTATTAGTTACCTTTGGTTCTATTTTCGATACTTTGTTAATATTTTTTATATCTATAGTAGTATTTCCTGCTTTTTTTTGTTGCTAATTATTTAATGTAATTGTGGTACTTGTCGTTTGATTAGTGGGTAGACCATTCACAGAACTCACCACGGGCATCTGTGCCTATATGGGGCTAGTACGTTCCGTAACACCATATGGCTTTGGGTCGATTCGGGTAAAAAACTTATGATGGTTAATCTTTTACATTTAACACATTTCTTTTTTACATTTAGCAATTTTCTTTTAACGTTTCTTTTTTTTTTCATATTTTTCGTTTGTAAATTTTTTTTTTTTTAAATTTTAAATTTTTTTTTTACGTTTTTCTTTTTTACATTTGTCTTTTTTTTTTTTTTTAATTTTTTTTTTTTTAATTTTATTTTTACACTTGAAACTTTTTTTTTTTTATATATTGTTTTTACTTTTTTTTTCATTTTTCTTTTAAAAGTTCATTTTATACAAACTTTTTTTTTATTTTACAGTTACTGTTTTTTAACTTTTTTATCTTTACATTATATTTTTCACTTAAACTTTTTATTTATTTTTTTACATTTATACTTTTTATAATCTATTTCACACGTAAACTTTTTATTTTACATTTATTAGTTTTATAATTTATTTCACACTTAAACTTTTTTCAAATATTTTTTATATAAATATATATATATATTTTTTCACTTTTAAAATTTTTTTTTCACTTTTAGTTATTTTTTTTTCTTACTTAACCTTTTAGTTTTTAATTCATACTTAAACTTTTTTTTATTTTTACATTTTTCTTTTTAAACTTTTTTTTTTTTTTTTTTTTACATTTTGCTTTTTAAATTGTATTTTAACTTTTTTTTTTAACATTTATTCTTTTTATAATTTATTTCAAACTTAAACTTTTTCATTTTACATTTATTCTTGTCTAATGTACAACTACAAACCCCGCTTTCACCCCAATTTTATGTATACGCCTACAAACGTCTCCCTATGGGTACTTTATGTCGCCAATTTTACGAATACACCTCTCAAATTGTCCCCTTGTGGATACTTGATGTCGCCAAATTCTACACATTCACCCTCAATTGTACTCATATGGGAACTTGTTGCCTCTTAGTCTTTGAAAATTTAATCAGCCAGCCCTAATAATTCCCCTTGTATGGTGCTACTTCATTTCTACCATCCACCTATGCGTTTTGTTATAGTGTAATTTTATGACATAAGAAAAAATGTGTACTTGTACCAAGCGTATAAATAAACCCCTTTGTATAGCTGCACTGTATCGTTCAATCAAACAACCAATTATAAAACACCCCTAAAACAGCAACATCTAAGACAAATTCCCTTATTCAACACGTATTAGAACAAGTAATAGATCCATTATCTTACATACCAACCCCAAATCTGCTCTTATCAAGCCCAGCACAACAAACAGTGCGATAGAGTAACTTTTACATCATATTCCTAAACAGTAAGCAATTCTAATGCATCCAATTGTGATCAAGGTGAGATCCCTCCTTCTAGTCATAACGATATGATATTTTCCCTCTTAAAATAATAATTTTACGTATGATGTGAAAAACATTTAAAGAACACATTACTTTTATAAAAAGTTTAATTAACCGTAATACAAGGTTTTGGTTCCCAAGGTTCTTTTTCAAAGTATCAGCTTTCATATTAATTACTTTTTTTTCATCCACTGAGACTGATTTCCGTTATATAAATTGTAATTTAAACGTATATTGTTATAAACATTATTTTCATAGAACCCCAGACTGTCATTTTTTATACCCTTAGTACACATGTCAAAAGGTAAAAAAAGCTTTACTTATTAATCTGGTCTACCTTCCTGTACACGATGGTATGTTATTTACCCCCATAGGATGATTCCTCATAGAGTTATATTGCGAAATTATATGCTGGAGTTGGTCACATAAAATATATTTTTCTAAAACCATTCTTGCAAAATTCTTTTCTTTTGTACTAACCATAGTTAAAATATATACACTACTGTCATTCCCTTTAACATAAGTTCATTGTGCAGCTCTAGTGGGACGTAATTGCTCTCACTGAGTTAATTTTTTTGGCACAGATGTATACGTAAATAAAATATATGTAAAATATAAATGAGTAATAAAATATAAATAAATATTAAAATATGTATGAAATATATGAATAATAAAATATATATAAATATTAAAATATATATAAAATATAAATGAATAATAAAATATAGAAGTTAAAATATAAATGAATAATAAAATATAGAAGTTAAAATATAATTAAATATTAAAAATAAATGTAAAAATATAAATAATAAAATACAAATAAATATCAAAATATAAATAAATATTAAAATATAATAAATATTAAAATAAGAATATTAGTTTAATTCTATCATATTTTATTTACTTTCACAGTTTTTTCACATTACTTTCACAGCTCACAGTTTTTTCAACAACCAACCATTCCTAACATTATACCTATGATGTCACAACCCACAGCTTATAATTAAAAATGTGTAGATGCTGTGCGTCGCAAATTTCCACCAATACCCAAATAAAAACGCAAAATAACAAAAAAGCAACTTTCATGTCACATGACACTCCATAGACATCACTTACTGACACCTGATTGGTTCTTCATGATGTCATTCTTAAACAAGCATATGATTGGTCCGTTCCCCTACATGCAGCGTTGTCTTGCGGTTACAAGCAGAACTAGTAAAACCTTCCCCCACCTGCGTGTGACGTCACTTACTGACACCTGATTGGTTGTTCATGAGGTCATCTTCACACAAGAACCTGATTGGTTCATTCCTGTACATACACGTTGAGACACGATGGGACATGCCCATCGGCGACATGCCCACGGGCGGCGATGAGTCATCGACACCTGTTCCCATGTCCCCTGCATGTGACGTCACTTACTGCCACCTGATTGGTTGAGGTCATCTCCATTAGGCCACGCCCCCTCGGCTTGACAGACGAGATCCGCCCTGATCCGCCAGCAGCACCACCAAAATCCGCACAGCACCACCAAGATCCGCAGAAATCCGCAGAAATCCTCATTATTCCTCACAGCACCACCAAAATCCTCATAACTCCTCACAGCACCGCCAAAATCCTCATAACTCCTCACAGCACCGCGGCTCAGAAGCCAAAAATCCTCATTTACTCCTCACAGCACCATCAAAATCCACAGAGCACCGCCAAAAATCCACAGAGCACCGCCAAAATCCACAGAAATCCACACAGCACCGCCAAAATCCTCATAACTCCTCACAGCACCGCGGCTCAGAACCGGCCTTTTTACACTACTCCTGAACTTCTTTTGACGATTTCATAATATAAAATATGCCACCGACGTGAACTGCAATATCTCAAAAACAGTTAGAGATACACAGTAAAAAAAAGTAGTAAAGTAAAATAAAGTAAATTAAAAATGAGTTCCTGAACGTACTTGTTTTTCTTTGAGTACAATTACATCGTAAATGAGCGACGACGTACTAAAATTTAAAGAATCGTACTTTCGAAAAAATGAGCTGTGTTATTTAATATTACTAATCTCAGCTTCTGTTCAAGCCATCTTAACAAGGCGACCTGACAAACTTAAAATAGTTGTTCAAAAGATGGTTTTCCACATTAGTTGATGTCGATTGCTTAAATGGAAACTGAGTTATTACAACTCAATTGTCTTACTTTCCATTCTTTTGGCACACCTTCATAACAAGTATTCTGTTAATAACTTCTTCTCATCGCTCTGGTAAGTACGATGGATAAGGAACTGGATTGCAGGTCTTAAGTTCGATTCTCGGTAAGTAATTGTTGATATTTATAGAAAGGGATTTATGAAAGCAGCCAATGTAGGCTAGAATTTGCTATTTTTTTTCATTGTGCTTATTTTTGAGTACATGTCTTTTTCAAAATTGAAACTTATGTATTTGGGGCTGTGATATGCATCGAATGTAATCAAATATGAGGACATTTTACTTATTTTTGAGAAAGTATTTTTAACAGTGTATAGATATGCAACTTTATCACAATCAGTTACTCATGTAAACAAGCACTATTCCGAAGATAACTAAACCTTATGCGGCAATTTGTGAGTTACACTCCAACGTCTTTTAGCTCTTTTAAAACTGCAGTGTAACTTCTGATTTTCTTTCATATCAAAAATTGTATTTTTTTTAAAGTGTCTTGTTGACAAACGAGATGTCATATCTATTGCAAAGGGGAATGAATCCCCCCTATTTCACCTGTGCAGGTCAAAGGGAGCCGCCGTGGTGACAGGACGGTAAACACGTGACGTCGAATCACGAGTGATTGACACCTGATCGGGATCGAAGAGAGTATCACGCTTTAGGCTAAACAGGTGCTTCTTCTCTTAACTGTGAGGCGGGGAGGTGTGTGTTGTTGTAGTTAATATTGCAGAAGAAAGTTCAATTAAAGAACCAGTCTTTTTATTAAAGGGAAGTGATACTGAATTAAATTGCAATATTTACAGTGCACCTTTTATCTGAACTAATAAACTTGTAATACAACAAAATGTGACAATAAATAATTATATAATAAATAAATTATATAATAAACTTATAAAAATTACTCTTTATCCCAGTAAATGTACAAGCATTTATAAGTTTAATTAAATAGGATGACACTTATTTGAATGGTTTAGTAATTCACTCAAATGTTTATTTTACCTTATATATTTATGCTACCTTTTATAAAATATTATAAATTTGAGAACTGTTACAATTGAGTTAGTTTTAATAGTGTTTCAGTTATATATATATTCATAATATTTTTTTCTTTAATATAGGATCATCATTCGTCACTAACTCTATGACTGTTTAAACTAGTAATATACATCAGTAATATATAATTATAATGCAGAAAAATTAAAAACAATCTCGGCAATATACATTATAGGAAAACCTTTGATTGGAAAATAAGATATCAATATTTTAGGTAACCAAGATCAATTGTGTGCATGCAGTATAAGTAAACACAAGAACACATTAAAAAAATTATTGTTGAAGAAAATATATACGAATTTGTACAACTTCATTAAAAAATATATTCAGCAAGAATTCTGAAAAGTATAAAAACAAAGCTTGTTTTGACCGCAAAACACACATGTAACAAAATATCTTTAATTTGTGACTTACTTGATGTATATATAGCATCAGCACTATATTGCGACATAAGCATGTTGTCAAATATCAATTTGGTCAGGTCTGTGTATTTGGATAAATTTCTTTGAAAGCTCGTCTTATATAAGATATGATATAGCGTTTATATGGTTATTATGTGGCAGTTTTGTTCACTCTATGAACCAGAATGGATCAATAGTTTTCCGGACCAAAAATTTAGTTATGTAATAAATGTAACTTATTAAAATTAAAATAAATATTTTATTTGAACATACAATTTTTACCACTTTCCAATTGAAATATCACTTTTCTATTGAAATACTACTTTTTTACTGAAATACCACTTTTCTATTGAAATACCACTTTTAGGACTTCCGATACCAACAAAAGTTCTACGTATTCCTATCCAACTTAACTCTCAACGTGTCCTTTTGATGTTTAGCGCTCCATCGTATTTACAATTTTTTTTTATTACTAGCTTACTTTTTATTGTTCAAATAAAAAAATATAAACATAATAAAAAAAATAAAAACGTTAAAAAATATAAACATGCAACAGTTCCAAAATTCTTATAAACTAGGTGGCTTCTTGGAAAAAATTCAGGATTCAAATGGAAACATGCTTATAAAAGTAGGCACAGATTTCGAAGAAAAAAGATTATATTTTGCAAAGGCCCTTTTCTTGTAGGTATTTATAAAAGTGCGTACCATCATATTCGTCGTAGCATATGACAGTTGTCTTTATCTTCAGAGAATAAATGTTGCATCTGATGCATTTACAGTTTCTAATCATTGTGTATAAAATGGGAATTCATAAAAACAAACTAGGTTGAAACAAAAATTTAAATTTAGGTTGTTTAATTATAAATTTAGTTCATTGAACGATAATAAAACAACCAATGTTTTTTTTAAAGATGTGTTGGAAATATAAACTAAACTTTTTTTGCAGTAAAACAGCTTTATAATTTCAATTTTGTCTTTGAGGGTCAGAAAATACTAATTATTTAGGTTATTATGTTTATATTGATCGAATAGTAACTTATAAGTAGATTGTATCTTCTTTTCTAAATTTTTCTTAAGCATAGCTTTTTGTATTTGCTCATGTCATTCTTAATAGATTCATTCAGGTAAATTTTTATTTTCTTTATTCACATTTTGTGGGTTTTTTGATTAATGCAATAAACTGTGTTAAACCATAAAACTCTTAAGTCTAACAGTTCTTTGATTTGTATAGATTTCTTAATATTTTAACTCTGTCTGATGCAGATTTTTTCAACAAAAGTTAATTACTTTTTCTGAAAATACGCCTACATTTTAAGTAATTTAACTTATTTTAAGTATTAGTTTAGAGTTTATATTCAGATACATCTCTATAAAAAATATCTAAAGAGAATATATTGTAAATATAATAGGGAGGGCAAATTTATTTTATGATGAGAATAAATTTTGATTTAGCCATATAGATATATTTTCATTCTAACAGTTCTTTATTTGTTAATATTTTAACTCTGTCTGATACAGATTTTCCAACAAAAATTCTGTACTTTTTCTGCAAATACGTCTACATTTTAAGTAAATTAACATATTTTAAGCATTATTTTAGAGTTTATATTAAGATACACATCTATAAAAATATCTAAAGAGCATAATATTGTAAATATTATAAGAAGGGTAAAATTATTTTATGATGGAAGAATTTTTGATTTAGTCAGATAGAGCAAACCACTGCCATCTATAAACAATTTTTCAACTATATAAAGTACTTTTTCTAGTAATTAGAAGTCAATACCTGCATTTGAAACATGAGCAAAAAAATACATGGAATGAATCATTAATTATAATGAGAATGATCCAAAGTCAAAACCAGTCTCCATTCAAAAAGCACCGCAATGACTTTCGATTCTACTCAAAGCATTCAATAACCACAACCGCACGTGCATCCATCCTCCAAATTAGAATTGGGAGATCCACAACGGAAATAGCCTCCCGAACAGTTCTTGACATGCACTTTCGACAGTCAAGTACCGAATTCAGATGACACAAAAGAAACGACCTTATTGTCGACAATCCCCCCCCCCCCCCCCTCCTCTTCTCGTAGTTGTAGAGTTTTCAATTTTTCCTCATTCATGCTTTTCGCATTGAGGTTCTGAACACTTGTCGAAAAGAATTTCCTGTTGATTCTGTGTGTCAGTTTCTTTGGTAGGAATGGTTCATATCCATAAGTGTTGTTTGTTGGGATGAATTTGTGGATGTAAATATACGCCCTTCTCCATAGAATTGTGGAGTTGTTTGCTGCGTGGAAAGAGAGCTACTGTTGTATAATGGGAAAATGTTCTTAAGAGATGCTGCACAGGTCCATAATAAATATAGATATAAATATTTTTTCGTTATTTTTGTAACTTTGAGGAACTAACGGAAATGTTTTACGGGATTTTTTCAATAAAAAATATTTTTTTATACAAAAAGAATTATTTGAATTAGATACTTGATGTATTGTTAAAATATAGCGGATGTTTTTATTTGTAAAAACTTGTCTTGGAGGAAAAATTGTCTTTTCTCTATTTTTAGGACATCCTACATTTCTGAACCCACTGGTACTTATGGACGTACATATACGTCCATCAGGGATCTCCAATTTTTACAGTAAAGCATACAAATTTTAAATTTTAAAAAGTGCTCCCTTTTACAATATTTTTTAAATGTAATGGTTTGAACTTAAAAACTATCTTTTTACAATTAATTAAAAAAATATGAAAAAACATACTTGGAAAAAATTATTTAAACCTCTAAGCAGTGAAAACAACTGTTCAATTAAAAAAAATTGTTTGAGTGTCAGTGAGAGTAAGAAAACGCTTTACACGTGGAAAAGAAAACTGTTATATGAACTTTGTATTTATTTTTTGGTACATTATCGAAATTGCAAATGTTTTTAAAATAAGAGAATTTAATTTATATTACCAACATTTTTTTTTATGTTTCAAAGAGCCGTTTTTGTAGAAATTCCATTCAAAATTTCCACAATGCTTTTGATTTAAAAAAATATATATTCCAACATAGTGTACTTTTAGTTATTTCAAAAATATACGTAGTACTTGTAAAATTGCGATGCAAGGACGGATATAAAAGTCTTTATTCATCAGTAGGTATCAGGCATCACTTAATATGAGTTCATTTAAAAATAAAGGTTCAGTCAAGAATACTGCATTTTACACTTCTAATAAATATAAATTTTTATTTTTCCTTATTTAATAAACTATTTTAAATATTAGATTGATTCAATATAATACAATTCGAAAATTATTGTTTAAATTATGTTATTATTGGTTTTACAGTTTCAAATAAGAGTTGTTTCTAAAAAGCTAAAGCTAAAGTTCATGTATTTTAGCGTGTTCATGTACTTAAAACATGCTGTTTATAATTGTAATTTCAAAATTATTTTCACGTTTTCTTAATTGTTATAAAGAACTCAATTTTTTTTATTTAAAATATCCTCTATCGTTATTTTGTAATATATCACCTTCTCTGGCAAGTTAACAAATATTGTCAAACTACTAAATAAGCCATTTCATTAGAAAAACTTTCAAACGGTACACTGAGGCTTCATATAAAATTATAGAACTTGAGCTCCTAAATATCCTAATAAAATCAAACAAACCATTTTATATTCACTTAAATATAAAGGGTTACAAATATATAAATTTAAAAGTAAATAAATAACCTAGAAACTACGTTTATAGGTTATTTATTCACTTCTAAACTTCTATTTTACGTTTATAAGAAAACATTTCTTTCTTTCTCAATCATACATTTGTATTTCAACTCGAATATGTTTCCACAACAAAACATCTCCAGGAATGGGCAACATCAATTATTTTCATGTATGATTTAACGAATTTCTATACATTCGGATATTTTCTGAATACAGTTACAGGTGAACCGTTCTTTTTACGCTCCTTTAAGGGGATATTTACCTGCACGTCTTGTTGTTTAGGCTTCACATTTGTCCATCGAGCCATGAAACAGGTTAACTGTATCCGTATCTCTGTGCACGTTTTCGCTAAGGGGGCACCTCGAAAAGCTCACTGTCGGAAAGTTCGGTTTCTTCGGAATTGGAAAAGCCGTGAGTTGGTTATGAAAGAAAGATCCAGAGGAGTAGAGCATGATTTAAATATAGTTTTCTATACAAGATATAAATACAGTACATAAATTAGTAGAAACCTAGTAAAGATAAAATGTATACAAAACTGACAAAGCCTGAAATTTACATATCTACAAAATTGAAAATTAAAAGAAACATTTATTTAAACAATTGTATTTAGTGCTGTTTTTATTTTGTTGGTTAGTAATTTATTGAGAATTATTTTTTATGTATTGAATTAGAATAAATTATTATAAAGATGAACGTGAAGGTTATATCATTGTATTAATTTTAAAGATTCTTAAATTTATCTAAATTTTTTTAATAGATTTCGTTTTAATAGAAGTTCACCTTAACGTTCTAAAATATTTTAATATTGATGATTACAGATTCATTTGTGCGTCTGATACAATTTTGATTAATCAAATTTTTATTCTTTAAAACTTTAGAATATTGTTTACATGTAGTTATAATGTTTTGCGTATTTTAAAATAAAATGAATTCAGATACATATATTATATTATTTGTTTCATTATAATAAATTTACAATTCTGATTTCGATTAAAAGTTTTGAGATTTTTTTTAATATTATGTTATATTTATTATATGGTTTTTAATGCATCATTCTTCAGGAAAGATTTTCATTGCAATTTTTCACAAATTTTTTATATAACAGAAAAAATAAATACTTAATTGAAATAGAAATCTACATTAAATAAAATGGAAACTAAAATTGAAAAGATATTTACATGAAAATTACTTAATTCTTAAAAAAGTTTATTAAACAATTCCAATTAATTATAATAATAAGTTTAGAAGATTATTTACTATATAACTCGGAATTATCCTCATTTGATCAATATTTATTCAAGAAGTACACAATATGTTTAAATGCATAAAAACACTACATTGCAATATTTAGCACTTTTTTCCATTGAGGTTGTATGTAAAAGCTATTTTTAATAAAATAAACAACTTTTAAATTTTTTTATCCCATGTATTATAAGTATAATTTAAACTCAGATAAAATAAAGAAAACTTTATATTTTTGTAAATTTGCTGACTTTTTGGAAGGATTATAAACAACTTTTAAATTTTTTTATCCCATGTATTATAAGTATAATTTAAACTCAGATAAAATAAAGAAAACTTTATATTTTTGTAAATTTGCTGACTTTTTGGAAGGATTATGCATTTTAGAGTTTATAAGTGCATTTAAAAAGTGTATGGAATGTTATATCATGTATTTTTGTCAGAATTTTTATATATTTGAAGAAATTATAATATATTGTGAACAGGGCTGTGTAGTTTAGAATGTGTAACTGAATTGAAGTGTATTATATTTTTGTCGATATTTTTAATATTAAAATATACTTTGACCGATCAAAACAACAGTTTTAATTAATTTAAAACACGAAATACCTTTACCTGAAAATACTGCTATTCAATTTTAAAATGTTTCAAACTCTCTCCCCGAGCTTCTACGTCCACTCCATGAAATATCCCATACATTAATACCAACCTAATAATCAAAAGGATATTTATTCCCCCGTGAAATCTCCGCCATCCCGATTCGCCGGGAAGTGTACGAATCCTCTCTGAACGCGTGTGGTCAAAACAGAATCGCGGTATTATTTTGAAGTAGACACACACGAATCTCGCCAACTTCAACGTTCCCTTTCTGCAAACCCCCGAGTCCAATTGACTGGGATGCGGAAAGCCCTACGTCAAGTGGGTTGTTAGCGTGGTCCGTGGACCCTCTAACAACACACAGGAATCCATACAGGGCCCAAGTAATCTCGGCTCGCATACATCAGATTTGTATTCTTAAGTCCCATTCAAGGGGCCCAGAAGGCCGCCCGAGCACGTTTCCTTTCAGTGGGGTTGTGGGAGGGGGGCAAGTGCCCTGGGGAGCGTATAATTATGTTCGTTAAAGCTGGACTACACCACTTAAAAACGTGAATAAGGGGTGAATTTGTTTGACCTCCCCCCATCCTTCGAAACCTATCATCGCGCCATTCAAGATACGAGGGGGGAACTTTTGCGCATTGGTGAATCTTTTGAAGTTGCCATGCCACGGGCGGGCCCCCCTACCTCTTTGAGTCTGGGGGGCCCCCCTGCTGTAAGGCCCCCAGTGCTTCTCCGGCTGGAAATAATGTCCCGGGTCTTATTTATATGTTTTTTTTTTTATATATCTGTGCAGCCTTATATATTTTTTTATAGATCCAACTCGACTGCCTTTGTGAGAGTGACCGCAGAATGGTCGGACACAGGGAATATCACTTCGTTAAAGTTAGAGCGCTAGGGGGGGAGGGTCCTGACGATTTCACACCGTCGTAACTAAGTTGAAAAGCGGGATTTTTTGAATTTGAATCCTGGCGGACCAAGTGGAGCATGGATATTCGGATATAAAGGTTGCTCGGAGAGGGGGGGGAGGGGACTTGTACGTGTTCATGAAAATGAATTGGTGGATTGTTCGAGAGGGAGAGGGCGGTGCAGAATGTGTTAGTTCCGTGTCGCTTGCCCCTTAGAAATACTGGTTCGAGTACTATCTGTCCGCATCTGTGTTGTAGTGTTCTGAATTGAGAAGTTAAGATTGGAGTCCATTCAGTCTTTACTTGTAAATTCAGCTGGATTGTGAATTATGAAAACGGAAGTGAAAGCTGTGGGAAATGGGTTTGGGTGCTTTGGTAACAATGGGTGTTCTGTCGATCTACTTTACCTTTAAAAAAATACGAACGCATATATAGAGAACCCACGAAAGTAATATTTTTTTTTTATATCTCTGACGTGCAAATACAAGTTCAAATAAATAAAAGTTTTGAGAAAGTGGCCTTTGACATTCTGGATGGCCCTATATCTATAAAAAACAGATGCATAAATTACAAAAAAATGTGCACTAAAAATTAAATTTTATTAAAAAAAAAAAAAAAACTTAATATGTAAGACAGCCATAACATAAGTTTATGATACAATATTAAGATTTAAAAGGTATGAAAGATATATATATATATATATATATATATATATATATTCAGTCTACCAACTTTTTTCGATACATTTGAAAAGATTAACAGATGAGAGTATTTAAAATATTGGATTAAGTTAATATTAAAACATGAAGATGTTACAGGTGACTTTTGTTATGGGATCATCATTTTGACCAACAACGCACACAATGTATAATTTCATAAAAAGTCTCTACGTTACAATAATTTTCAAATATATTTCATTAAAGTATGATTTAATATTTTTAATTGTTTGGGCCATGTATTACAAGCAAATATAACTCTTTTAAAGAGAAAACAACTTTGCATTTGCGCTACTTTGTTGGCCTAATGTATACCATTCTACACGAAGTTATTTACACGCTTTTGATTTTACAGATGTCTCTGCGAGTGGTGAATACAAATTCCGTGGTTTGTATTCCTCAATCAACAGATATATATATGCAAAAGCAAACGTGTCTTAATAATGGAACTTTAGTTTACTTTTAGTACGTTGACTAATTTTTTGAAGCAAATACCCCAAATGTTTATATGTTATTATGCACAGCGTCAATTGAATACATCTGGAAATTTTTTATTGTTATTAGCTAAAACACCCTGATAACTGTGAATTTTAACTACTTCTTTTTTCACAACATTCTTTTAATTATTTGAAAATTATATCCAAGTAAATATTTTTTTTTCAGAGTTAAAAATTGAATTTTAATAATGTAATAGTAAATACAAAAACACCGGATTGAAAGCAAACTTATTTGATTTAAAAATGAGATTTGTGATTGTTAATTTAATAAGTATGTTCACTCATGTTGTTAAATGTACATTATAGAAAATACATATTTTTTAAAGTTATTTTTAAATTTGTCATTAAAAATGCATTAAAAAAAAGCTTTTATTAATACTTATCATAGTTGTATGCCAAGTATGTAATAATAATGCATTTATTATCAGTAAATTAACATTAAAAACAAATTATTAAAAATAAGGTGGATTTATTAAAATAAACTTAAATATAGATTTAAATCAGCACTCTTATGTATATTAATTTTGTTATGAAATATTTATTCAGAACTTAGTTATTGCAATGGCTCCACCCGCTTTTGACAAAATGATTATTCAATTTACTCTTTACAAGTAAATATTAAAATAACGATAAATAACAACATTTAAAAATACATACCATTACCATCGCACAAAGGTATAATATATTCATTAAAAGAAAGAAATGACTGGTTAAACCAGTTATAAGCGTTATAAAAGCGTAATAATTAAAATTGATAAAAAGTTAGGTAACAAAAGGGCATTTTAATAATTTTTCTAATAGTTAAGTTTTTCTGTTAATTTTTTAAAGATTTTATATACATACCGACGAAAATAAGTAATCACCTATTTAACCAATGCGAAACCTAACGCTTACCTTTGAATACTAACACAATATTTGATACGAAATTTTAATAACTTTTGAGAAATATTCAGCTTTTTAAATAACATTTTAAAAGCCCGGGTTAGCTAATATAACTAAAAGACAAAAAGTCTAAAGAAATTAAACTTACATTTCTTGTTTAAATCTTATCGATTATATATTTTATGACGGCTAGGTAAAATAAAATTTAGCTTGAACATACAAAAAATTATTTTTAATTTACAAAATATCGATCTTCTTAAAAATGCGATCTTCTTAAAAGTATCGATCTTCTAAATGTTTTTTCGTTATCGTATTGACAATTAAAAAAATATGCTTTTCAGTACTTTGTGCTTCCGTTTCTGATAAGAAATATAATTAAACTGTCATGGATTTGATAGCTACTGATAAAAGTAATGCTTAAATACATATTAAGTCTACAGTTATAGGCGTCTGTACATATAAATACTAGCTAAAAATTTAACATTAATATCTTATATTAACAAAACAACTATGTAGTATATGCTTTCGTCCTGTTATTTCATTAACTAATAATCTGGTATTAATAAGGCTTATAAAAATTTTATAGCTACCTTTTGGAAGAAGGTTTTAAGATTGAAGAATTTTTTTTTATCTTGATTAATATATAGGTTATAACTATAAAAACACTTATACTATGTGTTTTAACAATTGACGTAAATGATTGATAATTTTTCTGGGTAATATCACCAACTGTTTGACTTATCTTAACGTAATTTAATTAGCTCAAAAAAAGGCTTTCCGTTTTGTGTTGATAAGTTAAAAAGTAATATAGTTAATTAAGTTAAAAAGGAATAGATAATAAGTTTTTTCTCTGACTTTCCAATCTTAGATCTGTTTTCTATATTTGTCTAGATATAACTTATTATAGTCTGACTGATTAATTGACGGTTGGGTAACATTCCCCACATTTGGTTTCAGCCAACCAACATACAAGTATAAGCGAGTTGACCCAATAAGCTTTTCTAAACCATTTAAACAATATGACGTCACAGAGGCCATTTAGCAAGAGCCGAACTATACTGTAGACATATTTTGGTATTTTTTTTAAATGATAGAGAACAATCATATGGTCTTCCCATTCCATAGAGTGTTCACGAAAACCCATAATTTTACAAGAAAAAAGAAAAAGCAAAATTTAATTTACCATCAGAACGGGTATTAATAAGGTACTTTTTCATTGATTATGCATGGGGCTTATTTATTTTTATTGTGCATCGTTTTAATTAAAGTTATTTCGATTTTGGTACAACATAATTTATTCAACATTTCTTAAATCAGTTTCAGATCCATTGTACACACACCACCTTTTCTCTTAACATTCACAGGATTAACATTCCAGTATTTGCCCAGGCCAAATCTCGACATTCGGAATTCCCTGCACCATGCATTTGTGCACACATACGGCGCACGTGCACGAATTCCGCACCGTCCAACCCCCCCCCCCCCCCCATCCTTCCCAGAAATCAGTTTAACGACGGACGCAATCCGAAAGTTAAATCAAACCTCGTCGTTTGTTTGAGCGGCGCAGCTTGAAACTGTCACCCGGTAGCAACATAAGCAAATCACGGCACGGGCCGCATTATGCCACGGCAAACACGGCACTCTTTTATTGCGCCCCCTCTGTGTAGCCCTTGCGCCCCGTGTTTACGTCTTGGATTAAGAGGAGAGAGAGAGAGGGGGGCATTGTTATTCAAATGGGAAGCTAAACAGAGGGAGGGAGAGGTTCGGCTAAATGATGTATTCTAAGGGATACAATGGGCGGCAATTGTGTATGGACGGGGGCTTATTGAATTTTAAAAGTGGTCGTTGTCTAAAGACGTATTGTTTGATTGAGGGTCGATTTTAAACTTTATACACTGGATATTTTTTAACGGGAGTTGTAGGCATGGAAGCTAATTACAATAACCCAGGACGTTTTTATGAATATTTTCATGCATAATATATATCCAGCTAGTTGAATTGGAGGAGTTAGTTTGGTAGAAATGTTGAGTGTAGTTTTAAAGTTATAGGAAGTATGTTTATATACAAAAGCTTTTAGATATTTTACGACATATGCCTTACTCTTTCAGTTACCCATTTATTATAAAATACTAATAAGTAATATAAGGCATTTGTAGAAATATTTAGATGATGGTGCAGAACTTTTGGAGAGTTATTTCAAAAAATTTATAGAGGAAAATAACATATTTGAAAATTTTAAGAAATTCAATTTTTTCTAAAAAATTACGAACTTTTTAATTTAAGTATGGAAACCATTATTTCTATTATTCCTTTTTTTGTACTATCATAAATATTATTAAATATCTAAATAATTACAAATATTCAATTCCTTGAGTTTAATATTTAATATTTTTTGTTTGCCAACAAAAACAGGAAAACAATTTTTTTTAAATATATAATTTCTCAAAAATTAAAATTTACTGTATATGATTTATTTTTATTCAATGAATAACAAATATAATTTTTCAAAAATAAATACGTTGTAAAAGATATTTTTTTCACTATAATTAAAATTTTACTTTATATTGCAAAAAAATCACATAACAGTTAAGTTTAACCCATTGAAGATTGATTTTTAAAATTGTAAAGTTTATTTTTTACAGAAGGGATTTAAGTTTCTTTTCTAGTACGCGCTATTTTAATAGTTTTTAAAAAAATACTAATAGTTCTTTTTTAAAAAATAGTTTAGAATATCACAAATCTTACATTTCTTAGAGTATACGATTGAGTACTGTATGAATATAAAAGTTAGGTGTAGTTTTAGAAAAATAGAGTTTACGGACGTGTTGTTGCGTTCCCGTCTTTTAGTAACCAATAAACTGCAATTTAAAGGCATTGTTATGAAAATATAATAAGAAAATATATTCTTACCTTAAACATTTTAAATCGAAAGTGTCACACCATGAGAAGTAACAACAAAAATAACATACTTTTTAAAGAAATGTTTGAAATATAACTTAAGGATATTTTCTCTGTACACAAATTGACAGTCCGTCATCATTTACATTTAACCTTGTCTTCTTTCACGATTTCAATGACAATCAAAATAATAATAAATTTTTTGTTCTGTAATTCAAATTATATTGCTCATATTTCCCCGATGTCACAGCCCACGATGGCCTGAACCGCAGAGTACCGAGCTCGTTGTCGGAGGGTTGTAAATTCAATCCTCGTCGACGGAAGAGCGAAGGGCGCGTAATCGTAGGGTTAGAAGTTTCCAATTTTTTGATCTCACATTTTTTAGCGTGTGGAACTTCTGCGAATATAGCTGTAGTACCAGCTGAAGTGTTTTATTCGTCATTTGACCATGTTTAAAAATTACGAAGTATTGTTCCTCGATATTTCGTTTTTCACTAATAGCTGAACCTGGTCGTACGTTTAAAGACACACCATGTAGAGGAGACATGCGCACGCGAAATCAGCCAATGATCCAAATGTCCCCACATTGGTTGTTGTGTGAAAATAAGGAAGTGATATTCAAACTTAGGTTTTGTCCATCAGACCATGATTCAAAAATACGAGGCATTGTTCCCGGGTCTTTCCTGAGATAGGTCCCGAATCGTCGCCAATAGCCAATGTGCAGCTCTAGTGCGACGTTAATTAAAACAAAACAAAAAACCAAACAAATTTGTCGTTCTCTTAAATACATCCTCGTGCAGAGGGAGCTAGTGCGCGTTAAATTTGTCCTGGTCCAAACGTCCTCACATTAGCACCAGGTCCGTGGCGTGCCAGTTGAGGTGTTGTCATCATCTACGGTTCGAAATTACGAGGCACTGTTAAAAAATCTTTCCTCCGAGATATGCCCGAGCCCCAGTTGCTCAGTGGATAAGGCGTTCAGCTACTAATCAGTGGATTGGTGGTTCGAATCCGTGCGATGGACTTGACATAGAAAAGTAAAAAGGTAGTGATCTTGCGATCGGAGGGTTGCCAGATTCGCTACAAAAATACTAGAAAGTCGTCCAGAACATCCAACAAATTATACTGGCGTGTATACGGGACCGGTGCACGATAAATCTGATCGGGGTCCAATGTCCTGACGCTTATTGAGGTTGCGTCGGGTGCCGGCTCAGGTGTTGTCCTCGTCATCTGACCATGGTTCAAAAATACGAGGCATCGTTCCCGGGTCTTTCCTTCGAGATAGGCCCCGAACCGTTGAAAATAGCCTACTGTGCAGCTCTAGTGAGTCTTTAATTAAACAAACCAAACCAAAACAATCGAGATATACCCCTAATCGTCGCCAATAGCCAAGTGTGTAGCTCTAGTGCGACGTTAATTAAATAAAAACAAACACAAATT
Organism: Troglohyphantes excavatus; assembly: GCA_963932185.1. Taxonomy (NCBI): domain Eukaryota; kingdom Metazoa; phylum Arthropoda; class Arachnida; order Araneae; family Linyphiidae; genus Troglohyphantes; species Troglohyphantes excavatus. The sequence goes on from OZ010666.1 coordinate 46,924,836, forward strand.
CCTCGTTCTCTTAAATAAATCCTCGTGCAGGGGAGACTGGTGCGCGTTAAATCTGTCGTGGTTCAAACGTCCTCACATTTGCACCAAGCCCTTATGGTGCCAGTTAAGGCGTTGTCATCATCTATGGTTCGAAATAACGATGCAGTATTTCCGGGTTTTTCCTTCGGGATAGATCTCAACCCATCACCAATAGCTTATTGAGTAGCTCTAGTGCACGTTATTTAAACGACCCAAACCGATTTTACAAAATACAATTTTTCGAAATCCTTGGTTGAACACAAACGCTCCACAACATAAACTACTCTCAAATCTTCACCAAAATTCCAGTTCTCCATCGCGACCCATCCATAGTAATAAGACGGGGGGTCCCCTGATGCAACCCAGAGTCCACTTCACTTTAACCGTTAACTCCCGTCACCCCGGTGACTCCTGAGAGAGCCCTCGAAAAGTCCTCCACGCCTTCCTTCACCTGACTTTATACGACGCGGACCGGTTACTTCCATCTCATAGAGCGATTTTACACTCTCATTACTGCGCTGAAAGGGCATCAGGGTTTGGTTTTTTGAACACGAGATTTTAATGTCTTGCGTGCAAGGATCTCGTCAGAGTTTTTTTTTGTGTGGTTGATATTTTGTAGTTTGGAGGATGCTTGTTCTGGAAGCCCTAGGGCTTTGGGGCAGATGTGGTCTCTGCGTTGGGTATGGGTTGGAAGTACACATTGTTAGATTGGTTTGGTTTTGTTAATCAACGTCGAACTAGAGCTGTACAGTGGGTTATTGGTGACGGTTTGGGGTCTGTCTCAAAGGTTTGGTGTGGTTTGATTAATTAACGTCGCACTATAGCTGCACAGTGGACTATTGGCGACGGTTCGGGGTCTATCTCGAAGGAAAGACCCGGGAACACATACACATTCATACACGCACCTCGTTATTTTAGAACCATGGTCAGATGACGAGGAAACACCTGAACTGGCACCCAACACCTTCAATAGACGTCGGGACTTTGGACCCCGATCAACATTGTTCTGTCTCGAAGAAAAGACCCGGGAACGATGCCTCGTATTTTTTAATCATGGTCAGATGACGAGGACAACACCTGATCTGGCACCTGACGCAACCTCAATGGGCGGTCAGGACATTGGACTCCGATCAGATTTATCGTACACCAGTCTCGTATACATGCAAGTATAATTTGTTGGATGTTCTGGACGACTTTTTAGTATTTTTGTAGCGAAGCTGGCGACCCTCCGATCGCAAGATCACAATTTTTTTGCGATAAATTTCCTTTTAAACTGGCCTGATAATGTCTATACTCGGGGACAACCTAATTTGAGCCTAAAGCTATATTAAAGCTAGCTTGAATATTTATACATATCATAGCTTCCGCTTTAGGTTCAACTTAGGTTGTCCCCGAGTATAGTTGACACTCAATGGAATAATACAATCAATATATTCGAAGAGTAATACAAAGTAAACGTTGTGCTTTGTGTAGTTTAATTAAGTTTTGTTGCTAAAGTTATTTCAATTTAATGATACTTACCAATACAATAAACCTTTAGTTGAACTATCAGTCATTGTGTCAAAACCTTACAGAACAAAAGTTTAAAATGTAAACACAGTAACTTTAGTCGTGTTGGTTGGTATATTGCCGTCCTCATTTAAAAAATTTAACACATCCATTACGCCTCGTAATTCGGAAAAATAGTTAGATGACGCCCTACTCTCGTTAGGTTTGGGAGCCCCAGTTGCTCAGTTGGTAAGGCGTTCAGCAACTAATCAGAGGATTGGTGGTTCGAATCCGGGAAATGAACTTGACATAGAAAAGTAAAAAAGTAGTGATCTTGCGATCGGAGGGATGCCAGCTTCGCTACAAAAATAATAGAAAGTCGTCCAGAATATCCAACAAATTATACTGGCGTGTATACGGGACTGGTGCACGATAAATCTGATCGGAGTCCAAAGTCCCGACGTATATTGAAGGCGTTGGGTGCCAGTTCAGGTGTTTCCTCGTCATCTGACCATGGTTCTAAAATAACGAGGTGCATGTATGAATGTGTGTGTGAATGTGTATGTGTTCCCGGGTCTTTCATTCGAGATTGACCCCGAACCGTCGCCAATAGCCCACAGTGCAGCTCTAGTGCGACGTTGATTAACAAACCAAACCAAACCAAACTCGTTAGGTTTGGTTCAGTTAATTAACGTCACACTAGAGCTGCACAGCGGGCACGTTTCGGGGCTTATCTCGAAGGAAAGATCCGGGAACGATGCCTCGTATTTTTTAACCATGGTGAGATGACGAGGACAACACCTGAGCTGGCACCTGACGCAACCTCAATAAGCGTCAGGACATTGGACTCCGATCAGATTTATCGTACACCAGTCTCGTATACACGCCAGTATAATTTGTTGGATGTTCTGGAAGACTTTTTAGTATTTTTGTAGCGAAGTTGGCGACCCTCCGATCCTAATATCAGTACTTTTTTGCTTTTCTTTGCCAAGTCTACCTCACGGGCTCGAACTAGCAATCCACTGATCACCAGCTGAATGCTTTTATCCACTGGGCCACATACATTTTTAGAATTATTCTACTTAAAATCTGTTTGACCTCTTACTGTGAAATATAACATGTATATTTCATAGTAAAACCAAGTCTTTAAATTATGTGTGTATTTTCAGTTTAATTCTCAAAAACATTATTGTACAGTAGAACTTCCATTATCCGAATTCCAGTTATTCGAATCAAACAAAGCGGATGACCAATTATACGAATCCAGATAGCGTTGTAAAAAAATCAGAGCAAAATCCACATTTTAAAAGTTTCTTATTGGTGAATAATATTGTTTTTAATAGTCATTAAATTGCATTACGTACTAAATCAAAATTCGCTTTTTTTACTAAGAAATAATTTTTTTTTCGTGAATTATCCAACTTTCCGGATATTCGATTATCTGGATGGGATTCGGTCCCAATTGATCCGGATAATCGGAGTTCTACTGTATTAAATTTTTGAATGGCAGTGTAATTAGTCACTCACACTAGGTATTATCTTTGGGTATTTTTTGCAAATAACAATGAATTATGGATCAAACATACTATTCCAGATATTCAAGAACCAAACATAATAGTATATTGCATGGTAATAACGATTAATATATTCAATTATATAACAAGATATTCAAAGACCCAATTGCAATTATTACAACTGGAGAACTGATTAAAAGCTGTCTTGCTTTGAAATTTTATATTACATGGATGTTTTCAAATATTACTGATGTACTCATTTGGTTAAGGGCAATTTTATTAGTAAACAACTTTACAGCTTTTATCTCTATGGGTATTCTAGGATATTCAAAGACCTAACAAAATATTACAGATATTCCAGAAACATGCAGTGAAAGATATGAAGAATTAAGATATTCACAAACATAACAAAAACAAGATACTTAAAGTTTAAACTGTAAATAAAACTACTGGTTAGCAGTTGTCTTGCTTTGAATTGTTTTGCTAAAGGACTTTACAAGAGATTCATAGTAAGTAAATATATATTTTTGGCTACAAAATAAAAAAAAATAACAGTAAAATTTTCAAAATTTGTTTACAAAAATTAATTAAATTAATAAAATTATCAAATTTTTTCTATTAGCCTAATGTTTCTATATTAATAGACCTGGTCATTCATTTAAATTGTATTTTTAATTACAATTCTAGAAGTAAGAGTACAAAGTATATCATAAATGAATCCACGACAGGCTGAACTTTAAATAACCACAAAAACAAACAAAAACATGAACAATTACATTACTATATTCAATTTTTTTTCTCAGTTGGTCTGCGATGTTTACTGGCAAAAAAACCCTCTCAAGCATGTAACAAGAGTTATTTTCTTATCTTGAATTATTTCCATTTAATTGTAAAAAATGATATAGAAAGCAAAATTAATAAAAATGGATGATTTATAATAAACATTATGTTAAATTTTGAAGACAAATTTATTTAACTAGGATGTATGGGTTAAATAAATTATTAACAAAAATGGAATAGATGAAACATACTAAAGTAATTCTAAAATAAAAGACATCTAACAAACATAATAAAAATGGAATAGAATAGAAATAGAATAGAGTTTTGAAAAATAGTTTAAATAATTTTTTGCTCTTGTCTCTTAATAAATTAGATGAATTCATCCACATGGAACATATAAATTCTGTTCTTTTGTTATTGATTGTTATTGTGACTATTTCCCATTTAAATGCTATTAATTAAACTTAATGTTCACCCCAAACATACTTCGTGTAAAATGGTTATCTCATTATTGCTTCTAATCGAATGGCATAGTGATGTGATCAAGGTGAGATGTGTGACGTCAGTGGATTATATCACGTGATGCGTAAACCTGTCTCGTCGGATGCCTTCGAACCATCAGGACCCACCTAGTCGGAAAAGTCCTGATTTCATGGCAGAACAAATCCCTAATTCTCCGGAATTTTATCCCGGAAATCCTCTGGAAACTTGGAATTATATTAGAGAATGTGTGATTTTGACAACTTTGCAAATACCACGAGTTTTTTTTTTATCTCTGCAAAGCTCCTTTTCGTCCGTTTTGTTTATTTGTCTTTCTTTCTTCTCTTGTTTTCATTGTTACAGGGTTTATTTGTGTTTATTTGCGTTCTCACCTCGTCACTTAGGGAAGTTTCGTCAATTAATTTATACTGGGGGTGATTATAGGTTGGAAGGAAGACATGTCTGATCTGTTTTAAAGTGCACCATTGACTCTTCTAATTCTTTCAAACTTTCAGAACCATGTAGAGAATATATGGCAAAAGTGGATTTCGAAACGAAATTGACAAAATATAATGCGTATAATATGTTCATTGTTTTATTTTGCTGACATATATAATTATTATTAACAATTCGTAAAAATGAGACATTTGATAATAAGCAATTGTTAGGCAATCTTATAGTTCCTAAATATTAAAATTTCCAGATAATTATGCATTTCATATGATTTTATTGATTCTTTTGTATTGACGCACTAAAAAATATTTAAATATAAATATATTTTATTTAGTTTTCAAAAAAATTAATTTCTCCATTTACTATGCCTCAACGATAACATATTATTTAAGATTGCATATGAATGTTGCACTTAAAAATAAACATGGAAAGTATGCAATAACTATTAAAAATGCATTTTAATGAGACAAATGTACGTCATATAAATGTGAATTAATTTTTGGTATCATTTATAAAAATGTTTAGTAAAAAAATTCAGGATTTTTTTTAAAAAACGAAATTGTCCCAACGATAACAAATTATTAAAAATTTTAAATGCATATAATATATACATATAACGTAATGTATATATTTTTGTATGTTTATATCTTCAGTTTTTACAGCAATACATATAAATATAAATTCTTTAAAACACTCAATTTCGAAGCATCTTTCAAATTTAGGGCATTGGTGTATTTTTAAAAGTTATATGTATTGAAATTTTAAAAATCGATTTTTAAAAGACAACGTTTGGAACATAAATGAAACTTTCTTGCAGCTAAAACCACTTTACTTGATATTTTCATTGCCAATTAGAGGGTTAATATATTAATATTTTTTATTTAAAACCTTCCATATTTTTTATAATTTATCAGTGCAACCTAAATATCTCTAAGTTTGATCAAAATATTTTTTTTAAAAACGTATAGAAGAATATTCAGATAAAAAGAAATATACACATTCTTTCTTTATGTATATTTTTTGTTTGCCTGGTTTTATTTGTTGCCGGTTTATATGTACGTCCTTCTTTGTATCTATTTGCCCAAAAATGCAAAACATCCGTTGAGACTCAACTGAAATTCATTTGTTTCCTCATTCTTTGTTTCGGACAGTCACCCCAATAACTCTTCCCAAAGAAAAGAATTCTTTATCCCAACGGTCATCCAACATCATTTAAAAAAAAAGAACCCAAATTCTCCCCGTTCCATCACTTTCACCCCTCAAAAAAATGTAAGAAGGGGCATTTTAAATGAAAAAAAAGGGGGAAAGAGAGCCCTTTGGCAATATGGTCTGATACTTCAGTGAAAAATTGCTATGCTTCTCCAGAATGGTCCTTTACGGTCGGTCTCCAATCCCGGACGCTTACTTAGATTTACTTTCATAAAAATCCCCGGCCTTTTGCTTTTTGCTTATTTACTTACTACTATTTTATTTTACACATCTCTTCGGACTGTGTGTGTTCTTTTTGCGGATATATATGGATCCCAGCTCTTTGGCTATCCAAAGAGGGATGGAACGTTTTGAAATGCCATGCAATTAAATGGGGCATTATGGAGGGGGCAGTTTCCACCCTTCTCTGTGTGTGCCCCCTATGAATGTGCATCTTTTCGTCCAGGCCGTTCTTGTGCTTTAGTGGCCATTTATGTATGTCGTAAAAACAAATGGACCGGAAAGTTCGGAATTTACGGAATAAAGAGGAATGGGAATAGAACAGAAAGAGAGTGGAATTCTTTTGTATTCTTCTTTTTATTTGGATGTGCTCGGATTCGGGATTTTTCTCTGCTGTTGGTATTAATAGTCAGGATTTATAACGATAAAAATTGTTTATTTTTTATATAACTATCCAATAATTTACAAGTATATACATTACACATTTTAAAAAGTTGTCGATAAATCAATAATTCCATATGTTTTTTATCACAAAATTATAAGTTTTACTTTCAAAATATATTTGATTTGGTATAAATTTAAAATGTAGTAAATTTTTTTTTGCAACTTAAGATATTTTATAATGCAATTAATTTAAAAAAGTCTTTTTTTATATTGGTGGTCATTGAACAGGACTCAAGATAAATTCAGATATCTGAAAATTCGTCGCGTTGAGACAGTTTGAAGTTGGTGCAGGTTAAGTCTTTTGTGACTAAAATGTTTTCACGTTATTCGTGATGTGAAAGTTTCGAGAGTAGAATCCTCAGCTCAGGTGTTGTCTTTTGTCATCTAAATCGTGATTCAAAATGAAAAAGAAGTGTTAGGATAGATGCTAAAGCACTGGTTCATTGTCCGTTGTGAACTATAAATAGTGAAAAGTTACTTCAACTAAAAAACAATTTAAAAAAATGTCTTATATATGTAATGCTTTAATGTACTGAGCTAAACTGTAGTATAAACACATTAACAATGATTCAAACATCTGAAAAATAATTAAATGACAAACAACTATCTAATTTAACAACTATCCAAAGTTACTGTTTAGTTGACTATTTAAACATTTTTACCGGTATATCGTCGCTTAAGCCGTATTAACACGTAAGTCTAATGTTAATCCAATAGGACTTACGTGGCAACACGGCTTAAGCGACGACATGCTTTCATAAAAAATGCGTGAGAATAAATCTTCTCGATCCTCAAAACGTCAGTTACAAGTTGTAAAACTGAGTTCCATGTGAATACTAACAGCTTCAATAACACCTTAACCTTTCAATTTACACTCTCACTACATGCAACTTAATCTAAAAAGTCATGTGTACTTCAGAGTGAATGTCCTTCCATTGTATCTCCAATCGTCATAAAATCCGTTTCGTTTCCTCAACTTTCATTCCCGTTTTGAGAGAACCCGCAACTTTCCCTGGTCTCACACGCAGCCAGAACCACCCGAAAGCCATTCATAAGTCGAAAGAAAGCCAACGCCAGGCAATAAGCCTGGTTTCTATGATTCAATCTCCCGATGTGTGTGTATGTATATATATAGGTGTATTTCTTATATAATAATCGCTTTTTTGGGAACCTCGACGATGTTATTTCTTTTCACTTCTGTCGCCGTGTGGGGCGGCGGTGGGGAATTGCCTCAACTAGCGAGCCGGGGGTGGTCTGTAGAGCCTTCGCTATTTCCCATAGCAAATGATAAAGAGAGAGTAGAAGAAGAAAAAAATCTTTTATGCTTTTCGACCACGGTTTCCCCCGTCAGGTAGTTCATTTAAACGAACACAAGGGAGTTCATAGTTCGGTTTTACCTACCTGCCGAATATGGTGGCCCGCGGTTTCTCTGATTAGGAGCCTTATGTGGGAACATACCGAAAAGTGAGCTATGCAATGTGGCTTTATTATCGCTGGGGATTAAGAAGCACCGTTAGAAGTTGCGTATTGTGTGGGAGACGTCATTATGTGATTATGGTCGACCTTTGGCTATTATGCTCTGCTGCCTTCACGTGTGGGGTGGATGGGGAAAGGCCTTTTACAATACGGGCCACCCGTTTAGTGTTATTGAGTGTAGGAATGTTGGTTTTTGTTAATCAGGTGGTCTCGGCTTTTTTTTGCATGAGAAGAATTCGGGTCTTTGAAAATATTTGACTTTGTAAATTGGGGGAGTATAATGCGTTTTTGTAAACTATTGTATAATATTTTTTGTTGTTGGAAATCACCGTTAGAAGCTGGGTGAATCTTAAGAATAAGTTTACGTTTTTGAGAATTCGGTTAGTGGAGGAGTTTTATACGAAATTAATCTTGCGGTTGAAGTCAATGACGGATTTTGAAACTTGTTTTGCGGAGATGTTTTGAGTTTTTTCCAATGAAAATGTGAGTTTGGAATGTGCAAAGTTCAATTTAAATTTGGCGAATACAATTTTAGCCTTAGTTCGAATTGATATACATCGTTAGTTATACATTACTTAATTTTTTTAAATTGCTCTTAGTTATTTAACAAATAAGTATAGAAACTAGCAATCAATAGTAATTTTTATGAGTAATTTATATTAACGTTTTTTGAAAAATATAGGGTTTTATTGTATAAATATCTATTTTGATAAAATTTTATATATGTAATTTTTATAATATGACAACAAATGTGACTTGAAGGTTTTGATGCGCATATATATATATATATATATATATATATATATATATATATATATATATATATATATATATTATATATATATATATATATATATATATATATATTGTATATAATATATATATGTATATAAATAAAAAAGTGCCCCTGTGTCTCTCTTTCATTATTTTAAATTTTGATTTGAAAATAACTTCGAGATTAAAATAAATTAATCCTAAACAAATTATGTGAAATATAGGAATTTTATATTTCTATTAAATTTTATATTTAAACATACTGTCATTTTTATTAATTAAATGATTGGGTTTTAATATAAATTCAAAAACAAGTCCGCTTTATTTACTTTCAAGACAAGGGTTGAAAAATTTCTAAGCTTAGTTTACTGAAGATTGACTATTATTTTCTAAACAATCTATTTTTGCTATACATCCCAAAAGATTAATGAACTGAACCACTACAAAAACTTTTCGCTGCCGGATTTTTCTCCTTATATATCATTAATTTATCATTTCTTAAGTAAGTTGCGTTTTAGAGTAAATCATGATGTAATGAACTCCCCTAAGTGTTCTCTTTTTTCCCATTACGCCCAAACTTACTCCCCCAACTTTTATACCCCCCCCCCCTTAAATTGCCATCACACCTTTTTCCAGCACATCGGGGTGTTGTTGCCGTTTCGTACAAACTTAAAAGTTTTCGTCAACTAACAGTCAAACAATTTGTCTTCCGAGTCCTCTTAGCAGCCGCCATGTTGCTACACCCAGTATGATTGGTAAAAGACCTCAACTCTGGTAACTTTGTTACAGCTCCAGAGAGTGAGTACCTCCAATTTTTTCCTTCTTCTTTGTCGCTTTCTTTTTTTGTGGAAGGAGACATTCTCTGGTAGAAGAGAAGATCTTCGTTTTGCGTTGTCAACTTCTCCCCACTAGAAGAGGATTGGGTGGGGGGATGAGAAAGACCCCCCTCCCCACTGGTGTTGGGGTCTTAATTAAGGTCTGTCTTTACGGTTGGATGGCTTCCGGGACAGTTAACGAGTCCTAATTTCCTCGCAGAAGACCAAACCTTGGGACGTACTGACCTAATGGGACTTCCATCAGAAAATGTCCGACTGTCTTATGTGTGTATGGGGGGGCGGTGACAGCCAAGCAAAGTCAGGAGTGCTTTTAATGATTCTTACCTGATGATTATGTGATGTTGTTGCGCCCCCCTCATGAATACAGATTACTTCTGACTCGATGATAATTACCCCCCTGCATATCGAGCAAATTGATCATTAATACGATTTTCAGAAAGAAACAAATCTCCGATCTGGTTGCTGGGCGGAGTGAGAGGAAGTCGTGTAATGGGAGTTGCTGTTGCAGACTTAAAAGTGAAACATTGTTATCTAAATTAGCATAGGTCGACGTCTGTTATCTGGGAGGATGGTCTTTTCACGCCTCAAGAAACTGTGCGGGAGTGTAGAAATTTTAATGCGGCATAAAGCATTGTTTATCAACTGCGTAAAATCATTTAATGTTGGGGCTTGTTTCTCCTCGTTAAGTGAATGCGAGATTATTAAAACAAAGCAATTAACTACTGTCATAATAGTAGTTCATATTTAATTCAGTGGTTATGAATTAATCTTGAGTTAACAATGTTATAAGCAGAATTTTTTTTTAAATAAAATGTGTCATGTAATGTTTTATACAAAACTAGCTTTAGTGGTCATACCCCTAAAAAGAATACCCGAAAAATATCCCTACCGGAAAAATACCCCTATCAGAAAATCCCCACAATTTTCACTAATTTAAAATACCATGTCAGTAATTCAAAACGAGTTTACTAAACACTCAAATTTGAATTTTTGTTAAAGTTTATTTATATATCTGGGTAAAAAAAGGACCAATATCCAAAATAGGGGATTTTAAGACATGTAGTTTAACTAATTGAGAATAACAAAAGATGTAAGATAAAAAAATTTTAATACCCCTATCACTCTCTATATTTATTTTTAGGCAGAATATCTTCTAGACATTTGATTACATGGCTCCGAATACATGAGTTCAATTTCGAAAAAGACGTGTACTAAAAAATAAGTACAATGAGTGAAAATGAGTGAATTATTGCCTATATAGGCTGCTTTTTCACATTTTACGAACTTGTAATTTATGTAAAATACTACATAAATATTTTTCAATCAATAGGCATACAGAAATATTAAATACATGCACTATTAAAAACTAATCTTATCCGGAATTAAATCCAGAATATCAGCACAGGAGTATTATGATTTATCCGTTCCACTACTAGTGCTTATAGTCAAAAGAAATGTTATAAAGGTATACTAGAAAAATGGAAAGTAAGGTAATAGAGTTGTAATAACTCATTTTCTGTTTGACCAATCGACATCAAATAAAGAAAAAAAACATTTTGACGTATTAATACTTGAAGTTTGTCGAGTTTAATTTAGATCGTTTGAACAGAAGCTGGGTTAACGATATTTAATAACATCGGTACTTCTTGAGAAAATACGGTTAATTGCACTTAAGATGTCATTGTTCATTTATGATGCAATTATACTTAAAGAAAAACGAGTAGGTTTAAATACTCATTTTTAAGACCTTTTTTACAGTGTTGTTAATTAAATTCTGAGTACTTTTAAATAAAGTAATGTTATTGATTTATTGGTCAATGTTAATTAATTGGTGTGCATAACTCAAAACTCATTGGACATTGGCCTTTTTTCTATTAAGGAACAAATTTATTCGTGAAATTTTTACTTTATATTTTCTCTGCACAATACCATACATAAAATAGCATTATTTTATATACTCCATTGTCCTTACACTTCTCCCAATAAGGTTAAAAAATTGTCTCTTTTGTGAAATATTTAGGAATAATTTATTTTTTAATAATGTTATTTATTCAAATATGTTTGTCCTCAAAATATATAGTTGGATATGACTTACATTAGAATATTATATGAAAAAAAATATTATATTATATATAGGGTGGTCACAAATTCTTGGACTATGGAAATTTCCTGGCTGTAGAACTACACATAATAAACCATTCTTTTTACTAAATTTAACTACTTTGCTTCTAACTACTAAGGCTAAGCAACTTGTTTAGAATATAATCGAAGTAATTGGTGAAAAATAATGTTTTATAATGTGATATAGCTAAACAATGAGCATAGCCCAACTATTTTTGACCACCTTGTACTTTCATATATATATATATACATATAATGTTTCCATAGTTAGGGGGTCAGTCGGAAAAGTATAAAAATAACGGCCGATAAGTTAGGTTCAAAGATGTATTACCTTCAGAGCACGACACGTTACAGTTTTAGGGTTACATGATGAATGACAGATTGTGTCCTCCCGTAGGGATTTTTTATTTTTATAGTCAGGGATTTTTAGGGATTATTATCAGTCAGATTAAGTTTGGAAAATCAGCTAATTGGTCGGAAATGGTTTGACCTAGGGACTTTTCATGTGGGGGGACTAAAAAAACTCTTTAATTGCTCATGTTTGAAAGTCATGCCAAAGTATGCGAGTAGGCGGTTGTTATGACTAAATTAAACTTGGAATTGAAGTCGTCAGCGAAAAATTTATGGGAACCCTATTGCATTACAGAAAGAAACGCGAATATGAAAGAGAACTTATGTGAGATGGCAAAAATAGTTTTTTAGATACGAGGACAAAGAATTACGTCGCAATTAAAATATAATGGTTAAAAGGAGTGGTAGATTAATGAAATTTTCAATATAGCAATTTAAGGAAAATTTCTTACATACATATAAGTTTTATATAAGTGTTTTTAATGTTTTCATGTTATCTCATGCTTTGGGTATCGTAACTTTTCTTATTTATACATTTAGTACATATTATCAAAATAAAATAATACCTTTTTGCAATAATAAATTTATTGAGATTACGTTATTTAATGCCAGGCATTTATATATAAATTACATAGATGTAGTACTTACCTCACGGCGTGTAGTTATATAAAAAATGCAAAAGTAAAAAATATTTTATTCATTATGATAAGATTAATATTTTAATTTGAAACGTAAAATGAAAACTTAAAGAATATTTTTCTCATATTTTAATTGTTTGATGCTTTCCATTTCAGGGTATCTAGGATTGAGGCTTCACGTAATTAAAAAAATTTAAGACATGATTTTATTTTATTTACATCCTTCGAATTTTAAACACTTTAACTAGAATTGTTGAGTTTTCTTTTAATTTAAAAAAGTGAACTGTATTTAATTATAGAATGTTTATATTGAAAATTTGAATGACAATTTAGATACGTCCTTTGATTCGATGGTGAATATTATTCGAATTTCTCCTTTAGATCCCAAAAGGGTTCATTTCCTCTACACTAGATGGCGCACGATGCATTAAGTTTGAATGAAAAGGAAACGCGAGTTTTTATTTCGTATAAAATCTTTGAACGACTGTTAATAAAAATTAATAATGATTCAAAAGCATTCAATGATTCCTCAGCATTTTAAAATCTTGTTTTGCGGGCTATAAAAATGACTGAAAATCGTCAGCCAATAATTAAATTAAGAGTTAGAATAGTTAATAGATTAATGAGTACGAATTTGTACCATCGTAGAGTTATTAATTTATTTTAAATAGTTTTGACATATTTTAAAAATATTGTATTATTTGAATAGTGCAACTTAAATCAACACTATTATTTTGATATAATATTTTATTTCAGCGTTTTCTATTGAATGATTAGGTATATCTATTGTATCGTCATATGAAACTGATATACCAAATTTTTTTAATTCTTGCAAGTTTTCACTTATAAACAAGGCGATTATTAATTTTTTTTACTTATCCGGTTATTGATACTTATTGTTTCTCAAAATGTATAAACACAGTAAAGACTGAACATTGATATTTTGATAAAAAACACAATATAGCAGAACTCTCATTATCCGAACTTCAGTTATCTCGATATAACAAAGCGGATAATCAATTTCCGGATCACTTTGATAAAAAAAAAGAAATCGGCAAAATCTCCACTTTAAAAGTATATTAATGGCGAATGATATTGTTTTTAATAGTCATTAAATTACATTACATATTAAAGCAAAATTAACTTTTTTACTGTACTCTACTAGTCGAATGAAAATTAAAATATATCAATATTGATAAAATTATTAAAATATAGTTAAGCTACTTTCTTTCAACAGTGTATTTGAATGCAATTCACTGTGGATTTTATTAAGTTTCATCATAATCGGATTATTAGTTTCTGATAATATGAGTAAAAAACACAAACCCTCTCACCATAATTTTATTTTATTGCTTTTTGATTTTACTCTAAATTTTTTTAACTATTAAACCATTTTTCATCTTTATTAGGAAAATATAATCTAATACTATAGAACTCCAATTATCAAAACTTTAGTTATCTGGATGAAACAAAGCTGATTGTCAATTATTCGGATCCGGATCGCTTTGAGAAAAAAAAATCAGCAAAATCCACATTTGAAATTTTTTTTATGGGCAAATTATACTGTTTTCAGTAGTCATTCAACAACATTACAAACTAAAGCAAAATTAGTTTTTTCTACTATGAAATAAGCTTTTTTTCGTGAATTATCTAGATATTCGATAGAATCTGGTCCCAATTGATTCGGATAATTGTAGTTCTGCTGTACTTCTGTTATTTTGTATTCTATTAAAATACGGGAATGTAAAAACGGGATTTTAAATATCGTTTTGATAAAAAATGTAAAAATTATACTGTTACTTCGACAAATCATTTTTGATTCAATGCAATATAATATTGTTCAGGTTATTATATTTATGACTTTTTTATGGAAATTTCCAAATGATGTTATTTCATATGTAGATTTTCCAAATAAGTTTTAGTTTTGAACATAATTATTTATTGTTAGGAAAATGTGAACTGTTTGTCTTGAATACAGAAGTTCTTATCGTGGAGTGCTACAACTACAATGTAATTACAATGTAATAATTACAATGTAATAATTACAATGTAATAATTACAATGTAATTACAATGTAGTTACATAGTTGTAGTATATATGTAAAAATATTTAATGAACTGGAAAAGAAATACTAGTATAACGAAAGATGTATTAAGTGTTTATTGTGTTTTTTTATATAAAACGTATTTATGATTGGTGGATTGAGTTTTTCTTAGCTATTTCTTAAAGTAGCTAAGAAAAAATTATATATTATATTTTTTACGAAATTTATTATCCCCAAAGGCTCCAATTACTATTGTTTTAAGTATTTTAAATGATGATTTTCACATACAATTTAACAATAGCAGAATTTAAGCGAGATCAAATACCATACAAATATCATATTAACTTTAAAAGTACTTAAAATAAAATTCGACAAAAAAAGTATTTTTTTAAAAAATATATTTTATTTAAAGTACTATTATTTTAAAATTTATAAAACGTTGTCTAAGTATTTACTTTTTATCTTTAAAAAAATAATTTTCCTGTTTTAAAATGTAACAAAATGTCAAATCAATGAAAAACTTACAAAATTAAATAAAAGTATGCATACCGTCGAAGAAGGTATACTTTACTTTATACAGTATGATATGTGGAGGTATATCTGTTTATTTACATTCAAGTTGAATAATTTTATTTTAATGTAGCTGCCTAATATTCCAATCAGTGTATTGACATTATATGAGTTTAGATCAATTAAAATATACATGGCGTAATTAATTCCGATGTGTTATGGAAAAAATTGGAGAGATCGCCAATAAGATATACTGGAAAAACATAAAACACTTAAGGAAATATATATTTCCTTGCTTTACAAATGTTGTTTTTAAAAATAAGTCATTATACAATTTATTCTATAAAAAAATTGAGGTATTAAAATTGAATGTAATTACTATTAATTATTTAGCTTTGAATTATAGTCAAATTTTTTTGCACTGTAGGTTTTATATAAGAAGGATATAAATATATCTACCATTCTTTAACAATATGTTTCAAAAACCATTTAGCCTTAATTAATTTATAAATTTAAATCCGAATTCATTTTCTCTATGCTGTTAATTGCATTTCGTACGAATTTGATAACAAATTAAATTATATAATTTCTTTTATATATTATGAATAAGAAATTCGTTATTTGAATTTTTTTAATTTTAATGTTTATTGAAAAACAATTTTAAATTCCACAATTTAATCTTTTTTTGAAACATGAATTGTGGCAAAATGTGTGTGTAAATTCGTAAACCGAGAGTGTATAAATACCAAGATATGGCAACAGTGTTTTTCTTTGCAATAGAATGAACTTCAAGCATGAAGTTTACGTTGGTTTCTTTGTTTAAGAATATTTCTAAAAACAAAATATCAAAATATCGTTCGAAACAAACTTTTTCTTCTGATGTATGTTATATTACAATTTAATTTTTTGAATTAACTTATACTTTTAGAAATTTAGAAATTTAAAACATCAATACCACCGTGACCTAAATACCTATGACACATTTAAACTACAGGCAATATTTTGTTTTTATAGAATATTCATTCTTTTGTCTCAATAAATTAAAGTAATTTAAATGTATGCAACGAATTTTTTTCATGGTAACCTTGAACCGTTTTCTATTTTAATATACATCAAAATATGTTTTTTACAACGTTAATTATAATGTTCGTTTTAAAGTGATTTAAGAGTATTATTACAAAAGTAGAAAACTTTTTAATATTTTTTTTTATAAAATGTTAATTCGCGTGATTGACTTTTTCTGCCGTTTAATGCTAGACATATAACTATAGTAAAGTAAAAGTTTTAAAGTAAAATTATTCATTAAAAAAGTTATCAATTTCTATCTACATCCACTAAAGTAAATTTTGAAATTATTTTATATATGTTCTCCTTTTTCATTCAAAGAGACATCGGTCATGCGCAAACATTCATATTTAAAAAACAATATTTTACACGTGTGTTTCTGTGAATAAAATTTTCAAGAAATGATAGCTGAAAAATTTCAAAAAATGATAATCAAGCAATTCTCATTAAAAACCTCTAACACATCATTTAAGTTCCAGATAAACACATGTTATATTAATATTAAAAAAAAAATTACAACGATTGCAGATTTTATAAGAAACTATGTGTTTTTGGAATGTACCATGAATCTAAATATGCATTTTTTTAAGCAAAATCCTTCAAACTTTTTTAAATTAAATTAAATTTACATTTACCATTGCGAACATTAATGATTATATTATATTTAAGTTTAAACAATGGAAGGAAATTGAAACATGATGCTGAAAACCTATGAGGTTTTCCTATCCTTTTACCATTTATAGCCCCTAGCATTTACTTTTCTGGTAAAGAGCCCAACGAAGAGTTTTCTTTCTTTAAATTTAACCAAATTAAAATGTTACATATTTTCTATTTTCTTTTTTTATTGCAAAAGAATTCAAAAGTGTAATCTTTAATAAAAACGTTGTTTTATAAGCATTTGTAGACCAATTTTAAAATGTCATTTCCCATTTATCTTAACTTAAATGAGACTCAAGCCAAAATACTAATAATTCTATTAATTAAATACCATTTTTTTAAAATTATTAGAACAACTTTACATAAACAATAATCAAAGAAAAAAAGTTATATATATATATTTTTTTGCGTTTTCTAAGCCTAAATATGATTATTTATGTCCTCCTTCCATTTTTAACGTTAAAAAAATTAAATGGATTAAATAACGTCAAAGTATACAAATCTATGAATAGATTTTTGAAAATTTGTGTTTTAATAATTTTCCAAAACATATTTTAAGTTCATAATCTAAAAAATATTAAAAAATTTATGTTTATTAATTTGTAAAAAATAATTTATAACTTAATTTAAAAAGCTATTCATAACTTTATAAAACAAATATTAATGTTTCAAACAATGTTAACAGTTTAGTCTTAATTAAGTTTTTTTGCAAAGCCTTAGCACTTTAAAAGTCACCAAAATTCACAAAATTTATATTCAGTAAAGACAAACGCTGCAGATTTAAAGTAGATAGGCAGATAATAAATGGTTTATAAACAAGTAAAAACACACATGTTCTCTTCCTTCTATTACTTTTAAATTTTGTACACACCTTTTTAAATTTGTTATATCATTTTATGCAAAAAAAATTATCAATTGTTTGGGAATTTAGGGCTTGGGTCTCCCTTGAGGAAATGAGAAAGAAAACGACGCCTGTGAGGAAAATTTAGTTTTATCAATTTTAGTTTGCTCAACAAGCCCCGAATAGCTGGTTACTTTTTTTATACCGTTGATTGGTTTAGATAAGTTTATAATTTGTCTCCATATTATATAGAAAAGAAATCATTCGTTGAAGATAAAAATGTCTTTAATCTAAATTTCGGATACCAAACACAATTTTGAAGAAGTAATAGTTTAAAAGAAGTTTGTAAAAAAACCCTATTTTTCTTCAATACCTAAGTAAATGCAGTGATGTAATAACTTCAATTTCAGAAAGAGAAATTTTGATTTCGCGTTTTGTTCCAACGTCTTTTGGTTATCGTATTTTGATTTTTTGGATGAAATATCTTTATTTATGAACTATTTTATTTTAAACAACATCTTTAGAATTTCAGTAATTTGAAAACAACTTTTTTGTACTTAAAAAACAACCTACATTCACAAGTTTTTTTAATGCTTTTTGCTGACTATTTTTTTTGTATTTTAAAATAAATTTACACGAGGTGTTATACCAAGTAATCAAACACAAAAAAATACCTATTTGAATATGCTAAAATGATATTTTCCCAATTGAAAGGAAGGCTCTTTTACAGGAGATACTTAATTAAATTACTTTTGTATTCTCTTGACCTATATCATAATAATGAATAATATAGAAGTTTTATTTTAATTTTTTAATGCAGGCAATGCTAGCAAAATTTATCAAAGTATATTGGTAAATTTGATAAACAAAGTTTCACATGGAAATTTTTCGATATTTGTGAAAGTTATCAACCCGTATTATTAAAGGACATGACAAATCTAAATATAAAATTATAATCACCATTGATGAACACATTTTATGTTGTTGAACTATAAGTTTTTAACTTTAAGTGAATTCAAATTAAACGTTTCCTGACAAGAGGACATTTGACGAGTGCAATAAAAAGGTGGGTGATATTCAGTGTAAGATATTTTTTTTGCCCCCCCCCCCCCCATGTTTCATGTAATACAAATTTGTTGAGGCAAATCAAATACCTCATTCGCAGACCACAATTCCCCACTCTTATTTCAAAACGATTCAACAGGATTAATCGCAATTTAATCACTCGAAAATGCTATTTTGCGTCTACTTTAACGCCTTATTTATCAACACCGAGTGTTTTCGATTCTACCGTGAGGGTGTTCACGCAGGAGGGGGGTCAATTCGCCTGAAGAGCACGATTCCCTTCAATTGTACCGGATTACGACGCGTTGGTCTTCGCGTGTAATCGGCCCAGTCAAAACAGACACTCTAAACATCCACCAAACCATATAATTCAAATCCCATCACACACGTCGCGCGATTTCTGAATCCCGCTCTTTCTCTCGCGAAACCGAACCCCTCTTTTCGAACTACTATCCCCCCTCCCCTCTTCCCCATTGCTAAAAAAGGCCCCGCCCCCCACACCATCCGTCCCTCCCGCGCGCTCGCTTCATTGGTCAGCCAAATTGAAGCGTGGAGGCAATCGATGAGGCGTCACCATGGATACCGGGGGGGAGGGGGAGTAACTGTAGCGGGTAGGTTAGAAGAGATTGGGGGGGGGGGGGTGCAGTGTTCGATGGGGGGGCTTCGAGAGACCCCCGAGACGCAACCCAAACGCACATCCCTCTGTGTGCAATTCCAGATGGGGAAGTGTAGGTTCCTGCGAGAGGGTGCAGAATTTCACACTATTTAGGCGCGTCTTTTCAGCGTGACTGGATCGACGTTATACACCACCCCGGCCAGACGAACATTTTTTTTTATTTGTTTGTTTGTTTGTTCCAGTGGTCGGTTTCTTCTTCCCTTTTTGATCGTCTCGTAATTTTTTTTTTGAGAGAGGTCGGTTTCCTCGAGTGTTTTTGTCTTGGGGGGGCCATCCGAGGAGGGACCTGTAACCACCCACCCCCATGCAAATTGGCCTGCGCAGCGTTGATGCCGTGAGTGCCGCTTCGTCCCTGTTCAGGTAGGTGAGATCTCATTTAGTCTACCCCAGTGAATACGCGGATTTGTTGTCGCGCTGTGGCAACACATGTGCGTTGTTTTGATAACGTGGTTTTTATAACAAGCGCGCCAAATGTCATTTTTGTAAACACATAAGGCCTTTTATTTTTATTGTATGAATCACTATACTATTCAACTCTCATACAAAATTAAATTTACGGTTCTAAATGAATAAAACTTTAAATTAGTTCAAATTAATGCTTAATTTAATAAAATAATCAATTTGCCATTAAAGTAAAATCTTTTGATTAGAAGCTTTACATCGCTTAATGTTTTTTTCATAACTTTATTTGTTGAAGCGGTGTTTATAGTGTATATTATTTTTATAAAAAGCGTTATAAAAGCATTTTCTGTGAACATATAAAAACAATTATTTTTATAGCATAAATCCATATACTATTCAAAATAAATATATTCTTATTAAATTAAAAAATTTTGGTTCAGAATCAATCAGTATATAATTTAACTACACGTTACATTGTTTACTCTTTTAGACATTATTCAAACTATAGTTAAATTTTAATTTGATCAATTAACTTTAAATAAATTAGTTTGTTTTTGTGTTAATTTATTTTTAAACACAGTATTTTTACATACATTCTGTAAATGTGACGTGCAATAAATTTACAATTAATATTTAATTTTAAAACAATTATTTTTTAAAATCATTTGAGTAGTAAATAATGTTTTGTTTGTATTATAAATAGTTTATCTGGTACTATTAAAAAAAGTTATCTAAGGCATAGAGAATTTATCGAGCTAAAAAATGCATTATGTAATTCTGATTAACTTTTTTATAGAAAACATAAATGCTATTTATTAAAACTTTTTTTTTTAAAATACATTTTTTAAAGTTATAAGGACACATGTTCAACAAAGTAATGTCACCTTGCAAGATCAAATCAAATGTAAAAGTATCCATCACATTATAAAATATTTTAATTTTCTTTAGCTTTCAACAAGAAAGTGTTAACAAAAATTTTATATAGTTTTTAAAACTGTACTTAACTTGCGAAATACGGTATTAATATACACAAACGACATGTAATAACATTTATAAAATTTGGTAGATAGAAGATTCCGCATTAAAGGTTTAAACAGTTTTCAACTTAAACAAAATTAGAAAAAAAAGTTTAATTTAAAATATAATAAAACAAGTATAGTGTTTATTTTCCTAATACTAGGTTCGACTTGAATTTATTTACACAAATTCTTTTATAAATTAAATTTTAGAGTCATTACAATAAATTACCTTTGACCGTACATTGTATATTAACTAATAAGAATATATTTATGACATAAAGATCAAAAAGTAAATTCTGCTTTGATGATACACACACGTAATTTATGAATAAGATTTTTGTTTCATTAACCAATTAATAATTAAGATTTCTATTGTTTGTTTAATTCGAATAAATAGTGACCTTAAGGTGTACGTATACACTTGAACATTTTTTTTTTATTTATGAATTTAAAAATCTAGTTTTTTCGTGTAGGAAAACACCTTAAAAATAGTGATGAATCATTTAAAAAAATTCTGAATAAAATAAAATACAAATTACCTAATTAGCATTTTATATGTTAATTAGCATGTTTTTTCAAACGTGATTACGCAAGTTGTAATTAATCTAGAAGCATATTTTTTGTTGGAAATTACTCGCAGTATCTTTCTTAATGTTATGACCCTCCAAAAAGATTACAGCATTTAAAGTGTTTTTTTAAATAATTTTTTACCTCGACAGTCCCTAAAAAAACACTTTTTTATTCACATTTTCAACTTTAAAATTCTATTAAAAATTATTTTTTGAACGAATCGTTTTGATGGAGGGTCATAACATCTTACAACTAATATAAATTTAAAAGAAAACATAATTTTCTCAAAATGTTTAAGCAAACTTGAGTTATCATGTTTCGAATGAAGGGACATATGTTAAAAATACAATTCTTCAGAAATCAAGTGTAAAGTTTACAAAACATATTGCCATTGCAAGCGCGGCCATAGAATAACTCTTTGTAAATAAAAAAGTTTTTGGAATATTTATTCAATCTTGGTATCATCTGAAAGATACTGAATCGGGGAATACTATAGAACCAAAAAAATATTTTGGAAATTTTGGCCGATTTTCGTTTTTTATAGTGTGTATGTACACCTTAATGGTAAATTGTAATAATTGTTTTTCAATGTTAGCTATGTTAAAGATACTTTTACAAAGTTTTACCAAAATAAAGATTTTGAAAAGTAATTGATCAATGATAGTTATTAATTTCAGGCATAGGGTTTGGTTGTTTTGCAATGAAAGGTTTAATGCGGAATGAATAAAATAAATTAAAAAAAAAAATAATTAGCACAACACAATTTTGGGTTTTTCAAATATTACAAGCTGTTGTCTACTTGTTAGCTTTTCATAATATCATAAACAAGTTATAAATTCAGTTAATCAAATAATGAGGGTTGCAACGCAAGCTAATAATAATGAATGAAAAATCCTTGTAATAATTACTTGAATTTGTGCCATAATTGAATGCATGAGTTTTAATTGATCGAGTTGCTTCCCTTCAAAATTTAAACTTGCTCGTTATTTCCTGGTAGATACAACTAAACGTACTTTTTTCAGTATTTATGGACGTTGAAATAATTTCTAAATCATTACAATATCTATTAATCAATTGGTACTCTTGAAAATAAAAATAAAACAAGTTATCTGAGCCCTTTTGTATTTAGTTTTCTATAGAAACATACTTTTTCCAGTTTTATCATTCCAATATATTAAACAATGTAAAAATATTAGAACCTGTAGTACGCACCTCCCCAACACACAAAAAATACAAAATTATTATGAATTGCAATTATCCACTGCAAAGTAATAAAATTTCCCGACTTTCAATTTGAATCCAAAATACGTGTCAGAAATATAATTACCCAATGAAAACATTTTATATCGTACTTCAATATAACAAGGAATAAACAGATCAAGAAAAAAAAATCAAATGAACTTCAAAATACCAAAAATTTAGTACACACAAACTTCAATTGGATGCCTTATCAGGACCTAACGTATCTCTTTAAATCACTCACAGTAAAATCATATGGGCGATTAGACGTATCGTGTGAAAGGGCCGGAGAAATATGAAGAGGCGATCGTGATTACACAGAATGCGCGCACCTGTTGTGAAGAACGTCTCAGGCAGAAGAAGTTGACTTAATCCGGTGTGAGATGATCCGGAGCAAATCAGGCGCGGCTGCGGATCGCTTCCCTGCCACACGCCGCGTTCTCTGTTCTCGCGCTCAACGAACAGGAGACCAGTGAGGGATCGTCCCCTAATTGTGAAAGTCCCAATGCGTCACCTGTATTTCAGTTTGTAATTTAGCTACAGCCCCTAGTAGATTTCAGTAAGAAGTAGTCATATTTTCAGGATATCATAATAAAGCAATTTCTTCAATGTATTGTTTTTAAATATAGTTGATTCTGTTTTCAACAACTCTTCGATATAGCGATCTCTTGCTTATAACGATTGCCACTTAAAGTCTCAATCGGTTTGTTAGTTTTTAATGCAACGTATATTTTTTATTTTTATAACAATCTTTCGTTATATTAACAACTCTTGTATTGGTATAGTGAGGTGTCGTTACATCGTAGATCTATTGTAGTAGATAACTTATTTCTAATATGATAGCCTATATAGAAAAATTAGGAGCTATTTAGGCATCAATGGTACGACACGTATTATCTTAATTGTTTTTAAATATAAAATCTTAAATGCATTAAATTGTTTTGTTGATTACCCTTCTTCGAAATATATTTACTCACTTATATTATAAAAGGCTTATTTAATCTATTTAATAACTACTGATCGAAAATTATGACAATTATAGTTTAAGAACTTTCTATTAGAAGTTAAATATTAGTGATCTCTCTTGGTTAGATAAATTAATAATTAAAGATATTCAGTAAACTGTTAAGAGTTTGTACTAAAAATTGTCTAATAACCCTATCTCTATAGTGATGAAAACATAATTGTACTGATATGAGTGCATAATATGGTAGTTAATAAAAATTAAAACTCGTACCTGACACCAATAATACCATTCAATTTCTAAATTCAATTTTTTTTCAAGATACCTGTGACCGATATGTATCAATATTATAGCACTAACTTAAGCCTTAAAATCATCAGCTATTTCTAGTATTCACACAAATCAAACACTATTCTACTGATCGTTTTATTACCGTTTTTTTAAAACTTTAGTGAGTATGTGAAATAACATGCTAATGTTTTCCTTCACCTTGAAATCAAACGTTCTGTGAATATTTTGTTTTACAATGCGTTGGTAGGTGGATAGGTTTTCTTAAAAATTAAAAACTAAAATGCTCTATGTAAGAACTATTATTTTAAATCGTATTAGGCAGTATTAAAAAATGAATGTTACGTCCAAGTTTCTTCGTACTTGCTGGTTCTGTTAAAAACGAATGTTTAATTCAATGATGAATTTAAATCTTCTAAACGTTTTATATGCATCAGCCTGTATCGAGTATATTAAGCGTTATATTAATAAATTGTTATGATTTAACAATGGTCATTTCAAAGTTAAAGATTAAATGTTGATGATTATTGATGGAATAAAGTTTTAAAAATGTAGATTTATCCATATTAAACCTACATCAAAAGTAATTTACCTATATATTACAGACCGAATTCTTTTCAACAGAATTTTATAAATACTTTAAAAAATTGATGTGTTTTAAACATTTACTTAAAAACATTTTTTATTACTTTTCATTTTTAGAAATTAATTTTTGCATAAAACCCTTGCTCCCTAAATAAATTTTTTATTCATTTTATTCTACACCTAGGGACTTACAACCGTTAATTATGAATAACAATGTAATTTACTGCATTGTTATAAATTCCATTTTCAATAATTCAATGTTAATGATTTCGTCTGTTGTGTAACTTTTCTTCGTCTCTTGAGGCTCATATCTCTTTTGGGGCCATAGGGGTCAACTTAGTGATAGATTATTATTATTGTTTTTTAATGATGAAAAAAAATGTATAGCGAAGGTTTTACGTTTGGAAATTTTCTGGGTGACTATTTCTGTCTTCATTAACACAGCTAAGTAACGCGTTGTAATTTGGGAACCATGATCAGATGAAACAGTCTATCTATATCTGAGTTGGCACCCAACGCAACCTCATTTTCTTCAATAGGCTTTAGAACATAGGACTCTGGTCAGATTTAACTTACATCAGTCCCTTATATACGCCGGTTGAAGTTCTGAATATTTTTTAAACGACTTTTAAGAACAAATCTTGCAACCTTTTGATGATGAGCTCGCAGTGAAGGGTTAACCATTGTGCCATTTTTGATTACAAATAGACAACTTATTGCAATCTATGATATTTTTAGTTCATCATCTGTGCGTAAGGCCGAATAAATCAAATTATGATGTATTTCATAAACGCATATATCTTTTACAAGAACTAAAAAAAATAAGAAAATAACTAATAAAAATAAAACATAAATGAAAAAGTATTTTTCTAAGTTGCATGACAACTAAAAATGTTTCAGATTAAAAGGGAGTTCACTAAACTCAAATTGCTAGATTTAGATATATTGGTAGAAAAGTACTTGAAAAAATGGCAGAATGATAGAAATTTAAAAAAATAAATAATAATTGTAGCTTTTATGGCAAAAGAATAAAACGTTTTGTGGACTTTTGACGAACACAGTAGAGAATAATGAGACGTTAAATAATAGAATTCCTTTTATTCTAATTCAAGATCATTTGATGTCCATGTAAATGGGTTTTTGTTACTCATGCCTATTCATTGCTTGGAAGTCAACACATGAGTTTTTTTAAACGTATTTTGCATCTAAGTAAATTCTCTGTTGGGAAAAAATGCTTTTATAAGTCATGTTTTCAAGATGAAACTATTAAATTATTAGTAACAAATTGTTTTTGTCATTGAAGATGAGGTATATTATTAATATAAAGGATTATAATTATGTATAGGCTTTATAATCACGTGTTATTTTCATATATTGAAATTGATTTCCTTTAAGATTATATTTCGGGGCCCGGAAATAATTGGTTATTTTTTACTTAATAATAAAACTTTGAGACTAATAATATTTGAAATTTTGCATTATCATTAAAAACTTGAATATTTTGCTAACCACCTAAAATAAAATAAAAGGGATATTATTATGTATAGATTCAACTTTAATTTTTTAATAACATTTTATTCAATTTATGATATGAAATTTAATTAATTTTCATCAAAATTTTTTCAAACTTTCTAAAAAATTCCGTGTGTTGTGCAATTTTTTTGAATTTTAAATGTAAAGTTATTTTTTGTAATAAGTTAAATATTTTTAGTTTAATTTCTATAAACAACAATACTTAGTAGATAATAAACAGCTTACACATAAGCAATTAGCGACCATTTATTTCATTTTATTGTTGTCTTTGAACTTCACAATGCGTGCCAAAATTTCTTTTAACTATGATAATAGTGTTAATTTTTTTATTACAAGCCGTATAAATCATTGTTAGAAGACCACTTTTCTACGTAATAAATTTAAATATGGTTATTATTAGAACACAACAGTTAGTGTAAATTATTAAAACTTATATAGAACTGATTTTCAAAACAGTAATTTTAGTTCAATATTATGTGTGGTTTGGGTAAATAAAAACTAAATACAATTCCTAGCAGAATTGAAAAGTTCTTATTGTTTGATTGTCATATTTCCTTTTTTTTAGAAATCGATGTTTGTAATTTTATAACGGTTTTTACATGATAATAAGTAGATTTTTTTTTAAATCTTAAAACTGCAGGAACAAAAAATAAAAATTATAATTATTTTGTAGTCTATGAATACAAAATTTACAATAAAAATACGGTCAATAAAAATTAAATTTTTATTCAATTCATATTTGTGAAGTTCTGCAAAATATTTACATTTGTTCAGCTGTTCAATCTATGTTTCAATACATTATTATAAAATATATGCTATATTAAAATTTTTTAACTTTATAAAAAATGAGTTATTTTTTGGCATCATAGTCGTTTCTCTATTAGGCAGTATAATGTTGTTTCCATCTCAACATATAAGAAAAACAAGGTATACATTAAATAAAACAAAACAAAATCTTAATGATTTATAGTTTCCACCCATCTCTGTGGTCGCAACGAGTCTTTCAAAGAGTTACAAGATTCCGTTTGAGAATCCATCCAAGTGCAATGGATGCTGCATTATCACCGTACATCATCTCCGATATCGGAGTTTTTGACGCACTTCGGAAGGAAAGGATAGCCGCGGACGGCAAGGGGAAACGCCGGGACACTTGACACCGGATGTGCGCTGGCCCTGCACCGAGCTAATTTTTTTTCCCTCAACGGATTTTTTTTATCTTTCAAAAACCTAACTTAAAACTTATCCCTGGAGTCAGCATTTTTTTTATTTCTTTTTACTCAACCATGCATAGTTTTTACTGCCTCAGGTGTGGATTTGATTTTTTTTTGTTTTAAAAGGTGATAAAAAAAGGGGTGATATAGACTTTTTTTTTGTGTGAATGATGTGGAAGTGTTAGTTCAGAGATGTGTGCTGATTGGATTACAAATAAAGGTGATATTACAGCCTATTTCCCCTTTTTCCCCTGTGTTCTTTGGTTTCTTGTTTTTTTTCGTTAGCTATCCACAATATATAATTTTTTTTATCTCCAAAAATGTGCCGAGGATACGTGATGTGGTACGCGATAAATACCTTAAAATTTATCTATACGGTTACGTGAGTTTGTAGATAAGTAGTAGGAATTGAATTGTATTATCGGAATATTTTTTTATTTTTAAAATCCTTTCTAACAAGCATTTGAATGGATTCTTCACTTCCTGAAAATAGAAATTAAAATTTGTGTTGGACAATATTACCTTGAATGAATGAATTATAATTTTTTAGTTTTCAAAATAGTTATAATTATTCCATTTATTTTAAATGCAACAAATTATTATTTTTAATTGAACTATAATTAGTAGGGGAAACGCTGAGTATGGTCTAAAAAATACAGTTTATTAAAATTTTCTTATACCCTGATCTACTATTATATAAAAATTGAATTTATCTAAAATAATTTAATTATAAATGTTTTTAATACTCATAAGTTGATTCATGTTTTTATTTTCTTGAGAATTTAATATACATTTCATTAACATATTTAACATCATGTTTTTGATGTATTTAAACTACTAGTTTAAATTGTATAATATTTAAATATCAGACAGGTTTTTTTTCTAGGCCAGTTTATTAAATTATATTCTGGTAAACATAATATGTATACACCTCCTTCCAAATATTTTTATAAATAAATGTTCTACACAGTAAGTGTCCCATACAAAACAAATGTAATTCCTTGAAACTTTAAATATTTAAAAAAAAATATTGTGTTCCTTTGAATTAAAATGAAATGGTTTTAAAATAAACTTGTTTTGATATATGATAATTATTACAAGGTATGCTCAAATTATAAATATTAAAATCTTCAAATTATAAATATTAGAATCTTCAAATTATAAATGTTAGAATCTTCAAATTATAAATATTAGAATCTTCAAATTATAAACATTAGAATCTTCAAATTATAAATATTAAAATCTTCAAATTATAAATATTAGAATCTTCAAATTATAAATATTAGGATCTTCAAATTATAAATATTAGAATCTTCAAATTATAAATATTAGAATCTTCAAATTATAAATATTAGAATCTTCAAATTATAAATATTAGAATCTTTAAATAATTGCCAGGTTTTGCTACAACATGGAATATATACAAACTATGCCATGACCAAATCGCGAAATAAAAAGGAATTTTTAAATAACATTTTAATGAAGTTAAATAATTTGTTTTGTACAATTTCAATAAAAATGCGACTTCTATGTGAAATAAGTTTATTATAGAGTGAACCACTGTTATTCTTATTGAAAAACGTGAGCTTTTTTATTATGATAAAATATAATTGTAGAAATGTTCCTTTAAAAGTAATAATGGCTATAGACAGTTTATCTTTATCAAATAAAAAATTGTTTCGGAAATCAAACACTTTTGTGGTTTATCTTTAGGGACAAAAAAAAATCTTTTATTCTTTTTGAACTACAAAATAAAGAGGAAGCATTAAAATAAAATTTATGTCAAATGATGGACAATTTATCATGCTGAACATTTTGCTTTTCAGATTTTTTTAAAAAAGAAAACAACAGAAAACCAAAATACAAACGCAGAGATAAAAAAAAAACCGATGCCTTCTGCCAAACAATAGTAGTAACAAAAATCAACCCTAGATGGCGTTGCCTTTTCGTAGACTATGCAAGAAAATCCCTAGTTTTTTCCCTTCCTGAACCGGCCGTTCGCTGTCATCTCGTTGAAAGCGGACAATCCATCATTTTGCTCGTGCTTTATACGAAAAAGATCAGTTTCGAAAAAGGCAGCTTATTTTTGAATGGATTGCTATTCGACAAAGTGATATGATATTCTGCTTTAAATTTGCTGATATGATATATCTGAGAGCAGTAGACTTTCGTCTTCTTTTCTTCAGTTTGTAGATAGGAATGTTTGATGGGTCAGAAAAGTCAGTAAGTGCCAAATTTTGCTCAAACTGTTCCGTGATTTGAGATCCGAAAATGGATGTTTGGGTGACACTTGACAGTTATGGAGGATCTTTTTAAAAACGAAATAACAATCTTTGAAGTATCGTATGCGCCTGTAAAAAGCTTTTATTTTAAAAATAATCGGAAATTTCTTTAAGATTTGTGTATAAAAATTATCTTAAAATTTCAATTCATATAAGTAATTACAAAATTAGTGGGATTAAACAGTAAGATTTTTTTTAATACTTTTATATAAAAAGGATTTAGTATATTTTTAGTTTCCATACAAATAAAATATTTTCGTAGATGTATTTGAGAAATATTAAATTTGAAACTATTTGAGAAAACAAAGCTACCTTATCTTTATGAAAAGATTATTTGGGTCAATTTTGTATGCTAAATGAAACAAAATAGTACATAATATTAGTTAAGGCAGTAGATAGCTGCCTTAAAACGTATATTTCAAATATAGTATGAGAATAAGACACGAAAAGGCGCGTATATTAATGGTTGATATAATTCAATTATAAAGAAATTTTAAAAATAAAACACATGCATTGCCATATTAAATAAGTGTCAACTCAGCAAAAAAAGTCAACATGTAACCTTTATCAACATTATGAAAAAAAGGTATTTTAAGGTTTGTTTTACAGGTTTAGAAGGAATTTGAAACAAAAATATTTAATTTTAATTAATCTGTAAAACAAAACTATATTTTTCCTACATAAATCCTTCACTTTCACAAATTTGATAAAAGTTTTATTCGAATTTTTTTTATAAGAAAAGAAAAGTTTATATAATAGTTAGTTAGTTTTTTATAAATTTTATATATCAGAAAAGCTGGAAATGTTTAATATTTTTTTTATTAAACCATATAAACAGTTAATTAATGTAACAAGGAAACTATTGTTTATGTAGGAATTTTCAACAATTTCTGAACTTTTATTTAATCACCGAAAACAACATGCGAGATATTTTTGTATGATTCTGTGACATAATCGTTTTTATATGACACACATTGGAATACTATGGCAGTTTAAATTATTCAAAATGAAGGAAGAATTAAGTGTTTTAAAATAATGACATCTGAAGTAAATAAAATTGCTAATATGCTAATAATTCTATTTTTCGTTTTTAGTAATCTTACCCATATTAAAAGCAAACACCTCTATAGATTATAATTCATCGCATACTTTCTTTTAATTGTTTAATTAACCAATAAAATTCACCCATTTCAGTTCCAAGAAAAGCAATGATTTATCGATATTTCATAATAACACCACGAATTCCTTTTGACATTCCTAATACCTCCCTCAATGTCCATTTCACACTTTCATTCAAACCCAAATCCCAACTCTTAATAAAAAACCACATTCCTCATCAACAAACACAACTGGAATATCTCGCAAGAAAAATCCAACAACTACACAAACTCCTACCACCAAACGCATACCCCTAAAAAACATTCTTTTCGACACTCCCCACACCTTCCCGGGCTCTGCCTGCACACTTTCTGGATTTCTTCTTTCCCGATACCCGGGGATTAAGCACCCCCTCACAAAAGAAGGATTAGAGCGGGACTCTTTGACTCTCTGTCCCCGCCCGAGTATAATCTTAGCAACTTCTCGTGGTGTAAGAGATCGGCGAGTTCACAGGGATTCTGTGAATGTCTTACATGGGTCTTGGTCAAGTCCTTCAGCTGGAGAATGGGGGGCTTGTTGATGCTCAAGAGTTGAGAGTGTGTTAAATCCATATTCAGTGGATTGGGGTTTTTGTTGCGGTGAGGTTTGGTCGTGATTTAAAGATTTATTCGTTTAAAAATGGGAATAGTTGTGGAAGGACAGATGCTTATAATTTTTTCTGTATTGCAGAAATGTATTGGACAGGAATATCCGTTATCAATATAGGTATATATCATTCTAAATTTACACGCATATTTCATGTCCGTTTTTTGTCCTTCCCCTTTTACTAAAGTGATTTTTATTACAAAAAAATCCCTTACAGTTATGATTGCAATTATTGTAAACAAGAAAATCATTTATACCTCATAGCAATGGAAACATCTTTACAATTGTAAAAAGATGCATGAATATCTGGTTGTTATCTGGTCTGGTATCTAGATATCGGTTTTAATATCAGGTTGCACATATTCCATACTTGTCTAACAAATAGGCAATTGTAAATGAGAAAATATCCATTAAAAAGAATGCGGTTTGTTCTTATGTTATTTATTTATTTTACTCAATTTTTATAAATTGTTCTGATCTTAAAAATCAGTGAAATATTTATCTTTTAGATTTTTTAATCAGAATATGTTTTCAAAATCTGATCACGTCATTTTCAATGGAAAATCATAAAATTGTTAGGAATAGTTAACTATGATTGGTTTTCTTACCGTAGTTCTAGATTAGAACTACAGCATAGTTAAAATTTATAATAGCTAAATGCTTAATAATGTTTGATTGTTATGAATAGCACTACAAGCAGAAAATGTTTAATTACACTTAAAAAAATATTGAGGCGCAATAAAAATATTATAAGCATTGTTAATCGATGAATAAGATTTTTTTTGTTTTATATTAATGCTGTGGTAAAATAAAATATATAAAATTTATGTTAACATTTATGGGTGCTGAGGAGTTCACAGTCGATTGAAAACTGACGTTTCAGAAAGAATTAAAATAAATGAAACTACCATCAAAAGCAAAATATAAAATACATAATGAAAAAAGCGACATAAAAAGTATATTTATAATAAAAAAAATAATAAAAGGGGAAGGGTTTAATGGATAATGAGTTTTTTTAATGTTTCGTCTAGATTGAAAATCCAAACAGTTAGTAAAAAAAAGTACAAAGTTAGTTTCTTTCAAAACATCCTGTGCTACAATTATATAACTCCACAAAAAAAAGCTTTTATTTTTATCCATCTCGAAAAAAAAATGCGAGTAACGTTATTTCAGCGTAAACTCTGCAATGATTATACTCCAAGAAATAAACAAACGAATGCCCGTCTCTGTGTCTTGGTTGGTTAATTCTTTATTCCAGTGCAAACTAAACAAACAAAAACCTCGAACTCAAGCACAAAAGAAAAATACATTTTAAGGAAAATGACGGCTACAAAGAACTATTCCTTAAGAACACTTAATGAGCGCTGAAACGATAACGATGGAGACTCGAGACGATGAAAAAAAAAAAACCTATCGATTCGATACATTTCAAGCGAACTTTTAAGAGAAAAGAAACTAAATGGACTCATATTCTAATTTCTCACAACCCGAAATTCAAACCAATCAGTTTCTTTAATGGTCTTTATTGCTTTTATTATACGGCCATTTTTTCTTTAACTTTCCGATTCTCCTGCTGAACAAAAGGGAGAATTGACTCAAAATCATTAGATTGTCCTTATTCTATCTCTCCCCCTCCCCCCACCTAGTGCAAATGGATCCATTTGAAAAGTCGTTATCGCCGTTATAAGCGGAAACAGCTTTCCCCGGATTTAATAGCGTAATTTCACGATTTGCGTTTTGTTACTGTTGGTCCAATGGGTTTGCCTGTTTAAATGGAGGGACACCCCGGGAAGTTTAGAAGAAAGAAGAATGCAAAAAAAAATCAAACGATAATAATAATTTTACAAAAATTCCATCGTTTTGTTCTACGTAAAAGGCTCTTTTAGAGGGATCTGATTGGCTTATCTCTCTCGCCTCAACGAGCACGCACTGGTCGAGACGGAATGTGACGTCATCAAGCATGCGCTCGGAAAGATACGAAAATCGATAGAGTTATGCATCGTGTAATCGATTATTTCTAGATCTGGAATTCATTATCGCATATGTTGAAGGAAAGCGGCGGGTAAAAATGATTTCAATTTTTAGCGTCACTTTTTTATCGTTATTATTATTTATTTCTTGTCATATTATCATTCTTTCGCGTTCATCAAGATGACAAATGTCTAAGTGATATCGAAACGATTTTCTTCCTCTTTTGAAACTTTTTGGTTATTTTTTTTCCCGCGGGCCTTTTTGTTGAGAGGAGATGTTTTTTGGCTGCTGTTAAGTCGTTTGTCATTTTCCCCATTGTGTCGTTTAATGTTACAGGAGGGTCTAATAACTGCTGCGACTTAAACACGGGGGGTGTTTCTTAAAAACTCCTTTGACGTCTTAGAAAAGAGATTTTAGAGCCCGTAATTAGAAGAATTATTCGATAACTCTCGGGAGTCGATAATCGACTGCGTTATGACGATAGCGATTAAGAGTATGAAATATTGTTTATCGATTAAAACGCTTCTCAGAAATGGAATATTTTTTCAAAAACTGATTTATGATTTGTGTTAAAGATTGGCATTACTTTATTATTTTTATTTCTTAGTATCTTTGATTATTTTTAAAGAATATTAAAGTTTTTTACTCTGCATTACTTTATTTTTTATTGTTTTTGACAAGTTTATATATAGTTTTTACTTTAATTAGCATTAATTTTTTCACAACTATTAAAATAATTTGGATAGCTGATTTGAATAATTTAAATATTTGATGACTTAAGTGTTTCCAGCAATGCTTGTACTTTTAAAATTTATATAAAAAATCGATGTTCCACCTTTTTTTTTAATACTATTGCATTAAAAGCTACCAATAATACAATGGTTATAAATTTGATACAATTTTTTTTTATAAAAGAATATATTGGAATTATAATTTTTTTTAAATGACAAGGACTTTACATTTCTTTATATTTAAGTAATGTGTTTTGAAAACCCTTTATATTTGTATTTTTAACTTTTATAAGTTCTCAGTTTTTCCCCTTTTGCAGTATTTATCCTAACATACAAATAAATTTATTAAATAATTTATTTTCGTTTAATTTAAAAATAATGCCTACTAGATTAGTATTATAACATAAAATAATTAGTATATGGACACTATGCACGACGTGGTGTCGGTTTTAATATGCATGGTTAAGCAAAATTCCGTTTTCCTCTCCCCCCGTATTTTTTTATACAAAATTATCGTCTGCTGAATAGTTAAACATGGTTTTATTCTTCCCCAAATTAAAATCAATATTTTATCCACGCATTTTCATCACAACACCAGGTAGTGCATATTGCACATTGCATGTACTGACTATTAGGAAGTATTTAAACATATAACTATTTCAAAAACATTTTTAAAAATCAAGAAACAATATTTTTCATAATAAATATTTTTTGTCACAATTATACATTTATCAGTGATATGTTTCATAAATAATTGACTTTGTATGTGCATTTATGAAGGAAGCATTTGAACTGATAAAAATACATATTGTATTTAAAAAAAAAGCATTATTTAGTAATTTACTTTCATTTTATGGACAGTCTGTATTATAGAATTTAAGTTTGTGATTTTATTAATTTGCATTGGACAGAGTAAAATATTGCGCTGTGCAAATTTATCAGAAAGAAAAAACCTCTATATTCCATTCTTATAATCGTCCTTCAAAAATTCTAAAACTGGAAATGTATGTAATTAATAGTAGACTAATAAACCACATATTTTCTTTTTCATTAAAATAAATCCAATTTTTGTTTAAAAGTTACTGACGTTATAATGTCATTAAATTATTCGTAAAGTATTAAAAATCAATTAGACGGTTTATATTTAAATAAATATTAAATAAAAAAAATGAGTCTTTATTAAAATTAAACTTTTGTGACGGTTAATTAATAGTTTCCCAAATTTTACGTGGATTTTACAGTGGAATTTCAACCGTTATTATAAAATTAAGATTATGGCAGAGAAAACAACTTATGGCGAGTATGAAAGGAGTGCTCAGGCTGTTTTCTTAATTGTTAATTTGTTTTCTCTTTTTGGAAGTTTAAATAACTTTTCTCGTACAAACTTTGTATAATTATTTAAAATTGTCCATGCACTTTAAAGAGATAGATTATCTGTTGTAGCAAAACCAAGAAATTTGATAAATGTTGTAAAATAAAGTAATTTTTTGAATTTAAAAAGTGAGTGCATTGCTAGAAAAACTGGAGATGGACTGGAAGTGTTATCCAGTCCATGATCCAGGTTTTTAACAGCAATATTCCAGAATTTCTGTCTATATAACCTGTAGAAATTTATCACATTGAACCATTTTTGAATGCAAAATCCACAACAATGTTTTTATAATGACAATAATTTATCAACTATAAGTTATTGTCATTAAAAAAACATTGTAAAAACATTATACTTCTATTGTAAAAAAAAAAAACTACCAAACTTTGTAAAAACATTATACTACCTCTGAAGCGCATTGACGTATTAAAATTTAATTACAATTCTTTAAATTCGACTAACTGCCGTTCTAACAGATTTTTCGGTTGTGGGAATTATGAATGTACTAGCAATCCAATACTGTAGAAATTGTTTCATTTAAAACATTTTAAACTACAAAAATATTCAAAGTTACTTATACTTGAATCAAAAATAGGTAAATTCATTTTTTAAATATTTAAAACATTCAAGATGAAAGTCTAAATGTATTTTCATGATGCTATCTTTTAGAAGGCTTAAATCAAATACACTACAGCTAACTTGCTGATTCCTAGTAATTGACTGCTCTAGAATCATAACTATTTGAGAGATTTCAAAACTTTAGGTCCCAATGCCATATATTTTGGATAACATTCATGTTTACGTTTAGTAGTGTAGTTATGAGTAGAGCCGTATTTATAATTAAGCTTAAGAAAGGCTTTAGGTTGCAGCTTAATCAGATATATATGTTAAAAAGGTATGAACCTCACATTTGAAAATACTTTGAAAACATTGAAAAACATGAGATCCATAGCTTAGTATTTTCAACTCTTCTAAGCTCAGTGCATTAAAAATGAATCTGTTCTGAGCGGCGCTCTTTTTGAGTATTTTTTATTTGTTTCTTATAAATTTATTTCTATGTGATAAGTAATAGTAAATAAATACGAAAGCTTATATATATTTCTTTGTAGCAAGATGTGGCAAAATATCTATAACCCTTAGGAGTCAAATGTATAGATACTTTTCTAATTAAGAGTTTTGTTTCAAACCTACTCATACACTGTAAAAAAGGTACTTAAAATGAGTACCTGAACTCTTTCTTTGAATAAAATTGCGTATTAAATTAGCGATGACGTACTTAAATTTAAATAATGATACTTTCTCAAAAATGAGCACTGTGTTTAATATTGCTAATTTCAGCTTCTGTTCAAGCCATCTTAACAAAACGACCTGACAAACTTAAAATAGTTGCTAAGAAGATGGTTTTCCACATTCTTTGATGTCGATTGCTTAAACGGAAACAATTCAACTATATTACTTCCCATTCTTTTGACACACCTTTTTTTAACATTACTTACGTTTATAACTTTTTCTCATCGCCCTGGTAGTACAATAAATACGGCACTTTAAGGATCTGGGTCGGTTGTAATTGTTGATAATTATTAGAAGTGATTTATGAAGACAGCCTATGTAAAAGAACAGCAAAAAACTGTTCTTTTTATTCATTTTCGAGTACATGTTTTTTCAAAAAATGAAACTTATGTATTCGGAACTGAGATAAGCATCGAATGTACTCAAGAATGAATACATTTAACTTATTTTTGAGTACCTATTTTTAACAGTGCTTTAAAAACAACAAACCTTCGCAACAAAACTTTTTAAAAGCAAAACCTTCCCAAAGATCGTGAAAGTGTCTTATTTCCCACCACATACCCTCTTTCCTCTTTAAAAGCCTATGGATTGATCACCGGCAGCACGGTCGACCAGCCCATTCCTTTTCTTTTCTCACCAGAAAAATCGGAAAGAGCGCAAAAAAAAATAAAACCCATAGAGCACTTAAAATTCCTTTTCGACCCGTATCGAGATAGCGTATTTATGGGACCACATCTTCCGTAATGCTTTCGGGCACCCTGGGCTCGATGAAGCTGAAAATCCAAGCACCCCCCCCCCTCCTGACCCCTCTTACCCCGCTTGCTTTTGAAGGTGTCCGGCGGAAACGGACTGTGGACAGTGCATTGGAAAGTGTACCCTTTTCTTGTCCATTTCCCATCGGTGCTCTTGAGGTCTTTGTTGTTAGGAAAGTTGAAGTCTTTGTCGGTCTTTCTGGTGGTCTTTATTAATAAGAGATTAGTTGGAGTGTCGATTGGTTAAGCATCCCAAGTACTCGCATTCAAAATAGGGTTATGACGAGCTTAGAGTTGGAGTGCTTATTTTAGATAAAATTAATCAAAATGTCATTTACGCAATTTTGGCATTAAACTCTTCATATTTTACACAAATAAAAATAAGTTATTAGCAGTTTATTGGTGGAAATTTCAACTATTTAATTTATCAATATTATCAAAATTAATCCTATTCGTATTTACTTGATAGATACATACTTGAAACTGATTAATTAGTAACTACTTATATTAATAGACTATAGTAACTATTCAAAAGAGCCGGAATAAAATTAATTCGTGTCATTTCAAGCACTTAATAATATTAATCCCGAGTTTTAAAGAATATATGTTACAATTTACTTTTCCGTTATACTGTTAAAAATATTCAATCAATAATAAGTAAAATGTACTAATTTTTTAGTACATTCGATGCTTAATATACCTCCGAATACATGTTTCATTTTTGAAAAAGAGATGTACTCAAATATAAGTACAATGAGCATCTGCCTTCATAAATCACTTTCGATAAATATCAATAATTACAATTAATACTTACCGGGAATCGAACCTGTATTCTCCGACACCGCAGTCCAGTGAATTATCCGTTGTACTACCAGGGCGACGTGAAGAAGTTACAAACAGAAGATATGTTAAAAAGATGTGCCAAAAGAATGGGAAGAAAGATAAGTGAGTTGTAATAACTCAGTTTCCATGTAAGCAATCGACATCAAATTATTTATTTTAATTTTGATAATAATTTGAATAATGATTTAAATTTGAGTACGTCATCGCTCATTTACGTTGCAATTGTACTCAGAGAAACACAACTATGTTCAGGTACTCATTTTTAAGTACCTTTTTTTACAGTCTACAACTACACACACACACCTTTAAAAATTCAAACCAAGTTCCTTATTCTAAAACGAACATACCACGGCATTATCCCTTCGTTCACTACCCCACAAAGCCCTATTTGAAAATTCCCCGGCTACCTCTATTCACTCGCCGTGCATCGTAGGAGTTCTCGCGGCGTGATGTAGGGTGGTCCTCCGCATGTGATCCGATAATGAGTCGGCGAGTTCAAAGGGTTGTGGCAGTGAACAGGTAGGTAGGTGTCCGGCATATGGTCACCGGAAAGTGAGAGTGGGGAAGAAGATTGCAAGCGGTTCCTTTTTTTCTCTGGGTGACAAAGGGACTCGGATGGTCAAGGCGTCTGGAGGTCGTAGATGGTATGATAGGTGTCCACCTGTGTCTGAAGATACTTTGGGATATGTTACTTACGTGGCGCCAAATATTTTTTTTCTACTCTGAAAAAAGAGGTACTTTTCGTTTTTCTTTATGTATAGTTGAACCATAAATGAGCGATGGCATACTCAAATTTAAGTAACAGTACTTTCTCAAAAATGATCATTGTGATTAATGTTGTTAATCTCAGCTTCTGTTCAAGGAATATTAACAAAACCTGCCAAGCTTGAAATAGTAGTTCAAAAGATGCTTTTCCATATGATTGGATGTCGAGTGCTTAAATAGAAACTGAGTTATTACAACTCAATTATGTAACTTCCTATTCTGTTGACACGTCTTTTTTTAAAAATTTCTTCGGTTTATAACATCTTATTGTCGCCCTAGTAGTTTTACGGATACGGCATTGAATTGCGGTGCTGAGGATCTGGGTTCGATTCCCGGTAAGACTTGGTTGTGATTGTGGATATTTAATGAAAATGATTTATGAACGCAGTCTATGTTGGCAAGCATATATTTACTGCACTCATTTTTGAGTACGTCTGTTTTTAAAATTGAAACTCATGTATTAGGAGCCATGATAAGCATCAAAATGAATAAAAAATTTGTAAATTTTACTTATTTTCAAGTTCCAATTTTTATCAGTATAGCATTTAATTGATATTGTATTAAAATGTATAAAATAATTTACTTAGTATAGATTATTTTCCTACAAGGGTCAATATTTCTTGAATACAAAATTATTTCTAAATACAAAATATTTATATTTTATCTTGTTTATATACATAAGTGAGTCATTTAGGATTATATATTGGCTGTACATGCACTGTGCAAATTACGCAAATCTTTAATAGTTAAAAAGGTTGAGATTTCTGCTTTATTGCGAGCATTAGTTTACAAAATTTAGAAATTGCAATATAAAACTTATCTTAAATATCTTTGAATAGCAATTAAAAGATATATTTTCTTGTGCGGTATTAAAAATTTATTGAAATGCATTTCACTGAAAAATTAAAAAGGTTTGGCTGCTTGTAATTTGTTTGTATGTATATTAAAAGTGATTTTTATTTGCTTCTTATTTCAAAGGTCTGACAACATTAAAAACTAAATGTGAGGTAAATTACGCAACATGAGAAATAAAATTGAAATGTTAATAGGAATTAGAATACAATAAATAATGTAAATATATATTTATTGATAATATTTTCATAGTAAAATCACTATTAAATTAAAAAATAAAACATATAAAAATTCTTTTCAAATAATGTGAAAGTTTTATAATACAGTTTTCTAATAATTTAATTGCCTTTTTCATATAATTCTCATACGTTTTTGCATATTTAAGTAGCACAAAGAGTATAAAATCCTGTTAGTATATTCTACCTTTCTTTTATGTATTTTAATTTTTGTTTCCTTAATACTTAAGTAAAATATTGCAACAATAATAATACTAAATTAAAAAACATTATGTGTGCGGAAGAATAATTTAAATAGGAAAACAAATGTTTAAAACTTGATAAAACTAATATTTCTTTATGATATTTTATGTCATTACATGCTTAGTATATATTATTATAATTTTTTTATATCCTTATATACTTAACATATTAATAAAGTAAATGATGCATTAACAATTTCTCATTAATATTGTTCTCATTTATATGTTCTGATATTTAAGCAATATCCATATCATACACATGGAATTTTTTTTATTGATTTGCCAAAGTTGTTTTGTTGTAATTAAGCTGTAAAATTGTCAGCTGATAATTATTTTGATTCTATTTCTTTCGAAATCGCTTGTTATTTGTTAATAAACTACAAAATATAAGAAAATTATATTCAAAAATTATTTGTAGAGTTATATTTTGTGTATTTTAATTCATGAAAATCAAACAAAATTACTTGTTAATTGAGAAGAGGATATATTTAACGAATGAATTCGAAGTTTTGATACTTAAAGGCTATTTTTTTCCGGATTTTCTCATTTTATGTTTTTAAATGTCTTGTTATCTATTTTATTTACTCTATAAGAAGTATTTTTCTTTGATAAATAAACTACATAATATAATTTTCTTTACATATCTTTAAAAAGTTGGGTGTAATAATATACAGTTGTAGGTGACACTTTATTATATACCCTAGGATATTTAAAAAAAATAAACTGTAACTGTTAATTGTTTCAATAATCTTAAAATAACTAACTGTGTAAAATTCTTTATTCATGTAAATATACCGATACATTAATACAAAAATGGAAATGTCTCGTGTATATCCGTTCGCGTGCCATGTAGTATGCATAATATGAAAGTTTATAAAAAACCTCCACTTTGAAACAATTTTGAACTTTAAAGGTATTTGTAACACTTTTGAATTTCTTCTTTAATGAAATAATTAAAAGTTTTATTTTAAAAAGCGAATGTCTAGAAAATAGAAACGAAACCCTCTTGCAGTGAAAACAAACCTATGGTTTTCATATTTTGCTTCTCCGTCAGACCATTGTCTAGTTTCTTTACGATGCTTTGTTTGTGGAAATGAATAAATTGCATATTTATTAGTTTGAGTTATTGTTGTTTAAGAGTTTTGTTGTACTTTTTATTAAGGATAACAGGAAAATAGAACTTACTTGGTTTATTAATTCATTCAAAAATTATAACATTTAAAATTTGGAAAGGTTTTTGACATAAAAATTCATTGTTGTATATATTATTCATTTCACATGATTATATTTTAAAATTTAGTATTAATTTTCATGAAAAAATAATCATGTAAAATCAATAGTTTAGCCGTAAACTGTATTATATAAAGATATATCACAAATAATTATTTTAAATCTAAATATATGAAATACTTTTTTAATTTGCTTACTTTTTACTTAGTAAAATAAACTTTAATGAAAGTTAAAAAAAACGAATTTGGTTTTATAGTTTACCGAGTTTAGTTAAAGTTGTAAAAGGACAGAAGTAAAAGGATAAAAATATACCCTGCATTTAGAAAAAATAATAAAACTGATATTTTTATATTCAATGTCATATTTCAAAACCTTCTTTCTATAAATCAACCAGTCCAATATCTCCATTTTGTACTATTTTAACACCCACAAAACATACCAAACTTACGACACCATAAAAATTTAAAACACTGATTCATAAACTTTTCTTATACCCCAATTCCCTTATCCACAAACAGCAACACACATTTTTGGACACAATAAACAATCTCCATTACCCCACTGCCCACTGCCCACACAACACTAAAACAAGCAATCCCGGCAAATTTACAACACTGAGGGGTACAGAAAGTGGATACATATATTAGGGGGTACAAAAATGTATTTGGGGGGAGCGGCCCGACCCCCCGCCGCTCCCCTGTGACGTCACATCTTTGAGGGCCGCTCTCCGTATCGGCGATATTTTCAGCCACTTGCGATGTTTGAGCTCGAGCGGACAGGATAGTAGAAGTCTAGAGAGCTGTGTTTATTTGCACTAATCAGGCGTGCGAAGCTGACTCGTTTAGCGCTAAATTTGCGCACGTGGGGGCGCTAAGAATTGTCCAACGTTTAAAAAGTATTTGTTTATGTGTTGTGAAGTGAAGTGAGAGGTGAAGATATCGTACTTGAGGAATTGGAAGTTTTGTTGTTATTTTCGTGTGAGAGAGATACTGAAAATATTATTGGTTGTTTTGAAAAGTTTCGTATATAAATTTGTTCATGTAATTTGACGGTAAGTTGTTTGATTTGTATTTGTTATTGTGTAATGGAAATCGTGGGAATTTATTTGAATGTTATAAGTTCTGTCTGATAAATAAATATATGAGTATATGCATTTTGATTAATAAATATAAAGTTTTGAATTTATTCAAGGTCAAATGTAAATGTTAATGTAACTAAAATTTAACGATACTTATTTAAAAAGCTAAATTATATGTTTTTTTGTAAAGAAATATGTGTATTGATAAAAATATTGCATTACATAAATTAAAAAAACAGACTACTAAGCAAAACTCTACAGCAAAACTTATGTTTAAGCTTATAAAATTTAAATATATAATAATGTATTCAATATATTATTTGATAAGTATTATTTTAAAATATTTCTTCTTGTGAATCTTAAAAACTTCTTAATTTTCAAATATATTTAATAATTTCTGCACTATTATAAGTAAGAACTAGAAGAATAAGAACTATTATAAGTACAGTAAGAACAATCTATTATTAATTTATTTCGTAAATGTTAAGTTATTATGGTATCTGTATCATAAGAAAATTTATAAACCCTACTAAAAAATTAATGTTTCTGATTTATTTAAATTACTTCATTTCTTGATCATAGCTGTTTTTGAACCATCTATTTTTATACTGATATCTTTAAAAATTTTAAAAATTTTGTGTGTAGTAATAATATTAAAGCATATAAATTTATTTGATACTTTGAAATATATTCATTTGAAAATTTCCCTATGTTGTTATACAGGTCATTCAAATTTAAGTAAATATTTTATATACTTTGATGAAAAATGTTTATTTATTAATTATATTAAATAAAATATATAAAATAACTAATTGTACAGTTTGCAACGGAATACTTCTTCAACGTAAATATAATTGAAAGAGAACTATTAATAAACAAATAAAAACTTTTACATAAGGATATAATTACTTAAAATAAAAAATATATATATATTAAATTTATATTCAAAAATCGAAAGAAATAATAACAATATATCAAAATAACAATTAAATGACACTTTTTATCGATTATTGTAAAATCTTACATTAAATATAAATCCCAATATAACGTATTTATATAAAATTACAAAATTGAGCATAAATGTTCAAATTTCTGTTTAATTCAATGTTAAATCAAGAACAAAATGTATAATAAAACATCACACATTACATTTATTTCGATATAATTAAATATTTAGTGTTTATTACAGTTTCACATGTTATTTAAAAAGTAAATAAAGATAATCCAGAATTTAATTTAAAGTTATGTTTACATGATTAAGTAAATAGCTTTTAAATTACTTTAAGGATATTAGCTTTAAAGTATTTTAAGAAAAAACTTCTAACTCAAAGTTTACTCGTTGTAAACAATTTATGGTAGATACAAAAATGACTGCAAGGAGCTGAATTTTTATTTACTTTAAAATCTGTAAATCAAGAATAAAAATATAATATTTTCGTTTTCCCAAGA
Source organism: Troglohyphantes excavatus (assembly GCA_963932185.1). Lineage (NCBI taxonomy): Eukaryota > Metazoa > Arthropoda > Arachnida > Araneae > Linyphiidae > Troglohyphantes > Troglohyphantes excavatus. The sequence goes on from OZ010666.1 coordinate 46,969,139, forward strand.
AAGCGTTTATTATTACTGATATTATAAATTACGCATGTAAGGTAAATTAAGTTAATATTTATTTTCTAGCGGATATTAATTTTGATTCGTTACTTACAAACTTTAAAATAAAACTTGTGTGTGATACAAAACTTCATTCAGATTAATTCCTTAAAGGAATATTAATATAATACACTTGAAAATTCCTTATAGTAAATGTATAAACCTAAGATGTATTGGTATATTTAGTAGATTGTTGCAACAAAGATATACCAAAATATATTTTATACGAAAAATTTTCAAGCATCATCTTGATTTCTTTTGTATACTCAGACAAATCGACTGTTGGACTTGAATTAATTCACCCAGAAACTTATTCCATTAAACGGTTAAATTTGAATTTTGAACGAAAGAAAACATAAGTTTAACAATGTGTAATTTAATATTTATTTTCAAAAACCCATTTTACCCCATGACGCATTTTACTCCACTTTACTCTACAGAATATATTTACTGCCAATTATAATTATTGTGTTTTGCGCTAAACTTCAGAATCTAAAGTATAATAGAATATTAAGGAATTGTTTTTAATTTGAGGAACTTGCTTTCAACACCAGATGTGTCAATATATATATTGAAAAAAAATAAGATTAGTATTGAATGTTATAAAAAATATTTAAAAAAAAGATAATCTCTAACCGTGATTTCAATTTTTTTAATATATCGAAAAATATCTCTTTCATTTTAAAACTTGAAAATACGGAAGTCGAAAGAAATGTACACATCTACCAAACGTTTTTGCGGTTTTTCTCGATTTGCGAATTTATGACATGTTTTTTTGCATGCACACTTAACATTTTATAAATAATATAAGTGTGATAGTTATTATTTTACTTACAAACAAGCCCTCTGGTTATTTTTTGTTTGTTAATTTAAGTTGTCTAATTTTCAATTTTTTAATAGTATAATAACAATAAATTAGTAATCGGAAAATTGAATTTTTTATTTCTTTAGTATGGTTGTTCCCTATTTTCTCTATTTTTAAAATAATATTTTTAATTAAAAAAATAATTAATTTTGCATTTTTTGTATGCTTGTTATAAAATAATTAATTGTTGTTTAGAGAATAATTATTGATATTATCATTAATGAAAAATTATCGTCGGTATTTAATTTAAAGAAATATAAATATTTAATTTATAAGTAAACTATGTTAAATTAATTATATTTAGTTATGTTTTTCCAAACATATAAAACGGTTAAAATATTTATTGTGAAATAGTGTTACATATTGAGATCTATTCTACACGAAAGAGAAAAACGCACGCGAGCTTTGGCATATATGTCTCTGTGATTGGAGCATAAAAATCCCTTGGTGTGTATCCACCAATCACAGAACTATCTGCCAAAGCTCGCGCGCGCTTATCACGTCCGTGTAGAATTGACCTTAAGCATACTTGTAGGCATTCATTTATATTTATCTTGAAAAAAAAACCTTTTCTCTTTATTGGTTACTGATCCAGCTGTTCGTTTGTTTAGTAAACATGACGCATTAACTTTTGGAAAAATATATTAATTAAATTAAAAAAAAAAAAACGTTATTCGGAATAAAATAGAGACAAAATAATTTTACAAAAGAAATGACTAATTTCTATCTAACTTCATGAAATAAAACATTTTCTGGTATTAAGTTTGAAACATTTGTTAACTAATCATAATTCAATCCCTATATATATTTCCAGGTTTAACATAAAAAATACACAAAACAGGTATTTAGAATGAGAAAAATTACTTCTTTAGGCTTAATTAGTGTTAGAAACAACATAGAGCATACTTATTAAGTTGAAAAATATTTTAGGTTTGATTCAGAGTTGAGTTTTCTAAATAGACTTAAGAATGATTTATTCATTAATTTAATTGTGTGTTTTTGTTGTTGTTGCAGAGATCTGACTGTCCCTGGTCAGAGTTCGTCCCTCGCCATTCCAGGGGCTGCACTATACCAGGGCTGCGCCGGGACCACCGACGACGTCATGCCACACAAAGGTAAAGCATTTTCATCTCTCAAATGCACAAGTAAAAATGTAGATTTGCTTTAATAAAGGAATAGTTTAAATATCACAATTAACACTATATATTGGGTTTTAAAGTTAAAAGGGTGTCCATTTATATCAATATCATTCAGTATTTAGCTTAAAAAGTTTAAACCTAAAAAAAAAGTTGTATGTATTATTTAAAATTGTTATTTATTTTTATGGTTTGGGGTGTGGTTAGCTAAACAAGTTTAAATGTATTGATGAAACATGATATTCAAATTATCAAGAAAATAAATACAGTAAAAATAAAACACTTCTCACTTTCAATACTTGGAATAACACACATGCTACCGAAGTATAATTTATATTAATCATATTATTATCTTATACACCTTTGAAAAAATTTGGGGAGAAAAGTACATTGCAAGAGGATTTTAACGTATGTATAAGGTGTGTAGAAAATTTATGGAGAATTTTATTTTTATATATATATTTGTAGGCGTTTAAAAATGTGACAATTAAAAAAAACAGGGTTACATTTTTAAAAAAATAATTTAAATAAATTTTTATGATTAATATTGTATTTTATTTTATAAATATTATTTTATATTTGTTGTTTTATATCGGATTTATATAAGAAATTTAAAGTTTTTAAAAAAATGTATCGTAAAATGTGCAAAATTTGTAATTTCAGTTCCATTTTTGTCTGTTCCAATGCACATTGAAGATCAATTAAGAAGTACGTGTTTTTAACATATTCTAAATTGTGTGGGGGAATGTGTAATGATTTACTCCATTTAAATGTGTTATGTATTATTTAAAACTTTTAAATATGAAACGTTATAAATATAAAATAATAGTTTTAATTTATCGCCGATAAGAAACGTTTTTAAAACTGTTAAAAAAGAAATAGAGTACTGTAATTTAAATCCTAAAGAATTCACTTATAAAAATCAATTTACACCAATTTAAATCATTTAAATTTTAATTAAAAGTAGCATTATTTATATAAAATCTAATAATTCCTCTTTAAAAATATTAAATGTCCAACAAAATTGGAAGAAACTATTATGTAGCAATTACTTATAGTATTCATAACTTCCATCGTTGTATTAGTTACCGAGCGGGGGGTTTTAAAGAATTACTTAACATAAAGCTTCAATAAATGAAATTTTGTAGTGTTAAATGTTGATTCTAGCTAGCAAAATGTTTTTTTTAATAATTAAAATTTTTTAGCGATTTATATTACGACTATTATTTTTTTGAATTTGAAAAATATCAGAGTTTCTAAAAGGTTTGTTAATATTAGCTAAATTACATAAACTGTCTTAAATAATTTTAAGAATAATTGCAAGATTTTTTTATTCCAGTGAAAATGGTATAAAATTAATTAAAATGCTTTTTAAAAATGACTTAGATTACATTTCAAATTATAATAAATAAATGCATTTGATAGCTATTGTTAGAAGTGATACATTGGAAAGAAAATTGTCCACAGTTTATTGTGCCTGAAGAATGTAAACGAAATATTGAAAATTTTATCACTAAATTAGTCTTTGATATAAAAAAAAACTCACACATTTGTCACTTTCTGAAAAGAAACATAACTTTAAAAAAAATAATAATTAAAAGTTTTACAAACTTATCAACCAATATAATTTAAAAATAAAAAAAATTAATGAAATCTTATAAGCTATTCTAAAATCCAATAAAAGGATTATCATCATTCATGAATATTTCTAATCAAAGTATTTTAACACTACACTGTTAAAAATAGGTAATTAAAATTGAGTCAAATGTACTCATTACATGCTTTTATTTAACTCACACTGTCTGGCGTGATGTGTCCTCAAATCTTGTAACTCAATTTAAACCCACTTCCAAATGCCCTGTCGACATGAAACTTGTTTTTGATTACATTCAATGCTTTTCATGGCTCCGAATACATAAGTTTCAATTTTGAAATAAAAAACATGAACTCAAAAATAAGTGCAATGAATAAAAAGTGAGCTAGTTTACATAGGCTGCCTTCATAAATCACTTTCAATAAATATCAACAATCACAACCAAGACTTACCGGGAATCGAACCCATATCCTAAGGTACCGCAGCCCAGTTTCTTATCCGTTGTACAATCAGGACGACGTGCAGAAGTTATAAACAGAAGACTTGTTTAAAAGGTGTGCCAAAAGAATGGAAAGTAAGATGATTGATTTGTAACAACTCAGTTTCCATTGAAGCTATCGACATCAAATAAAAACCATCTTCTAAACAAACATTTTAAGTTTGTCAGTTCGATTTGTTAAGATGGCTTTAACAGAAGCTGAGGTTAGCAATATTAAATCACACTGCTCATTTTTGCGAAAGTGCGATTACATGAATTTGAGTACTTATTACGATGCAAATTGTACTCAAAGAAAAACGAGTAGGTTCAGGTACTCATTTTTAAGTACCTTTTTTTTTTACAATATAACAATTATTACCATTTGATCACGAAACCTAGTTCACATATCCTAGTATATCAGTGGCGGCCCGTGGTCGAAATTGTTAGTGCTGCCGAAATCATGTGAATCCCCCCCCCCCCCCCCCCCGCCTAAAACCATACATCAACGGAACATACATTTCCAAAAACCATACATGAACGGAAATTCTTTATTATTCACTACTCAAATCAAAGTTTCCTTTAAATTTTTACGAAATGATAACATGCGAAAAAAACGGAAAACAGTTACTTATTTTTTGAAAATTAAAGTAATCCTGCTTTCTTTTAAACATGCGAATCGGTCAATTTTAATATTAACTTACATAACGAAACAACAGCAGGACTATGTCCTGAAACAAAGCACACAGTAAATGTATCACGAAAACCATTTCCGTTTGGAGATATTCTCGTAAGTTCTCGTTTCACCACAGAGCCAATCAGCATATCGAACCTCAAGTACAGCTAAAACAAGAATATTCATTTCGGCTGTACCTTCTCACAAATGCAGTGCATTAGCATGAGGGAAATCTCCGTACTACGTAGAGGTTGCCATGGCAACGATGCAGCTGATTTCGAATTTCGCTTTTTGGCTGCAATTTGATTGAATGGAGTTTTTTCCCCTCCTGAATTATGCATTACGATAACAGGCTTGCTATTTATCAGAGATTTTGTTTACAACCGTAGAATTTTCATTTTCAATTCTCATCTTCATTTAAAAAAATTAGTAAAATATCTTATTTTAGTTTTAAAATACACTAATAAATCTAGGTGCAGCCCGGCTGTACTTGCTGTAGTGGGCGAGCCGCCACTGTAGTATATTTCATACAAACTCTGATACCCCCAACACAGTTCATTGTACATTCAAAAAACGTGAGTTTTTCCATTGAATTATAACCCCAGTAAAATAAAATAAGGCGCAAGTTACGCTCTCTCCAATTTCTATTTTATACTTTTAATTCATTTCCGTGTTACACACAGAAAATCGAGTGCGTTCTCCACCCAGAAGCAAAAGGGGTGGGGGGTGGGGGTGCTGTCAGCGCAATATGATAAATGGATTCTCAGGACCTACGCGGCCATTTTCTTTATTCATGAATTTATTCATAACTTACGTGATTATTTCTCAAATGTTTGAGGTTCGAATTGAAACGTGTTGAGGAGGTCGGGGTGTAATTGTTGGAGATGGAGAAGTTTAAGCATGGAATGCACGTTGTGGAAATGGAGAAATGTGTTGAAAAGGATTCGTTTTTTTTAGAGAATTTGATTTTTTTTTGTGATTTCTTATTTAAATGTTAAATTAGAAATTTAAAGAATTTTATAGATTAAAACTGAATTTTTAGTTGGGTAACTAACTAATTTCTAAGTAATATGTTTTATAAGAATAATATTTTTTATGTTTTACACATCATCTAAATATATGTTGCGTTGTGTATTAAAAATTGACATTACTTATTTTTCAAAGATCTTTTGAAGCAGTATTGTTTCTTACTATTTATTTTTTATACTATTGAGGAGTGTCTTTTGTGAAAACTTCAGACAGTTTCGAATACTAAAATACTTATCTTAGTTAGTTTAGTTTTGTGTTATTTACTAAAAGAACATATAAATTACTTTTCATACATTAACCATTTTAAAAGAATAGTATTAAAAATACTTTTCAACGTTAACTAACTGCTTTGATGATACCCAAACTAATACTTAAAATAGTTAGAGAATTATTGTATAGGATTCTGAAACGTTTGTGGAATACATAATTTCATTATGTTTTTTTTTGGTTCATATCCATATTGAATTACAGATCGGTTATGAATCGGTAGTAATCAAGTCTTATATACATCTAATCTAAACTTCTTTTGTAATTTGATAAATATATTTTTTGATAAATGAATATTTTACAATTCGAGTCCTTGTATTTTCCCCGGTCTAATTTATTTAGAATTATTCTTTTAAAGAATGAACCTTTAACTGTCACAGTTTAACTCTTTATGTAAACTTTTTTTTACTTGTCCTATATTTGAATTAATTCTAGTGTTGCTTTTATTAGTTCTTTATTTTATGTTTTTTTCCAAATTGTACCAAATATTTCATTAATAAACCATTCTTATAGAATTATGTGCAATTATGTATTCTTTTATCACACAGTTTGTATTGGATTAGTTTGAGTATCAACAGTTCTGTTGTATTTAAAATTTTGCATTGTTTGAATTTTGAAAGCTATATTCTAAGTGATATTTTTTAATAAAAATTTCGTGTTTTGTAAACTCTAAATATCGATACACATTAAACATTCTAAATAGCATTTAATGAACTCGATTTATTAAAATTAGTGTTATAGATTTATTTTTTTTACTCTAAATTACTTTTTTAAAGAGTGTAACGGTACTGCAATAGGTATCGATAGTTTTTTAAAACTAGAATACTTTTTTTAAAAAAAATATTCGTTGAGGATTTAAAAAATATTCGTTGAGGATTTAAAAAATATTCGTTGAGGATTTAAAAAATATTCGTTGAGGATTTAAAAAATATTCGTTGAGGATTTAAAAAATATTCGTTGAGGATTTAAAAAATATTCGTTGAGGATTTAAAAAATATTCGTTGAGGATTTAAAAAATATTCGTTGAGTAAATAACAAATATGTCCATATGAAAACCACTAAAAATATCTATGATAAATAATTGTTTATATGAAGAATTGTTTACTAAGAGGAATATTGGAAGAACAACATACTTTAGATACAATTAAAAATGAGTTTTAATAATCAAAATTTTTTAATATTAAGTGTTTTAATTAAAAGTATAAATGTTATTTATTAAAGATACAAGATCCTGGGAAAACTAATAGAATAACGTTATATATAGTAGAGTTCAAAAAACTTCCCGTAACCTTTACCTGAATTTTTTTTTCAACATCAATAACAGTACAATCGTTTTTTTGTTTAAAATCACTAAAATGATTTAAAAATCTATTCTGTTTTCTCTACAACATTTTCCACATATTTCTATTCTATCACGCATAAATTATCCTTATTTTCTAAAAATATTTATAAACATTACAAAAAATTCCCTTTCCTGAATCACTGACAGTTTCGACTATTTAAGGATTACCACAACACAAACATTGCTACATATAAACCATTCCTAAGAAGGAGAAAAAACACCCTTCTAAATTCTTTTGAACGATTCCAAACTCTACATCCCAAGACATTGTATGTTTTCCTTCGATTAACTGACAAATTCCGGTTCCCCAGAAGCAGAAGAACCCATTGATTTTCCACAACCTCTCCTCCTCCATTTAGCTCGAGTATGCAAATTCATGAATGGGCCCGGGGCTCCAAAGCGATATTGATAAAGAGATCAGCTACAAGTTACTGCGTTACCAGGGCTTTCCTGCGTGGAGGAGCCTTGTAATGTTTTATTGCATTGTAGTGTGGTTCTGACTCCTTTTATTTTTTAGGCGGAGGGGAGCATTGTTGCCCCTTGCGCGTGGTATTGTGCCCCCCCCCCTTCGGGGTGTTTTGTGTGTGTGACGTGAGATTAAATTCGGAGCCTAAAAGCGTTCGGTGGCAAATATGGCGGATGCTATTTGGAAGTGAGGGTGCCGGAAGGGGGTATTGGGCAAACTAAACGGGGTGGTTACATTATGAAACGATTGAAACTAAAGGTTGGGATTAGTTAATTGGCAATGTGTCAAATTTGTATGAAAAAAGTTTTAAGGTTGAATTCCGTATGTCACTTCATCCGATCTGAGTCTGTTCTTAAATTTTGTAATTTGTTTCGAATTTTAGGGTAATATTTAAAGATAAAAACTACTTTTATTGTTTAATTGAGATAAATTAAAATTAAAAGAAGCTCAAAATTTGAATAATAGTTTAAATCCACGCTGGTATTATATAAAAAATTTTTAGTAGTTTTACTAAAAATAATACTTTTAACATATATTTTTGCTTTAAGGACTTAAGAGGCAACGCGAAGAATAAATAAGCTAACTTTTATAATTTTTTTAAGGACATAATTTTTATTTATACATAAATTAATAAACTTACTTTTACATAAACTAAATTTTATAATTTTGTTTAAGGACATAATTATTATTTATACATAAATTAATCTAACTTTGATACCGCATGAGATAGCAAATGGTTCTTTATTCAAAACTAAACTATACAGTTTTGTACTGTAATTAACTTTGCTCAATACTTAATACAATAAAATCATATAATATAGTTTAAAACAATATATTTAAAAATACAACCAAATTTAAATTGTTTACAAACATTTCAATAATGTTAATACATTATTTATTTGACAATTATACCTTTTTCCAGAAGAATAGTAATAATTCATTTTATTTAAAACTTTTCAATGATCTTCATTTTTAATTTTATTAAAATAGCATTAAAAGCACAAATGTATTAAAATATAGAAAATTATCTTATGTTCTAAATATGATTAAATACATGCGGATTTTATTTATAATTATAATTATATATTTTTCCATAAGAATATTAATAATTCATTTTATTTAAAACTTTTCAATGATTTTCATCTGCAATGTTATTAAAACAGCATTAAAAGCAAAAATGTATTAAAATAAAAAATTGCTTTTATGTTCTAAATATGATTGAATACATGCGGATATTTAATTTTAATTATACCTTTTTCCATAAGAATATTAATAATTCATTTTATTTAAAACTTTTCAATGATCTTCATCTGCAATTTTATTAAAACAGCATTAAATGCAAAAATTTATTAAAATAAAAAATTGCTCTTATGTTCTAAATATGATTATGATTAAATACATGCAGATATTTAATTTTAATTATACCTTTTTCCATAAGAATATTAGTAATTCATTTTATTTAAAACCTTTCAATTATCTTCATCTGCAATTTTATTAAAACAGCATTAAAAGCAAAAATGTATTAAAATAAAAAATTGCTCTTATATTCTAAATATGATTAAGTACATGCGGATACATGTATTATTTAATTAATATTTTAAAATTCAATATAACATTTAATTTTACCCGATCCTCTTCCCTGACGAATCAGACCTATAACTTTCACTCCACTAAAAATACGATCCCCTCTCCCCCCCCCCCCCACTACTGGGGTGTTGGGACTCATAATTCGTCATAAACACCCTGGTTCCTGTTCACTCCGCTGGCTATTCTTGTTTCTGGTCGTATGACGCATGTCCGCACTACCCTAATGAGATCTCTCAATTGTGGCGGGGGCAGCGATAAATATTCTTATGATTCCGGTCGGGGGGAGGGGGTTGTGGGTTAACCCCCTCCCCCCTCTACAAACCCTGTGGGAAATGTCACGGTTTTGGGGTTGGGTTCACATCGGACCGTTTTTATGTAGAACTGAACGGAATGGATTGCATGTTATGGGATTATTGATTCATATAGCTTGAGGCATTGTAATATCAAAAAATTATCGATTAAGTTATTTATCGCAAGTTGATGTACGTATTTAAAAAAATTGTATTTGAATATTATATTGTTAATTAAATTTGGTATTTACCATCATATTTAAAATAGTGGTAATCTCCGAATAGACATTTAAATTTTGAAGATTTTTTAATTAAATGAACTTTTTATAGTCTTTCTATTAATCGTTAAACTCTGGCTTCCATTGTAAAATGTATTGCTAGTTTCCACCAATTTATAAAAAAAATATTGGAACACATCTTTTCTTGTGAAAGTTATTGACTTAAACCCTTCTGACTGTTTAGAAAATTAACCAAATTGTAAAGTTTCTTTCTTTTTTAGAGAGCATAAATGCTATTTTAATAAATTTTGCATACATTTTTTAAAGAAAAAACGTGTTTATTCTTAAAGAAAAGGATTTGAATTATTTATACCCCAATAAAAAACGTTTGGAAAATATTAGAAAATAAAGTATTTTTATGAATTTAAAAATTGTGTGCATTGCTGAAAAAACTAGAGATTCAAGGACAAAAAAATACGTTTGTAACGGTCAGAAGATTAAAATTCTCATTCTCGACTTGTATGCATATCAAGAAATATTTTTTTTAAGGGGACTTGGTACCCCAAAAATTATTTTCTATAATTTGATACAAAATTAAATATTTTTGTGATGACTACATGTAAACTATTCAGGAAAGAAGATTTAGAAGAAAAAAAATTTGAAATTTCTTCAAACTTTTTCAAAAAATAAATTTTTGTTAAATTTTTCGAAGATTTAAGGCATTTTTCAAAATGCTTCTTCTCTTTCAGATTTAATTTTTTTGCATCGAATTTTTTTTGTAAGCTGTATTGATTTATGCTTAATAACTTTAGGGATCGGATTTGGCATAAGTTGTTTAGTTTAGGAGAAAAAAAAATTAGTGAAAAATCGGCTATTTTTTTCCAAAAAACTCTAATTCTTAAACATTTTATTTTTTTAAACAAATTGTTTTTAATATTTTTCTTATTCCATCCCTAATTCTATTCAATATACTCTTGTGTACTTGTTAAAAAAAATTCACAATAATTCATACATATTTGCTTGAGTTTTAGTATTTTAAGTAGGTGTATGTTCACGAAAACAGCAAGCTGAGATAAATGCATTTAAAGATTTCAGTATTGAAAATAATTTATTATAAATGTCCCAATTAACTCAAATATTTTTTCACATAAATAACGTATATATATCCTACAAATTATGCAAAATTAATGACAAATAATAATTATTTTGTTTCGCTCCAACTTTAAATAAAAATGTCACTTTCAGTATTCAATGCATGTAAAATTTCTAAAAACACAATAAAATCACTCACTGTCAAGCAAATTTTTATTCTTGTAATACATTTTTGGCAAACCACTGACTACTGAACATTATGAAACAAAAATTGACTGCAGATATTTATATAATTTGCTTTAATTTTGAGTGTAATGCAGAGAAAAATGATAATTTTTTAGTGGTTTTATACATGACACTCACTGTAAAATTAAAGCACCCTACAGCATAAGTTACTCCTTATTTATTCTTAAATTACTTTTTCTCTTTATGCATTGCAATATTTATAAGTTTGAGTGCAAAATCCTTGATAAGGCGGCGTATTGCAAAATAAGAGATTTTGTAGTACGCCGCATTTTCCTCTATTGTCTTTTGGGCAAATCAATTCACACACAGAGTTTCAGTAAATTAATTTCCCGTCTGACCCTAAAGATTTTGAAGACTTTTTCATAGTATGTATAATTCTTAGTTGTATTCACATACAAAATTTGACAAAAAAACACTGACTCGCTTTTTGTTTACAAATGTATCTTTGGGATACCTGAAATAGTTGATGATGTGTACAATTTCATTGGCATTTTGCGTTTGGCAGGTAACACATCTTTATAACAGTCCTGTAGAAGCAATCCTTTGATACATTGAGATTATTTTGATTAAATGTACCCATTTTTACATTCGGTTTATGACTTTCCCTATGTAACACATTGCATAAGGAGTGAAGAAAACGTTCATAATATGATTAATATTTATTCAATCGTTTTGAAACTTTGGGAAAACATGCTAGAAAGTTGAAGCATTATTTTAAACCAATAAAAACTTTTTAGCCATTTTCATCGATTTTGGGGTACCGAGTCCCCTTAAGTTAGTAAAGATCTTGGATGTTTAAGCGCTTTCTAAGATATCCAGTTGTTCCTCAAATGTGTGCACTTTTCTTTTAATTTATAAAAATACTTCATTTAACAATATTTTAAAAATATATTTCTTTAACATTTTATTCTAAAGCAATTTTTATAAAAATATGTATTTGTTTGTAATATTCATAAAAACATGTACTGGAAAAATAATGGAGCTCTCGTCAAGTAAAACAAATTTATTATTTCAAAAGAAGATTAAGATTTCATTTAATTAATTTAATTGTAAAATGCCAATAATTAACTAATGTAGTGGTAATACTACAATTTTTACCTAAAGTACATTTTGTATACATACGTAAGAATTAAAAAGCTAAGGAACGTTCTTATAAATTTTAACATTTTAAAGAAATTTGCATAATTTTTCCAGGAATATAGATTTAGTACTTTTCTATCAAAATGGATGAATTTTGACAGAACAAGAGAAACACTGGCTTATGATTTCTCAAATATTTTTAATATTCAAATAGCAAATAAAATCATCAAGATCTCGTACTCGATTGAATTTGGAAACCTTAAGATCCTTAAGAAAACCTTAAAACCTGTAATTTTGTTCTTTATTATAATCTATAATGATTTGTGTTGTTGTTTATGAAATAACTATGCATGTGATTTACGAGAGGCTAGGCTGACATTATGCATGTCATCCCCTTTAGATTCCAGACGCAGTGTTTACAGCCCCATTCCTTTGATTGCCGTCCAAGATCCAGGTCAGTTATTTTTATTAACCTCATGACCTGCTCATTGTTGTGTATTTTTTGTTGTTTCATTTTTTCGTTCTATCCAAGACAAAAAAACTTTTCAATAAAATACTTTTACCACGTAACTATTTTGCGTCGAATGCTTAATTCTTAATTTTTTTATTTGATTTAATTAGGATGCACTGGGCTATAGTTGTTAAATTAATATAATTTCCTAGTAGGATAATTTCCAGAAATTATTACTGTATAATTTTATAAAATTTTGGCACACCTTGTTTGAATTATTGTAAAATTGTTGATTTTGATGATGGTCTATCTAAGAATTACATGAACAATAAGCAATAGCATTTATTTGGATAAATATTAATTTTAGCATATGAGTAGTTTGGATGAAGTAGATTTTAAGTTTTTTTCAACAATTTAGGAAAATGTATTGAAATATTATTTAGACCGGTGAGGTTTTAAGTTACACCTTGATGCATTAGATTTAAAAAGCATTGTAATACCTTATTTTCTTAAATATGGAAGTTATGGAAATACACGCACTAAATAATATTTTCTCAAAAATTTAAAATAATTTCGTAATAGCGTTTTCAAATGGGATACCTTAGTATCTTTAAGTTCAACGAACATCATTTTAAAGATATTTAATGTCTACAAAAATTCCTTTTCATAACCTAACACATAAATTAATCGGACGACAAGACGGATCTTCACATAATTGCAAAAGAAAATTAAATTTCTTAAACGTTCAATACGCAGGTCAATACAGAAGACAAAACTTTAAGGGGGAGAGTAGTAAAGTACCAAAATCGTCGATTGTATCCAATTGTGTAAATGAAGCATTATAAAAAAGTAGTCATTGAAAATGTCTATAGGTATTGTACATTAATTTATCGTGAATTTAATCATGAATTAAATCGTGAATTAAATCGTGAGTTAAATCCTGAATTTATATAGTAATAACAAAATAATTTGTCGTTAATGAAAAAGAAAACTAATTAATTGCTTGCTACTAAATGAGTGTGACATGAAGTCAAAATTTGTATATTTCCAAATGCACAAAAGCACCAAGTCCAAATTAATAAAACAATTTATACTTCATTCTTTCATATTAATTTCGAGCAGCCCACTTGCTTAAAGCTAACTTTAAGTAAAGTTTTAATAAATGCTTCAAAATGCAACATTTCCTAAATAAATTTGCAGAAAAGAGTAAGGGGGGAGGGAAGGAGATGTCCCAACACACCCCAAGCGTGCATTAAAAAGATATCTCACACGAAAGATTAAAACGAAATGGAATTATTAAAAGCAACAAAAACTTGCTTCCAAAGCCCCCCTCTAAAAAAAGCAAAATAAGTAAATAGCAAGAAAAAGGAGTAAAGTCTCGCTTTAGTCACTGAGAAATTACTTTTTCCTTTCACGAGATGCAAGAAATGGAAGGAAAAAAAAATTAAAACAAGACTCTTGAGGAGTCTTTTGCACATATTAATTTATGTAATTAATATATCTTCTTTCTTCAGCGTTTGTAGCAGTTTCTTTTTCATTTATCTTTCTCATTTAATTATTAATATTTTTCGCATTCAAGGAATTTAGGCAGTGGCTCGGAACCGCGAACATTTCGGAGGGTTTGTGGCGTTAGTCAGCAATTTTGCTGCTTTGAAGTTGATCTAATAAAAACGAATATAATTGCGGTTTAATGCGTATTTTTTATTATCATATTTTCCCAAAAACAGAGGGGTCTTATATTTATACGTATTATTTTAATGCATTTTTATTTACACCAATTAAGTTCATATATAATTTAATTTGAGTTGAATCGTAAAAATATTTTTGGAAAAAATAAAATTGAATGCAACTCTAAAACCAACAACTATTGGTAAATTTGCGAATTAAATAAATAAATGTAAGGAAACATCGAAAGTTTTTTTTTATAGAAATACAAATAATATCATCAATGACTTAACAAAATGAGCTTGAGAGCAAGGACACATTAAAAGGTTGTTAATTAAAAAAATATTTGTGTAAAAAAAAGATAACGTCGTATAAATAATTTGTTTCTATATAAATTTACCAGAAATGTTTTTTTCGTTTTATGTATTTTGTAGATAAAATATTTTGCTAATAAACATTTTTACAAGTTAAATTTAAACATCTTCAGAAATTAATAGCGTATATTTCACACTTTGTTGTTTACAATTCGAAGTTTTAAAAAATAATAATTTTAAAATATAAGATTTTATTGCAATATTATTAACGGCAGATGAAAGTTTTGTTTTAAAAGTTTAATCCTTTTAAAAATATTTTAAATATATTTTCTTTTTTATTTTATTTTAAAATACAATTCTTCTGATTTAAACAAGATTTACAAAAAAAGTATTTTGATTAATTACAGAGGAATTAGAGTAATTTTTTTTATGTTCATGTTTTTTTTATATTTTATGTTTTTTTATGTTATTTTAAGTTATGGTTTTTATGTTGTTATTTAATAACAGTTCCTTTTCTTTATAATATTTTACATTTGAATGGTTATAAGAGGAAAAAAAATCATATAATTAGTAGATAATTTTCTCGACGATTTGCTTCAAAAGTCTAAAATATTGTTATGAGTGGAAACAATGATAAATTTGAAAGAAGGGAAACAAACATAGAGTAGTGAGTTTTAAATTACTATTTAAGGAATTCAGGGAGAAAATGATAAGGGTCCATTATTTGTTATTTTTTGTTTTATCTATATTAACATATTATGTTAGCTACAAGGCTTTACTTTTATTGTACCTTGTTAAAAACAATGAGAATCTATCAAAATAATGACTTATAAGAGTGCTGTATGTCAATAAGACCATAATTTTTGTTTATGTCCCAGACGCTCCTGACTGAATTCCATCGTTCTTAAACTTGGACCCTTCATTTAAAATGTGTTTTTCTGCATTACTTGCTCTCATTTCACTTTTATGCAAAACAACTGGATACTTTTAATGCCCTCTTTCATTTCAAAAATCTCTTGTTACGACATTTCAACACAATTGCCTCTTCCCCATATACCGCGCGTCACTACTTTTTACCCTCTTTTAATTCTCATACTAATTTTTTTCGTCTTTCTCTTTTGATTTCCATTTTATCAATCCCTCTCCTTTCGCCGCATCCGTTTTTAATTAGAAAAATCCAAGCCGGTCCTCTTCCACGTCGTCTTCCTCAACCCCCCAAAAGATTATTATTATTGAAAATTAATCCACACACGCGCGACACAAGGGATTCAAAATTAAAACAAATATTACATCTACTGAACTCTATGGCTGTTGCACACCGCGCGTTTTCCGTGCCTCGTATGAAATGAGCATTCCGTTTCAAACGAAGCGTTCATGCAAAAAGAGTGCTACGAAGGGAAGGGGTTCTAGAAGTTAAAGAGACTAATTAAAATACCAAGGAAGAGTCAAAGCTGCGTATAACGTCGAACATATTGATTAAGGCAAGGAGTATTGGAGATGGCGAGAGATATTTTCGTTATTTAATGAAGGCTTATTTCGAGACGTAAGCTTGCGTTAAAGTATTTCCGGCTCAGTTTGCCGTCAACTGCTCTTCGTCTATTCATCCGTCGGGTCCCCGATATTTTGCTCGTAATTAATGAGATCATTTAAATAATTCTGTTTGTGAATTATATAGGGAATTTAGTTATTATTAAATGAGTTTTATGGTGACTGATTAAGTATCAATCGCCAGCTTTGAGCTTTAAATAAGTTGAAAGTTTAATAAGGAGTAGAAATCGAAGATCTTTCAACGCATATTCCACTTTTATACATAACACGGAGGTAGACAGTAAATGTTTTTAGTGGTTTAACAACACTATAAACTGGCTTATTATTAGTATTTAAAGCATATACATTTAATTCTGGTAATACATTTAAATATAGGTCCTCCAGTTGCCCAGTGAATAAAGACGCTCAGCTGGTAATCAGAGGATTGCTAGTTCGAGCCCGTGCTTGACAAAGAAATGTAAAAAAGTAGTGATCTTGCGATTTGAGGGTTGACAGTTTCGCTACAAAAACTACTAGAAAGTCGTCAAGAACATCCAAAAAATTATACTGGCGTGAATACTGGGCTGGAGCACGATAAATGAGATCGGTATCCAATGTCCTGACGCCTATTGAGGTTGCGTCGGGTGCCAGCTCAGGTGTTGTCCTCGTCATCTGACCACGATAAAAAAAATACGAGGCTTCGTTCCCAGGCCTTTCCTTTGAGATAGGTCCCGAAACGTCGCCACTTGCCCGCTGTGCAGCTCTAGTGTGATGTTATTTAACTAAACCAAACCATTTAAACACAATTCAAGCATATTAATACAAATTTGTAAAAGGCAACTTCTTATACGTGTTGGCTGTATAAATTGTCAACTTCTACACACACATTTCATAAACTTTCAAATATATTCGAATTATTTTTGTATATGTGAAATAAGATGATAACTTAGCAGTTAAACCCTTCATTTGGTCTTAATATCTTGCTGAGCACAGCACATTAATCGGGATTAGAAAGTCTCGAGTTTGGCCAACCGAAAATTAATTCTGTTAAGAGATAAGCGCATGTTAAATCTGTCGTGGTGTGAAGAGAAAGAAAAATGAGGGAATTTAAAGCTTTTCTCTTTCGAATAAATTTAGTGATTTTCTGTATTAAAAATTATAATATGGCCTTCAAATCAATCGTTTTGCTGTCAATTTTTCAAAAATTATCCCCTCTCTAATAAACAAATTCTATATCCGCCACTGGCAACTACTACTAAAATTATCGGTACAATATCTCTATCCACTTTCTTTTTTCGGATAAAAACTGGATATAATGTAACTAGCCTCCCTTCTTCCCAACAATCCCCATCATCTATCATATAGAAAGAGCTCTTCCAACAGCCCCAGATTGAGTAGGGACAGAGTACATGGCACGCACAGAATTCCCTTTCCAAAAGATCCCTTTTGCCGAGAGTTGGCCTCCTGACCTCTCGAGGGGAGGGTTGTCGACAAGGGACCTGGCAATCAGTGCTTGACCGCTGGCTATTTCGATTTCCCACCCCCTCTAAAAGCTGCTCAACACCCCCGTAAATGGGGAGTCATCCCCTTGGATTGGGGATATTCCCATCGAAAATCGACAGCTATGGAGTGGACTGAAGGGGGGACAAGGGTTTTGTCTTTTTCTTTTTGAGTGGGACATTTGTAGGTCGTAAATCGTGGAATTGTGTTTCGTGTTGTTAGAGAGAGTGGTATAAATAAAAATATTAAGATATTGGATGCAGATGTATATGGGTGGGTTTAGAATATAAAATTTTTGTTTCATTCGCAAATGCTTATGTTCTTTATTCTCTGTATATTTTTTTAAGTTTGCGTTAAACCGTCTTTTCTCAAAAAATATTAATGTGCTTCGTAGAATTAAATTTGTGAAACTTTTTAATACTTTTAATTTTTTCCTTTGTATTTTTGTTGGGGACATAGACCTAATCAAATACAATGACATATTTTTTGAAACTTTGTTTCGTTGTATGTTTTCTTATTTGTTTCAAAAGATTTTTTTGATAATTTAGAGACTGCTTTAAACCTATTAATTGTAATAAAAAAAAGATGCTCTGATTGAGCGAATTAACAATTATATATTTTCCTATTCCTTAAATTTTGATACCTTTAAAAATATCTGTATTAACTTATACATGTTTGAATTCAAACTTATGATTTTGTATAATATGTATTTTTTGTCACCAAATAAGACCTGTTTGATTAATGGAAAAGCGATATTTTTTGCTGAGAAAAATTTCAGTATAACTAACTCTCAGTATAATTTTCCTAATTTCCCCCCAATTAAAAAAATCCTTTGATGATATTCTCCTGCTGGAATAGTGGGAAGAAATTTATAAAATAAAAAATTTATTTAGAGGAAATCTAAGTCCCTAAGATGAAAATAGAATCTTCTTAACACTTCTCAAACTTATTTCCAGCATATTAACTAAATATCAAATTCTCTTACTATTCAAATTCCAAAACCAACATAATCTTCAAATCCCCAATCTTTTTCCTGCTTTTACCAAAAGCGCCATCCATCAAAACACTCAGCGTAATCAACCCCACGAAATGCCAGTGATACCCGGAGCAAAGAGTGTCTCAAGACCGCGTAGAGAAGACAATTCCTCACCCTTAACACTGCGAGATGATCGATGCAAGAGAGGGACCCGAGTCGACGTATCTTGTTTGCAGGAGTAAGAACTCTCATTACCGAGAGAGGGCGATTGTTCCCTACACTAAAGGGGCATAATTTTTATTAACGGGTTTCTGAAAAGATGGTGATTTATTTTTATTAAATGGAAGAGTTTAGTGGTGTTGAGGATTGTTTTAGGGGAGTGTTTCGAAGGGGTTAGTGTTTGTGTAAAAAAAACACACATTTAATTTTTTAAAGATATTTCTTTATTAATATTTATTATTTTAGTGAATTTATTATATTTATTTTTTCAATATATATCCTGTAAATAAAATTTATAAAAAATTTGAGTAGGTATTTATATATATTTTTTTTAAAATTATAATCATGTCTGTAGTTTGGTAATATTTGTTATAGCGATTAATGTAATTGTTTATTACATTTATAGTTTTATAGCCTACAAAAATGTATATAGAAATTAATTGAAATTAGTTAGAATGCTTTAGTTTTCTTAATATCCGTATAATGTTTGTTTCTACTGAAATACCATGAAATCTGTGATATAAGTTCTTTTAATTTTTTTAACCCTTTGCACTCCGTTGGCGCCTCTCATACGACAACATAACGACTCGTTCTTTTGGTCCCCTGTTCTTTAAAATAAACGAAAATAGCATGAGCTTGTGTTTAAAAAACATTGATATTATTTTCAACTCGTTCTTTTGCAGATCCAAAACAGATTAGGTTTCTTTTTTCTATAAGCATAACAAATTCTAGGGAAAAGAACATAAGGATGAATAACTGTTCCGTAGAAAGAACGGAAAACGCAAAGAGTTCTTGGAGTGCAAAGGGTTAAACCTCAGTAATAAATAGTTTTAAAATTGAGCCATGCGCACTGAGATTTAAAATATCTAGGATATAAGAGCTGTTCTTAATAGTAAGCTTTGATTTGACTAAAAAAAGGTAAAATATTCTTACGTTTAAACTTACATCTCTGCTTTTCCAGTCATTATCACCTTAAAAGATTTCCAATATCAATCGCTTTCCGCAATCGATAACATCAGGTCGCAATCGATAATCGTCTTTGAATTTCACATTCAATATTTCTTCCCCTAGAAACTCCCCCCAACAAAAACCCCATCGACTTTTCAAAATTCTATCCACCCCCTCTCTCTCTCCAGTTTGAAAAAATACTTTTCCCGGGAATTCCCGGGAATAAGGGGAAAAAAATATTTAATAGAAAATGCTCCCCTCTTTCGCATTCCTAAAATGCAGATTGTTCCCTTCTCGATAGAGGAAGTAAAAACGCTCTCCTATCTCGATTTTATTATTTTTATCCCCCTTTAGGCTTTTCTTCAACCCCATATCGAAGACTATTTTAAAAAGAGATTGGAATTTCCTTCGCTTTCTTTCTTCGCGTATATATGTGTAGAGATCCGCATGAAACTGTGGAAAATTCCATTCGGACTGGATTTTTTTTTTAAGTCCGAAGTGTTTTTAAGTTTAAACTTGAAATGATAACTTAAGGGCATTGCTTTTTAAACATCATTTGGAGTTAGATAGATGTCAGATGTAACGCAGTTAAAATATTCAAAATTAGAAAAATGACTACGAAAAAATTCTGGTGTCGCTCTACCCGAGATGTGTTTTACATGAAACGTCATTTCAGCAAATTATAGAAATAATGTGAATTATTTACTAACCAAACATTTCACCAATAGAAGGAAGATACGTAAGCAATTGCGTCACTGTTAATAATAGGTACTCAAAATTAAGTAAAATATACTCATTTTTGTATACATTCGATGCTTGTCACTGTTAATAATAGGTACTCAAAATTAAGTAAAATATACTCATTTTTGTATACATTCGATGCTTGTCACTGTTAATAATAGGTACTCAAAATTAAGTAAAATATACTCATTTTTGTATACATTCGATGCTTGTCACTGTTAATAATAGGTACTCCAAATTAAGTAAAATATACTCATTTTTGTATACATTCGATGCTTGTCACTGTTAATAATAGGTACTCAAAATTAAGTAAAATATACTCATTTTTGTATACATTCGATGCTTGTCACTGTTAATAATAGGTACTCCAAATTAAGTAAAATATACTCATTTTTGTATACATTCGATGCTTATAATGGTTCTGAATACATAAGTTTCAATTTTGAAAAAGACGTACTTAAAAATGGGTACAATGGGTAAAAATGAATAAAAAGAGCAGATGTTAGCCTACATAGTCTCCCTTTATAAATCACTTTCAATAAATATCGATAATTACAACTAAGACTTACCGGGAATCGAATCCACATCTGCAGGCACCGCTGTCCATAGCCTTATTCGTTAAGCTATCAGGGTGATGTGAAGAACTTATAAACAGAAGTACCGTTAAAAAGGTGTGCCAAAAGAATGGGAAGTAAGATAATTGAATTGTAATAACTCAGTTTCCATTTAAGCAATCGACATCAAATAATGTGGAAAACTGTTAAATTTAAATCACTTAATCGAACAAGAACACCCATTCCAACACTTAAAAAACACAAACAAGAGTCCAGAAGATTTCGTTTCACCCCCAAAAGCCCAACTTTATTCTCACAACTCCTTATAAAAAAAAACCAGAATATATTTACAAAGACTTGCTTAAATCGTTTACAAGTATAATATTAAATATACATTTCTTTTCCACCATGCGGCAACTCGACGATATTTTGGTTTATTTAAATCCCCCAAATCCGACCACGGATTTGGTGAGGTTCAATTGATCCCTTTCTTGACCGACCCTACAACAAAAACCATCTGCTGAACAAATATTTTAAGTGTGTCATGTCGCTTTGTTAAGATAGCTATAGCAGAAGTTGAGATTTACAATATTAAATCACATTGCTCATTATTTTAAAAGTACGATTACTTAAATTTGAGTACGTCATCGCTCTTTTGCGATGTAATTGTACTAAAAGTAAAACGAGTGTGTTCAGGTACTCATATTTAAGTACTTTTTTGCGGTGTACATAAAGTTAAATGCAACGCAATTAAATTACTCAAAATTGTCAAAATGACAGCGAAAAAATTCTGGTGTTGCTGTACCGGAAATGTGTGTGAAACGTCATTTCAGCAAATTATAAAAATAAGAATTGGTCGCTAACCAAAAATTTCACCAATAGAAGGGTGATACGTAACCATTTATGACTCAGTTCGCGGATCCACAAATATGGCCTTTTGCTTTATTTCAAAATTTTACACGCATATGTAATAGATTTTCTATTGGACGAGACTAAATTCATGTCAATCGTGCTATTTTCCACGGAGTTATAGCGCCGGAATGAATTGCCCGAAAAGCGTTAAAGCATGTTTCTATTTTTACACCCCATGTAGCTGATTTTAAACAAACTTTGCTCCAGAAAAGATTACAATCACAGTAGTTGACATGAGAAGAGGTTTCGAATATGTTTAATTACACAATTCACAGCAGATCTGCAGTCTTAACACGTAATTGTTAATGTATACAGCTTTATATACTAGCAGACAATTATTAAACACAACAAGTGTTTTTAAAGTTACTAATTAAAATGCATTCGTTAAAGGACATTATATTAATTAAAATTTTAATATGACAAGTAACTGAACTTGAGTCTTTGTAATAATACAACCAACTCTGCGTAAAAAAGAGCAGTAAAAAAAATATATTTTACTCTTTATATAATGATGCATTTGTTTGCGTACATTTGAGTTTCAACGTTAGCCGCGCACTAGCAATTGTCGGACATGCAACTGGATTAATTAGTTGCGTGCAATCGGAAAAAGTGAAATTGTATCCGCACACTCAGCACTATCGGACAAGATATCCTTTCTATTTCCTTTTTATTTTAGACGAAAAAAAAACTTCACGCTGTCTATTTAGTTTATTCGACACGGGGTTTGACAGAGACAAAAATAAATAAAATTTTCCCACAATCCCGAGAATTCCGCGCTAACAACTTTGGCAAATAAGCGACAATGTGGCGATTTTGTATGGATTGTGATTATACAAGTTTGTCGTTTTTCCATCTTTACTTTGGTGATTTCGAAATTTGAAATGTGGTAGCCCGAGTCAAATGCAATTAAAACAACCACCGGGCAGTTACTGAGTGATTTTTTAGTTATTTAGTTGATTATCGCCGAGCGATAGCTGCAGTGAAAATATCACTCATGCTCGGCTAGTCTTAATAGTATAACCTATAAGCTGCAAATATTTGCCATAAACTTTGAAACTTATATTCAGACTTTTTGGAAACGTATTATAACCATAATAAACAAAATTAATTTCGTTCTTTTAACGAAGGAACTTTTGTTTCTGTTTTCTTCAATTGCTAAGTTATAATTAAATTTATCTTTTATATAGAAGTTTAGTAAACATTTAAAAATAGTTTCACAGTAAAATAATGCAGTTTATATATTTCCCATTTTTCTTTTAGAAATAGACTTTTCAAAACTGATTTGTTCAAATAATCTAGTTCCCTAAAACAGAGTTTTTCAAATATTCTATCTTAAATCCCTTCTAAATTTATGTATCAATACACTAAAGTGTATTGATATGAAAGTTTAGAAGGGATTTAATACACAAGAGTATATTAAATCTATCCAAAGATTTTATTTTAGACGAAAAAAAAAAACTTCACGATGTCTATTTAGTTTATTCGAAACGGGCCTTGACAGAGACAAAAAGAAATAAAATTTACACACAATCCCGAGATTTCAGATTAAGTTTTTCACATCTAAAGAATTTATTTTACAAAACGTAAACAAATGGAATGTGGCATAGAATGTAATTGTTTTCAATGCGCAAGCGCAATCGTGTCCAATCAGATCAGTGAGTCAACGCGGCCTCTTCGCTCAATGTGATCTTGGAGTTGTGCGTGGGCTAGGGACTCATCCTTGTTGACTCGTTCTTTCCTGAAGTGGACCCAAGATCTTGTCTCGAGGGGTCCATTGGACTAGAGATAGCTGGACAACACGTGGAAAGTCCACCTTCATGTATGGTACCGATAGCTTGATATTATTTGTTCGATTTTTCTAGTGTGTTTGTTTTGTTAGGAACTGTTTTCTAAGATAAAATCGATAGTTGAGGTATATCAAAAAGTACGGTTTCTTATAAGAGTTTGAAAAAAAATAATATTTTTGTAATAACAGAAATATAATTACATCTAATAAAGATATAACAAGCAATGTAGACAACGGATTTAAAAATGTATTTAGCAAAGCGTTCGCCGAATTCATTTGAGGCGCACATAGAAGTAAATTAGATATAATCTAAGAATACTATTAATATTTTAGTAAATACAAATTTATGTATAATAATATGCTGCTATTGTGAATCAGTAAATTTTAATGAGCTTAAGTTTATTTTTTAATCTATAAAGTTTTAATATATGTGGGAATTTTCCAGCGCAAATGGGTCACACACGTTAATTAAAAATTTATATATCTGTATTCATGAAACGCAAAAAAAAAATGTCAATGAGATTAATTATATCTCAAGACATCAAGGACATATATCAATTTGTTGTTTCCAAAATTGCAGTTATTTTAAAGTCAAAATAATTATAAATGTGCTGAAAAATGTTGTCTGAGTGTCACCCACGTCGCGCTGGAAAGCTCTATATACCAGAATTATAAAATTTAATAAACATTTAAGTAATGTTATACCAATTTTTAAAAAAATAATATTTAATAAGCACTTGAATGAATCAAATATAAATGTAATTGTATTATTTGATATATAATGAATTTTAACATATTTGAATTACTAAGCGAAAGATAAGATTAAAGATATAAAAAGAAACGTATTTTTTGAAATTTCAGTATGTCCCTAAACAAAGTGTATTTACGAAATTTTAAAACAATATTGCTGGTTTATTTTTGATAAACGCCATACGTTTCCATGCGTAAAAATCATAATTAACCATAATTAACTTCTCATATAGATATGAAGTAACTAATTTATGAAAATATTATGGTAATTCAACTATATTTGTTGGTACGACATTTTTTAAATTCAATTAATTTTGTTAACTTGATCTATTAATTAAAAAAACACATTTAAATAAAATAAAAAAATTCCATAACGATTGTTTTATCGAGAAAAAGTTAATTTATTAATATAAGAATCTTTTACAAAAAAAAATTATAATTAAAAATACTGAATTTTATTCCTAAATAAAATATTAAAATGAAAAAGTATCAATAAATATTTATTTTATACAATTTTAAAATATACCTTAATGCGTTATCTTTAAAATATATCTCTTTTACATATAAACATACTTATAAGTAAAATAATACATATTTATTAAGCTAAGAACAAGAACAACCAATGCCCAGCCAATGTCGGTTATTCTTTTTCCAAGCTACATACTTATAGCTCATCATAAAAAAAACCACACAAACGACTTATCCAAGCCCGCAATATTAAATCTCCATCCATCTCTCAATGAAAACATAACAACACCTAGAACCCCGATTTCAATTATGTCGATGATAAACAAACCCTCGCATATTTAACGCACTGCAAAACTCCCATAGCCCGGAGGTCCCCGGAGGGATGCACGAGGAAGACGCAAACTTTCATCGCAAGAGGAAGGAAAACCTCCCTTTAAGAAAAGTAGTTAGTTGGAGTTAAGACAAGCGGAAAGAATGATGCCGAAGATTGAAGGGGGGGAAAGGGGAGATGCAATAAACTGCAAGCTACTCCCCCCCCCCCATTTCGGCTGCGGCCCTCTGATGTGCAGCAAGACGCGTTCACGCTTTTCAGAACTAATCATCTCAACCATGGTAAGACGCACTTCAGAAGAATGCGTCTGAACGACAAATCCCAAGACCGTTTGGGGGGAGGGGGGGGGGGGGGGTATGTACATAGGCTACGTGGTTAATAATGAATAATGTAGGACCCGGGCCGCCCGAACACCCCTGGAAGTTGCTGATGTCGGAACTTGGCCTATCCACAAAGAGATTTTTTTGTTGCTGATGATGGTTGTGCGCGGTTCTTTCTCTTGTCTTTCTTGTTTTTGTTTGGGATCTGTGGAAGTTGCGTGGTGGGCTTTAACCCCCTCAAGGCCTGATCTGGGTATGATTGGTATCTTGGGTTTGACTGGCGGGGTGAATGTCGGTTGGTTTCATAGGTGAGGTGGAGAAAGAGTTGCGAGGTTGTGCGGTTGTTTGGTGTGGAATGTGATATCAAGGTAAATCCGAAAACTTTTAGAGTTTTATAATTTGTTATATGTGATAGCTAATTATTTATTTATAAGGTTATAATGGTTTCCTAAGTAGTTTCTTTAGTATTATGGATAAGACCACTATGAACGAAATTTTGAAATCGTATGTGAGATCTTTTGAAAATATAATGCGATAGTAAAGTACGTGTTTTGCAATGTTTGAAGATAATTAAAAGTTTGTTTATAATAATTAGAAGCTATATTATCATTTAATTTAACTTAATATTTGTAAAGAACTCCCGCGTTTCATTAGACAGTATAATTTTTGATGAAGTAATTTTTATTTTTTAACTTCAATTTGTTAAACAAGTTTTTTAACTTTAAAATTGGCACCCTATTCAAATAATTTACAGAATAATTTTCATAATCATGCTTAAAGGCAACGTATATCTAATATATTTAAATTTAAATAATTTTTTTATGGATATGTTATCGATTGTATTAGATAGATAATTTTGATTGACATACCTTAAAAAGAGCTATTATCTACATGTCATGCATATCAATTGGTTTTTCAAATCATGTGATTACACAAAAGTAACTGAATGCTATGCATTACTATACATATTTTTACAATTTACATTTATCAAATAATTATATTTTGTATAAATAAACATATTTTGATAATGGCAGTAATTTGTGTATGCAGTATTTGTGCTTGCACTGCGTTAACTGTTTTCGAAAGAATAAATATTAGGTTTAGAATCTTTTTATGGTCAAAGATTAAAGAAATGTGTAGTAAGTTGACATTAAAGGTATCCAATGGTATAAAACAAAAACAATATAATTCCTTTGAATATTGTTAATATTTAACCAACATAACATTAATATAATTCATAAATTTTTATTTGCTCAATGATTATATCAAAATCATAAATTTTTATTTTCTCAATGATTATATCAAAATCATAAATTTTTATTTGCTCAATGATTATATCAAAATCATAAATTTTTATTTGCTCAATGATTATATCAAAATCATAAATTTTTATTTGCTCAATGATTATATCAAAATCATAAATTTTTATTTGCTCAATGATTATATCAAAATCATAAATTTTTATTTGCTCAATGATTATATCAAAATCATAAATTTTTATTTGCTCAATGATTATATCAAAATCATAAATTTTTATTTGCTCAATGATTATATCAAAATCATAAATTTTTATTTGCTCAATGATTATATCAAAATCATAAATTATTGCCAGTAGTATGCAAAATATATTCGAAATCAAAAACAATAATTGGAATTGTTTTAAGATTGGCGTTGTCCTAAGATAAATGCAAATTTCTAATCCATGAAAGAAATAAGTGAGTAATTTGATGATTTAGTGCATACAGGTGTGATAAGTGAAGGTTCACCAATGTTTCACAACAGCCATTTGAATGTTTGTAGCTTTTTTATAAGGAATGAAAACCAACAATCATCAAGGTTGATTCTAATGAAAATAATTACTTTAACCTACCACAATTATTTTCTGCATAGATTACAATTCGAGGACTTCAAGAGCTTTTAATCTCAAAATTACGAAACATGCGCTTAACACACCTTGCACAACGTTTATTTAACTTCACTGTACATTACAATTAAATATACAATTCTTCATTTTATTAACATCAATAGCCTTCTGAGCGTTTAGGGAAAGGGCAAAATTGTACAGTTGTCTTCTCGGCATAATAGTTTTACTGTATATTTCCAATGCATGTTTATTTTGTATTTAACTCTTTTTATTATTTTAAGAGACATAGCTTCAAAGAAACCCCAATGTGCTTTAAATTGAAAAAAAAATGTTTTAACGTCGAATTTTTTTATGAATTTAAAATTTATGTGCATTGTTAGAAAAACTTGAAATCCATGAACGACTTAAGTCGTTTAGCTTCGCATCATAGGGTTGAAATCTGCAGATACACTAATCGAAACTAAGAACAGGATGTGCTCGCATGTGGTCGAAATACACTTATTTTTATTCGATTTATATAAGATTAAATTTAAAGTTAGACGATACAATTCAATTGAAATCCACTCTTTTAATGAAGAAACTAGTTTGGTTTACAGATAATTTGAAAGCATATATTCTAGTTCATAATAACTACGATTATTTTCCTTGTGTATTGCAGGCCACAGCGGCATCAACCAGCTGGGCGGCGTGTACGTGAACGGGCGCCCCCTGCCGGACTCCACGCGTCAGAAGATCGTGGAGCTGGCGCACTCAGGGGCCAGGCCCTGCGACATCTCACGCATCCTGCAGGTGTCCAACGGATGCGTGTCCAAAATCCTGGGCAGGTACTACGAGACGGGCTCCATCCGTCCCAGGGCAATCGGGGGCTCGAAGCCGAGGGTAGCTACGCCGGACGTCGTCGCCAAAATCGCCCATTTCAAGAGGGAGTGTCCATCCATCTTCGCCTGGGAGATCAGGGACAGGCTGCTCTCGGAAGGCGCCTGCACAAACGATAGCGTCCCAAGTGTGAGTACGACATTCCATGCATTCCAACAGTAACACGCAAAACACACTCTTAGAAGTAACACTATCATTTTCGAGATTCCTACGATCGCCAAGGCAACTTTTGTTATAATTCACGATCGTTTCGTTACAATCCCCAAATATTGAACAAAAGTCATTAACTCAGAGTCCTTTTCGGCCTTTTTCTAATTCATCAGCTCATGTTTGGTTTTTATACTAATATTGCCAAAATTCAGTCGAGTTCTTCTTGGCCGAGTGAACAGAGAGTTGGATTCTGAAACGAGTGGTTCGCGTTTCGAGTCAGCAAAAATTTTGACAATTTTTTTAAAAAATCTCATGACTCCGCTACTATACTAGTTTTCTTATTGCAAACTTAACTTAAAGACGAATATTTTTCTCTTCCTATACTGTTAAATATAGTTATTCATAAATATGTCAAATGCACACATTTTTGAATGCATTCGATGCTTAGTATGGCTCCGAATACGTAAGTTTCAATATTGAAAAAGACATGTACTTAAAAATGAATACAATGTGTAACAATAAATAAAAAAGCAGATGCTAGCATACATAGGTTGCCTTCATAAATCTCTTTCAATAAATGTCGACAATTACAACCAAGACTTACCGCTAATCGAACCCAAATCTGCAGACATCGCTCTCCAGAACCTTATCCGTTAAGCTACCAGGGCAACGGGAAGAAGTTATAAACACAAGCAATGTTAAAACGATGTGCCAAAAGAATGGGAAATAAGATAATTGAATTGTAATAACTCAGTTTCCATTTAAGCAATCGACATCAAATGATGTGGATAACCATCTTTTGAACAAATATTTTTAGTTTGTCAGGCCGCTTTGTTAAGATGGCTTGAACAGAAACTAAGATTATCAATATTAAATCGCACTGCAAATCGCACTGCTCATTTTTTGCGAAAGTACGATTACTTAAATTTGAGTACGTCATCGCACACATTTACGATGCAACTGCATTCGAAGAAAAACGAGTACGTTCATGTACTCATTTTAAGCTCCTTTTTTCTACAGTGTAATCGTAACATTTCCAACCAATTTCAAATATATTTCACCTAAACAAAAAACCAAATTCCACCAGTGTTCAACAAACAGGGTTCATTTTCCCAAAACACTCCCCCCCCCCCCCTCTGTCCCTCCCATGCTATATCGACCGTGCTATACCTCTCCCTTTCCAGGGGTTTGTTCGGGGAATCGACCGAAGGGGTGTCGATAGCTAGGCGGTCGTGGGGCGGTAAACAGGTTAAAAGCGACCGCCTAAATTAGGCTATTGGTATCACGCGCTACACAATCGTTGATTGCACCCACCCACCCATCCCCGCATGCGCCCATGGGAGACACGATTAGAGGAACCCCCCTCTGTTGTGTAAAAGATATTTTGTTTTTTGGGTCGGGATTTTTTTTTTTTAGAGTTAAATCGTATTTGTTTTTCAATGAAATGTTTGGATTGTGAAAAACGATTGCGTTGTAATGGGTTAGTAATTGTAATTATATATTTTAAGTTATTTTAGGAATGTTTTAAATAAATTTAAAAAGGCTTTGAATTTGTTTTTGGTAACATTGTTATATGTTGTTGAATATAGAAGTATTCCTTATCAAGAATATTTCTGTGTATTTGCATTACCCAAAAAATAAATGATGTGTTAAATATATTTTGTAAAAACACATACACTTAACACATGTATGCACTAAGATATCGAATGTAATTAAATGTATTAATATCATAAGGAAGAAGCCGTTGATTTTATTGTAGATAAGCAATATTTAAATTATTTTTTAATTTAATTGCGGTTTCAATTTCGTGATATTTTGACATTTTTCAAAAGTGTTATGTTTAAAATACACCCTGAAATTTTAAAACACTGGGTCAAATATTTCGGTATCTGGAAACAGTTTCGTTCAGTTGACAGTTTCTTTTTATTCCAAACTTAATGGAATCAAGATGCGAGTATTAATATATATTTGAAATTTAAAATTAGGGTTGAGTTATGTGTTTTACAATTATAACTTTTTAAAATTTACTAATATCTGTACGTTACTGAAAAACTGATAGCATCTTAATTGTAATAAAATGAAACTTACTTTAGAATTAGACAGAATTTATTTTAAAATTTACAACAAAATATAAATAACTAGGAGGCTCCGCCCCCTGCTCCGCTAACGCTCCGCCAACCCCCGGAGGATTGCTACGCAATCCTCAGAGGTTTGCTCCGCAAACCACTTCTCGCTTCGCTCGCTAAAAGGTAGGACACAATGACAATGTGCCCTAGTAACAATACTATTTTTAATTGTATTACCAAAAACTTTAAACGTTGAAACTGTAAAATTAAATTATAATTCATCTTGGCATCAATACATTTTTTCGCCATGTAAATTTATATAAAATCATTCAATTTAATTTCTTTTAAACTACAAATGAAAACAATGGAACCACTGGCAAGCCCTTATTTATAATTTTATTTCTACCATTATTTATTATTTTCCACGTTATTTTCACACCTTTCCCTGCGTTTTAGTTTAATTTATAACATTATTGGTAGTTTGTTTTGGCACTAAGTACGTAATGTGTACGTTACTAAGTTAATACGTCATAAAAATGAAGTTTATAGAAATTCCCAACAGATGGCGCCACGTCAATGTTCCGCTAATGTAAAGTTTAAAAAAAGCGTTTTTCAAAACTTCTATTTTTAATGTAATAGGGTTTATATTCTTCCTAATTTAAGCCGACATCAACCAAATAATTATTTACTAATGAATTGAAGTGGCTAATCGTCAAAATGGTTTACATAATGGCAAAATAAAAATGCGGGCGCACAGAATTTCGTAAACAAACAAACTGTTGCCACTCAGCGTACAGAAAAACAGCGTTTTTCAATCACCGCGTAAGAGAAATATATATAAAGATACTAATTTTTAGAATCGTTTAACAATACTAGGGACAAAAATGTAAGCAATAAAATCTTAGTAATGTTTAAAATAATCCTAATTGTTGCTATAATTTTTTTGCAATTCTTTTGTGTACAATCATTTTATTATTTTGTTAAAAAATAATGTTTATAAAAATGTTATGTTTATAAAAATAATGTTTATAAAAATAATGTTTATAAAAATTTTATGTTTATAAAAATTTTATGTTTATAAAAATAATGTTTATAAAAATGTTATGTTTATAAAAATGTTATGTTTATAAAAATAATGTTTATAAAAATGTTATGTTTATAAAAATAATGTTTATTAAAAATTAAAATTTTGGAAAAAGTAGATTTGTATAAAATACTTATAGTTTCAAGTGGATAATATTTATACCGCAAAACTATTTTCAAAACAACTACATAACAGTGCAGTGAAACAAAACTATTTCAGGGGCACCCGGCTGCTTCAAATGCCTATTTATGTCTTATTAATTATTTTGCATAAACTCTTGCTGATTATATTATTATTAAATTTGAAGTTTATTGCAAAGATGTCAAATTACATATTGAATATACTCAACATCATTCAAAAACTATTACTAATAAATCCAAATAAATGTGTAAACAAACACATTATCTTTCTTCACTAGACAGCTCTAAATACTTCCACAAAAAACACCCTCCCCCCCAGAACGATAACAAAATCGCCTTTGCAAATCATCTCCAGAATTATGTTTCACACAAAGGGGAAGAGGACAATTCCCTCCCCCCTCCCTCTATATCAACCCAAAGGGGGAGGGCGCACTTTTGACAGCTCATCTGCGCTTATTAATTTTTCTTTAAGCCATCCACTGACCTTAGAAGATAGCAAATTGAATTAACTCTTAATGAAATTTGCGCCTGGGTTTGTGTTACAAAAGGGACAGGCGCCGAGTGGAGAATTGGGGGAGAATAACAATGCAATCCGGAGTAATGGATAGCTGCTGTGTTGCTGCTGGAGATATGCGAGGTGATGATTTCAGCTCTTCGTTGGGTTTTTTGGTTGATGTGGGAATCTAAAAATGGAAATCTGATTGGAAATGTTGGCTTCGCTGCTTGGTTCAGTCTTCAATTAGGTTATTAATGGGGAAGGTTAGTAAATGAGATGGATGTTTATTGGGTTTGAGGGAATTAGTTACAATTGCAGTTTTTTATTTGTTGAACATTTGTTTTTGTTGAGAAAAAGGAGTTATTTGTTTATTAACAATTAACAAATCGATTTTCAATTAAAAAATTTTACATATAGATTATTTAATACATGTTTTAGCTCAATTTCATGTGTTTAATTGAAAGTATAAATTTAATTAAATACTTTTTCAAAAGAGTAAAAGTTATGATTACTTGAAAGGCTTCAAATTATTAAATATTTTATCAAATACGTGTCACATTTTAGATTTATAAAAAAAATATTGTTTTTATACTATTTCAAACTTTTGTAAATGTAAAAAAAATATTCATTTCAAATTAAATCAAATTACAAGCTTTGTTTTGTTAATATTTCTACATGAATACTTTAAATTAAAATCGTAAATAATAAGATATAATCATGTTTTGTTATGTATATCGCATAGTGTGCCCTTTCTCCTTATGACAAATTCAAAAATATAAACGCCCCTGAGAGTCTGTTACCAAATCTAGAAACATATTTAAGATTTATCTCTTATTATGCTGCAAAATTTGCGTTCCTTAAAAAAATTGATGGTGAAGCACCGAACACATTAATTTAAAATTCAAAAATCCCAACAAAAACATTCGATCAATCATCGTTACGAAACCAACGCCCCAATATGGATACGGTCCCCCGAAAAAGCCATTGAAAGTGGGAGTTGACGAGTGGACAGTTTTGAGTCGACACCAATTGAATACGACTCAGTTCACAAAGACCATAGAAGTCAAGCAAGCCTGTTGAGCTGAAAAGAAGCAAGGGCCCTTCCACAACAAAAGAATATTTCGGTGCAACAGCGCAGAGCGGTGTTGTTACTCTTTACATCGCTTCGCGGACACTTTCTTACAGATATTTTATTGATCGCTTTAAATCTTTATAACTTCTTCAATGCCCACCTCGCCAAAGCATATCCGCCCATTGAGGGGGGACATTAAAGGCAGTCTTTGATGTCTTGTTATGTCCATGATTTGTGTTATTGTCCGCCTTGAATGCGAGTCTTGTACGCTATTCCTCGCCCCCGGCCGATGACCATGTCGTGTACCTTTGATTCGGCCTTTGAAGGGGTTGGGACATCGTTTTTCGCTTTGGAAGTGCAACTATTTCACAATAAAGTGCCATGAATTAGTTTCTAGTTCCATAGATGTGGATCTGTGAATGCGACCATTCGAAATTTCGTTGTTATCTTCATAGAGTAGCAAAATGTTCTTGGTGATAAACATGGGAAGAGTTTTAAAAATGAACGTAAAATTTTAAGCAGTTTTCTTTTTTTTACATTCCTTCCGTTGTTGCATTACAGATTAAGCATAGAAATCAAATTATCAAAATAGGAGTTTTATTAAAACATATTTAAATGGTATTTTGAAAGGAACAAAACCGTTTTGGTTTTATGGTGACTTCGCAAGGTTTGGTTTCCTTTAAAGTAAAAATGAAGAAAGGACCATCATAATAACGGCTTATTTTGCACATTAGGCTTCATAATACTCTTAGAGAACGTAATACATTGGAGAAAGTCCTTTATAATTTATATATTATTTTTGATTTCATAATTAAAAAAAAAAATCCTGTATTAAACCTCGGTTTCTTTCTTCCCATCTGTCTATCTAGATAACTAATTCAATGCTTTGACAAATTGAGGAATGACTATGGTAATATAGATTTGACTCTTGGGGTATTAGATTTGGAAGTATAAAAATGACAGATGTTTCTACAAAAAACAGAAAGTATATTGTCCAAAATATCAAATATATGTAAACAAGATATTCCATTTTTTTAGGGTTCCTTTCGACTAAAATAACGATTTCATGTATATTGATGTGATATGATTATTTGCATTAGGTTCATTTTAAAGTTAGCATTCAAGATATTTACAAATTCTTATGCGAATGTACATCCATGAATGACAATATTGCTTTGTTTTTACAAAAGTAATGTGAACTAATAATATGTACTTTTTACAATATTTAATTATTTAATACATGCGTTCTTTGAAGTAAGTCCTTTTAGCCTTACTTCTTTTACCAAGCGCAGTTTGGATGGTGAAACCTGCGTCCCCATCTAACAAGTCCTTTTACTTCTTTTTACCACTTTCCCGGTGAAAACTGAAGCTCATCAGTCTATTTATTACTTTTACGCCCCCGTCCAACCTCCAACGCTGTCAACTCGGTAAATTTGTCATCGGCAATTTGACGAGGTTTCACCAGGGACGTCAAATGACGACGTTTAAGCCATTTACCCCCTTCACAAAGCGGTCGCTCGACGCCAATTTTCCTGTTTTGTGCGCTTTTATCGGTAAAGCTCGCCAAACGGAAATGAGAACTTGATGCTTCTGTAGATTTATGTTTCGGCCGCGGCTCTTAATCTGCGTCAGGGTTTGATTTATGTTCGGTCACATATATCCAACTCTGGATATAAATTGACTAATGTTGTTGACAGAAAATTTTGCACAATTAGCAAGAGGTCTCTGTTAGTGAATTATTGAGACGCGGAATTGCAAATGGAAATATTTTCTCTTATTCATAAATGTTTAGAATTGTGTATTCAAAT
This sequence comes from Troglohyphantes excavatus, assembly GCA_963932185.1. NCBI lineage: Eukaryota > Metazoa > Arthropoda > Arachnida > Araneae > Linyphiidae > Troglohyphantes > Troglohyphantes excavatus. The sequence continues at coordinate 47,004,562 of OZ010666.1, forward strand.
TGCTGAAAAGTGGTATATAATTTGTTCGTCTTTTAATGCAATATGTGAAACATTTCAATCACCATTTCTTTGGGTTAATATTTCTTCTTGTATGTTATTATTGGTCTGTAGAGATATTTTAATTATTAAAAGTTTTATTTAAGTAAACTGTTACTCACCCAACTAAACATGTCCACGTAAAAACTTATATAAATTACAATAGTACAGGTTTTTGAAAAACGCAAAAGGTTTTATACAGGCAAATTAAAAATACGTGCAGTTTTATTGTAGAAGTAATGCTGGAAAAAATGTATTAATGAACTGCTTAATAGCTAATTTTAATATATTTTCCGAGTGTATGTTTCAAATACATAAAGACACCGAATAAAAAAAACCATACATTTTAAAACCATACTTATTTGAGATATATGGCTTATATCAGAAAATATTTATTTAAACAAAAGTAAGCATACCAATCAAATATCCGAAGAAAAACATTACATTTGAGTATTTAAATGTCAAAATAAATTTAATTTAAATTTGGTTTTAGATTTTTCGTGTAGCTAAAAATCTTTACATCTTAGCTTGAATAGCAATAAATTATAACCTTATTTTAAATTGAAGAACCTTTTATTTAATATTTTTACTAATTCTAATTAATAACCACTAATACTATAATCAACATTAAACCAAACTACAACCCTGCCAATCAATCCCCACCACTTAAATCCCAAAATACTCGCTCCCACAACAACCTTGCGACAAATTCACAAACCTCTTCGACGCATGAATAAAATAACTCACTCCTGGTTACTTAATATTTACAATTCAAAAACGAAAACGACCGCGTACAATCTCACGAATTCCTCCACACCTCCCCCCCACCCCCAACAAAAAAACAATAGCACCCCCAAACAAAACACTTAGTCAGACAGACAGTCCACAAATTGGACCTTCGTGTTTGTGATGCAAATGAAGTATAAAACAGCAGCAGCAGCAGCGGTCCTTCGTTTATCCACGACCACCGTCGCCATTTTATAATAGAGTCCCCCCTCGACAAACCCATCCCCCCTTTTGGGTCTGCCCCCCCCCCCCTCTCTTGGATATCTCCATTGCAAATCTCGGCCACTTGTGTCAACCCAATATTCTTCTAGAACGGTTTCCTAGCGAAGGAGCGGTATTTTTGCTCATTTGAATTTTCGATCCTTGATTTCCGGCAAGGGAGAGATCTCATCCCCCCTGCACACTTTCATCTTATTTTCTGTGATCCCAACCCTCCCCCCTCTGCGCTATAGGGTTGCCAAATTGAATCTATTTTTTACGGTTTATTTTGTCGATTTTTTTTTATCAGTCCCCCCTTCTATTCCACCTCTTGGCGCTTGTGCTAGTAAAATTGCGGGTAAAAATATAATAAACTCGCACGCCAACTTGATTTGCTTAGGTTATAGTCAGACGCGCGGGGGCTCGGGGAATCAATCTAAATGCGGCAACTGGTGAAATGTCGGGGCTTTTATTTTGGTTCACTTCCCCATTCGATTCTTTATTCTCTTCTGCGTTGGAGAACTTCGAATGGAGTGTGGTTGAATTAAGAGTTTGGTTTGAATAAAATGAAGGTGGCGTGTTTAAAGAGAAGAAACTGAAGTATTGCTGCTGAAAGTGTTGTAAGATCCTTGACATTTAATAGTTATCGAACATGAATTTAATTTAAATTTACATAATAAGAGATCATTCATTTAATAGGTCACTCTATTTGTAGTACTTTAGTACCCTCTCTTTATGTAGATCATTATCACTTTAGCCTCCCGCATGTCACGCCACGATAAATTTAATCCTCTCGCATGTCACTTTAAATTTTAGTAGTGAACAACAGTCATTCAAACTTCCGCTGTGAGCATTTTACCAAAACATCCCATTAGAAATATTTATTAAAAGGGACTCAAACCATTGTTAATGAAAATGTTTCAGCATTTTTCTATAAAGCCTTTCTACGTCACGCAACCCCTAAGTCTCCTGTCCGTAATATCACGCCACAGTTACGTATAATAATTTTCCTCCCCCCCCCCCACAGTGTGTGACGCTATAAATGTACGGTTTCTAATAATAATAATAATAATCGAAAATCTATATATGTTGTTAATATGTATCTATATGTATAATATGTATATATATAATACGTATATATATATAATATGTATGCGTTATAAATAGTTAATTTTTGAAGACATTAAAATGTTTTGATAAATTATTAATTTATTTATAATTTTGATGAATGGTTAATTTATGTTGCTTTAATAAATTTATTTTACTCATAGTAATATTCTATGTTGTAAATTTCGTTTCACCATTTTAATTTTTTTTTAAAACGGAAAGTAATGGTTTTTAGTTATTTCTATTCATTTTGTGTTTGCAAGCATTTTAAGGATTGAGTTTGTAGGTAAATTTCATAAACGTAATCCTCTAATTATTTACAGTATACTCCTATAATTATCCATAGTATACAAATAATAATAAAAAATAATTTTAGTAAAACATATTAAATTTATTGTGAATTACTTGGTCAGCTGAAATCTGGTGCATTGCTTCCCTTTTAATAGCATAGGTTTTTAATGAAGCAACATTTACAGCTTATGGAAAATCCTTAATATATTCTAAACAAGGTTTCTTTTGAAGAGGTTATCATTATTTTATTAAACGAAATTAAATGAGACCAATGATTGTATCTTATGTTTGTTTAAAATATTGCTGTATATTTCGCAGTTAATAACTATTAATAGTGCATTTCAATCTTAAATTTAGAATATTTTTGCGTTTAGTCTTTCGTAGTCTATGAAACTAAAATTACATATATCAGTTTAAATATATTTTAAAATCGTTACACTTATTTCGAGCACATTTTTTTAAAATAAAAATTTTAAAATATTTTAATTTTTCAAAAATAAAGATATAATTTAAATAAAAGATAAATTATATTTACTATATTTTAAATAACTCCACACATCTTCTAAAGTTTTAATTAATTAATTAGTTTCAATTATTTTTTTCTTCCTAAATCCCTCTGTAAAAATGTATTTTAATTGGGAAAATATCGAATGAAATGTGATTTGAACTATTAATTACACAAAACACTTGCAGTTTTAATATGATTCATATTCATCTTGCTATTTATTGAATCCATATACCTCCAAGAACATATTTTTAGTACAATTATATGTTGGTAAATGACAACTTTATTTTAATTTTTTTTATTTTGAATACACATTACTCAATTTTAAATATTAAAAAGATAATTTTTTTAGTGCTATTTTTCTTTGACAAATGAAGCCAAAAGGGGCGATATCTCCCCCAATCTGTCGGATCAATTACGAATCTTTTCCTTTGTGTGTATTTATGCGAATTCGATGGGGATGGGAGGGTGGGATACGAAGAGCGGAAAACCGGGTGGGGGGATACGCTTCGCTACTACAGCGCCACACTGTGGACACAGTCGGTCGTAAGCTGTCGGCCCGTGTAATCGAAGAGTGCTCGGGCACGCATTACCCGAATGCCCGAAAATGCCCGGGAAATTGATCTCCAACCAATGGTTTTAATGCACCAATGAGAAGCAAGAGAATGCGGGGTTGTAGCAGACCGTCGGAGCTCAATGTTATAATTAATTGGAAAAGCAGGGATTTTCTCCCCCCTGCTTGTTTTTCGTCGGATTTTTTTTGTTAATGTCGTGAAAAAACAGTTGGGAGATTGGGAAATACATTATTTTCTAATGCGGTTTTTGCTCATAAATGTGATTTTCTTTTTTTCTTCTCGTCAGCGTTTACCTCCCCTATTTCATTTTTCTTTTATGAAAAGAAAAGAATTAGTACGTTATATTTTGAGCGATTATTTGAATATATTTAAAATTATGTACAACTAACAATGGTTGTTTTGTTTCACATCACATAAAAAAATAAACTCAACTATAATTTTTTCTATGTTCCTCTTTAAGCACAAACATTATATTTACCATAGCTGATATATATTCAAAAATATGTTAATTTCCATTGTTTTAAATTTTAAATCATAACCCATGCTTTTGAGCATGATTGTGAACTTGTGTTTGGAGAGTTATTAGTTTGAAGTCAGGCGTCTAAACATAGACTCATCAATAAGAGGGGAATTGTGCTCGTGATGCTTCATGGTTCATATGTACTCACTTTGTCGTGGAATGTAATTTTGGAGAGTGGAGTGCTAGCTCAGGTATTATCATAGTTATTTGAACATTGTTCAAAATTACGTGGATTTTCGAGGATAGATCCCGAACAGTTATCGTCCATTGTGCATCTCTGTGCAACCTTACTCAAACTCTTCAAACAATAATATCGTGAACTCCCGGAAATATAAACTTTATAGCAATCAAACATATTTTATTAATAACCTGATTAAAACTATTCAAACAACCATATTGTTATTGTGAACTTACAGAAGCATAAACTTTTATGAGCAATCAAACTTATTTTATTAATAACGTTATTTTAACTATTCAAACAACCATATCCGGAACTCACAGAAATATAAACTTTTATGGGCAATCAAACATATTTTATTAATAATTTTATTAAATATTCAAACAACCATATAGTGAACTCACAGAAATATAAACTTTTATGATCAATCAAACATATTTTAATTATAACCTTAATAAAACTATTCAAACAACCTTATTTTGAACTTACAGAAATAAAAACTTTTCTCTTGCATATGATACTTGAATATCAGCAATCAAAGATATTTTATTAATAACCTTATTTAAACTATTCAAACAACCATATCGGGAACTCACAAAAATATAAACCTTTATGAGCAATCAAACATATTTTATTAATACAGGCATAAAATATTTGTTGTTTACTATAAACTGGTTTGGAGGGAAACGATGAAAATCCGGTTTTTGATGAGACATGGAACATAGTTTTTCGTTTTCTACACAATCCCTCCAGTACAGGGGTAAATCCAGTATTTATTATTGGGAGGGGCAATTATTGCAAAAATGTTGGTGATATTGAAAGGTTAGAAACTCACATTTTTTTACAATTTTTATACATACTTTTTACAAATAGAATCAACAATTAGATTTTATAATTAGTTTTACCATTAATTTTCACACATCTACTAAATTATTCATATTTTAATTATGGCACAAATAGTATAAAGTGAATTACTTTTTAAGTCACTCTTCAATAGTATTTTTTGAAAATATTGACACTAGTGAGCTTTTCAGAAGCATTAAATATAGTAGAGTGCAATATAATGTGGTTTTTTTTAAAATAAGTATTGTTTTGTAGAGATATTTGTTACACGTTTAATTTGTCCTCACTTGAGCCTTGGTGTGGAAGTTTGTAGATGGGGTGACAGCTCAAGTATTTTCCCAATCAACCGTTCGTGGCTTTAAATTTGTAGGCAGTATTTCCAAAACTCTTTATTATAATAAATTATGTGTCAGATTAATAGATATTTTTTATAAATTACTTCCAACTCGAAAAAAAAGTTCATTTCAGGTAAATAACCAACCATAGATCAGCGTTCTTCTCCCTAAAACATTTTCATGTAAGCAAGAATTGATCTAAATTTACCTAATTCACCTAAAGGAAAGAAAAAACCATATCAAAGCGTTTTACCCCTTAAGAATGTTTAGCTAAGCATCTTCCTATTTAATTCACTCTAAACGAAAAAGAAAACCAGCACAATAAAATTAACTTCATATTCAAACTAACAAGCAGTGATAAATTATCAATTAAACTTTAACACACTCTGAAATCAAACATGTCTCATTTTTTTCTTCTTGAGTGTGTTACATGAGTTCTTCCGCAGCGGACACCCGACCATCCATCGCCATGATGAAGATGCCGGTGTCAGAGGCTAAAAGGGAGGCGGTCGAAATCCCCATCCCAAAACGACTCGGTCGTTTGTCATCCTTTCCTCTTCAACATCCGACGATTCTTTTTTTTAGCGAGAGGGGGGGGGGGGGGGGGGGGGGGTCTGCGAAATGCTGGACTCGATAAGGATAATATACTCTGTCGGTCCCTGGGGGACGAATATTAAATTCAAAAAGGGATATGCCGTATGCTTTGAGAATTCACTGTTAAAAATAGGTACTTGAAAATTAATAAAATGTACTAAATTTTGATTACATTGAATGCTTATCATGGCTTTGAATACATGAGTTTCAATTTTGAAAAAGACACGTACTCAAAAATGAGCATGAGCATATGCTTGCCTACATAGGCTGCCTTCATAAATCACTTTAAATAAATATCCACATTTACAAACATGCCTTACATGTAATCGGACCCATATCCAAATCATCAAAGTCCAGTGCCACTATGCCCCTATTAAAACTATTATTTATTACCAATATTGACCAATATTACCAATATATATATAATTAACTACTTATTAACTACTATTTTAAGTTTGGCAGGTTTCATTAAGATCGCTTGAACAGAAGCTGAGATTAGCAATATCAAATCATATTGTCACTTTTTGAGAGAGTACGGTTACTTGCGTTTACAACAATGTAATCACACTTTAAGAAAAACGAGTATGTTTAGATACTCAGTTTAAAGTACATTTTTTCACAGTGTTGAGAGAGTTTATTAGGGTGCGAAAGTTGTATATTAATATTTTTTGAAAATTAATTATCTGTCAGTAGTATTCGGAGTTGTTGATATAGCTGTTTTTTTAAGGAATGTTATGAATTGAAATGGGTTCAGAAATCATTCAAACTATATTTTATTAATAATATCTAAGTATAAGGGCTTGGATACCTTTCGAGTTTTTCATTTTCAGGCAGCTGTTAGTTCTTATTTTTATCATGAAAATGAGCTCCTGAATGTAGGAAATTTTTAAGAATGAATCATATGATGCTTCTTGATAACAAAATCGTCCCTGATGTAAACGTTCGCAATGTTTTTTGGAACATTTCTTTGCTCTTACATAGTTTTAGTCCGTTTAAACTAGCCTTAAAACCAATTTGACTTTAAGAGTAACGTTATTGTGAGACATAGCTCTATTGTATGTGTAGATATTTATACGTTAATGTAATTATTTGTAGTAATTTTAACAATTAAAGTGAATTTTAAAGTTTTTATATTCTACTTTGCTTATATTGCGTCAGATAATTATTAAATATATGCGTTGAATATGTTACTGTATTTAATTATATTTAAGCTTGATTGTATTAATATAAAACTTTAATTTTTTTTTATTAAATCGTACTTCTTATCAAATTAACAGCGAATATTCTTTAGGTAATAACAATATGTGTAATAAAGCCATTCCTAAACGTAATATTTTTTATTCTATTTTTAGATATTATATCAAAAGAAAACTATAAGATACATTAAAACTATTAAATAAAAACAGCATTTATTAAACCCTCTGACTGATCTGAACGAATGAACTCGTCTATAGATTTCCAGTTTATCTAGCAACACACATAAATTTTAAATTCATAAAAATATTCGATATTGAAATATTATTCAAATATGAAGCTTTGGGGTGTTTCTTGGGAGATCTATTATTATAACACACATTTTAAAGAGGCATACATATAATATACATGTATTGGAAATATAAAGTAAACTATATAGCAGAGAAAATAATTTTACAATATTGACTTTTTTGTAAACACTCAGTACTTTAAAAAAAATAACGCTTTTGTTTTATATGAAATACAGTGTTTTTGGGTCATTCATTCATGGTAAATACCTGCACCAATAGTCTCTTGTGTAGCTCTAATGCGATTTTAACTTAACCAATCTACCCAATTTAATTGCAACAATGACACCATCTTTTACCTAATAAGAACTCTCTATCCTCCCATCACCTTGAATTCCCACAGGAGATAATTCCCCTAAAGGGGAAAAAAATACTTTCCATTGTTTCCTTATTTCTGTTCCCATCCACATGACAAATGGCCGAGTGGAATTCATAAAAATATTCGATATTGAATTTTTTTTCAAATATGAAGCTTTGGGGTGTTACTTGGGAGATATATCTATTAAAATAACACACATTTTAAAAAGGCATACATATAATATACATGTATTGGAAATATAAAATAGACGATCTTGAAGAGAAAACAACTTTACAATATTGACTTTTTGGTAAACGCTCAGCACTTAAAAAAAAATAACGCTTTTGTTTTATATGAAATACAGTGTTTTTGGGTCATTCATTCATGGTAAATACCTGCACCAATAGTCTCTTGTGTAGCTCTAATGCGATTTTAACTTAACCAATCTACCCAATTTAATTGCAACAATGACACCATCTTTTACCTAATAAGAACTCTCTATCCTCCCATCACCTTGAATTCCCACAGGAGATAATTCCCCTAAAGGGGAAAAAAATACTTTCCATTGTTTCCTTATTTCTGTTCCCATCCACATGACAAATGGCCGAGTGGAATTCATAAAAATATTCGATATTGAATTTTTTTTCAAATATGAAGCTTTGGGGTGTTACTTGGGAGATATATCTATTAAAATAACACACATTTTAAAAAGGCATACATATAATATACATGTATTGGAAATATAAAATAGACGATCTTGAAGAGAAAACAACTTTACAATATTGACTTTTTGGTAAACGCTCAGCACTTAAAAAAAAATAACGCTTTTGTTTTATATGAAATACAGTGTTTTTGGGTCATTCATTCATGGTAAATACCTGCACCAATAGTCTCTTGTGTAGCTCTAATGCGATTTTAACTTAACCAATCTACCCAATTTAATTGCAACAATGACACCATCTTTTACCTAATAAGAACTCTCTATCCTCCCATCACCTTGAATTCCCACAGGAGATAATTCCCCTAAAGGGGAAAAAAATACTTTCCATTGTTTCCTTATTTCTGTTCCCATCCACATGACAAATGGCCGAGTGGAATTCATAAAAATATTCGATATTGAATTTTTTTTCAAATATGAAGCTTTGGGGTGTTACTTGGGAGATATATCTATTAAAATAACACACATTTTAAAAAGGCATACATATAATATACATGTATTGGAAATATAAAATAGACGATCTTGAAGAGAAAACAACTTTACAATATTGACTTTTTGGTAAACGCTCAGCACTTAAAAAAAAATAACACTTTTGTTTTATATGAAATGCAGTGTTTTTTGGTCATTCATTCATGATAAATACCGCACTTGCACCAATAGTCTCTTGTGTAGCTCTAATGCGATTTTAACTTAACCAACCTACCCAATTTAATTGCAACAATGACACCATCTTTTACCTAATAAGAACTCTCCCTCCCATCACCTTGAATTTCCACAGGAGATAATTCCCCTAAAGGGAAAAAAACCCACTTTCCATTGTTCCCATCCCCATGACAAATGGCCGAGTGGCGTAGGAAACGAACAACATCAAGTGGCGTTAAAGGAGGTGGGAGGGACATCAACGAAAGCGATTCTAAAAGTCTCTCCAGGCGTTCCCTTTACGCGGATTATAAGTTATCATCTCAAGAAAAAGAGGGGGAGGGACACGGCCTCATCAGCTTTCTTTTCTTCGAGAAAAGAGATGGATATTCGGAGAGTTCCACTTTCTTCATTGAAGTGGCTTTTGCCTGGCCTCAAAGTCTTTTTTCAGGGGGGTCCTCTTTTTCTTCTTCTTCTTGTTTTTCGCTTTACGTCTTTTGCAGTATTAATGATGCTTTTTGGACGTGACCATTATTTTCTCGAGTTTGGGTTTTAAGGATGGGATGGGGTTTGTGGAAGTGTTGTGTAGATACGAGGAACGGTTTTGAATGTTTAAAAGAGGTGTTTATGCTATTTTATTTCTGTTTGAATGTCGGGATAGCAATTTATAGCAGGTTTTGTGTATGTCGGGTTGAGGTTTCGTTCCGTAAATGTATCTACCATTTGTGGTTAAAGGTATGCTGTTGTATATATCATTGCATGGTGTATTTAACGATCCCTAAATAGCAGATTTAAAGAATTTTAGCAAAGGAACTATAAAAGTAATTTAATATAAGAACGTCCTCTCATCTCAAAAAAGAAATAATAGATTATATGTGATGATTATTTCGTAATTCTAATAATGTGACCGTTGAAATATATTTTTACCTACCTCACAAAACCATAGTAGTTTACTCAGACATTAAAGTAAGAAAACAAGTATATAATTTTCGGATATTCATTTAAACTTTGAAATGACTTCATTTATTTGCAGAAATTAAATGATAAAAAATATACAATATCACATTCAAAAATATCAAAAAATCATTAATAATAATAAAAAAATATTTATTTGTATATAAACAAAAATATAAAATTATTAAATTGAAATAAATTAAGCAACATTTTATGTTATTTTTATTAAAAATTCATCATATTTTTTTGTTAAAATCGTAAATAAAACCTTAACATGTAATTAAAATTCTAGTTCTTTATAGGAACTATACTCTTTTCCAAAACAATAGTACTCCCATTGTTTGATTGCAAAAATCAACAAATCTATTTCAGTACACTTTATACTGAGAACTCTTTTATTATATACTTTTTATATAAACAAAATATCTTGTATATAAACAAAATATCTTGTATATAAACAAAAATATAAATTTATTGAATTGACATAAATTAAACAACAATTTTTGTTATTTTTTATTAGAAATTAATTTTTGTTAAATCATTAAAATCATAAATAAAACCTTAACATGTAATTAAAAATCAAGTTCTTTACTAGGAATTATACTCTTTCCCCCAAACAATAGTACTACCATTGTTTGATTGCAAAAAACAACAAATCTATTTCAGTACACTTTACACTAAGAACTCTTTTATTATATATCTTTTCTTCGACAATTTAATAACGATTTTATCCAGATAACAAATACACGAAGTCTCAATTTAGTCGAAGGTAAAAAAAAACTTAAAAAAAAAAACTAATGTAACTCCACTACCTTCGTTTTTCTCTTCATTTCATTTTTCTTCCCCATCTTTTCTTTTGTATATAATAAGAGGAAAGAAGACTTTATCAGCACTCAACGAATTAAGCGATTGAAAAAGGACCCGGCTGTGACTAGTCAGCCATCGGGCTTCTGCGACTAAGCGTGCCTAACAAGGCTTACACAATTAAACCCAAAAGGGTGCTATCGAGTGCATTTTTAATTGGCTGAAAAATTTCCTTCACTAATCTTTTTTATTATCAGCATTGTTTTTATTACTTTTTTATTCTTGTTCTACCTAGAATTTTTTACGTTCCATTCCTTTGTAACGTTTTTTTTTATGCAGAGAAACCCACTCTTTAAAAAAAAATTCAGTCTTCCCAATTTACCTATATTTTTTTATTCCCCTTATTATTTTTAACGGTGATAATGAAAGCTATCCCAGAACAATAGAGAAATAGGGAGGAGGAGTAAAAGAAGCAAAAAAAAATAACTACGATAATAAAAGAATTAAAACAAAAAAAAAAGTTGAAATACAGAGAGGGATGAAATAATGAATAAAAAACGAGACAAAAAAAAAAGAAGATTTTTCCGATCGAAACTTTTCTCTGCAGAAGAATAAAAAAAAATTGTTAAAAAAAAAAAGAACAAAAAGATTTTTTCCACCCTTCTTTCACGTGTTTAATTAGCAAGAATTGTCATTGTGAAAACGGTCGGAAAACAGACTGCCACTAGGTAGTGAATAAAGTTGAAAAATAGGTATCCGTGAAAATTTTTCACCAGCAACAGAGAAGCTAAAATCAAAATGCAAGGAAGTGTGGTGGTGGAATATCCTATTTTTCTCCACTCATTTTTTCTCTATTTTTTTATTAGGAGAGAAAATCGTTAAAAATTTCACGCTTTACGCTAACTTTCACAAATACAGACAAAGCGATTTTTTACCCACGGCAGTTAAAATATATTTTTTCAGAGAGTGTAGTCTTTACTTCTACTAAATGTGTTTACGCCTGTTTGGCTCAGTTCGGTTTTCGGCTTGTTTTGTTAGCAACTGTGCTTAATGGACATCTGGTATTCGCTGAGAGAAGCTTGTAAAAAAGTAAATTACTCAGCTTTAGTAAGGTAGGTCGACATGTAATGGCTTAATCCACGGGAATTATGGACTCACAAAAGACTGCTTTGATTTATATGAGGTTATTTAAATACTCTCTAAATACATGAGAAATAACTGGACGTTTTTAATTTCTTTAGGGATATTCTATCAAAAAAAGATTTTAGTTTTAATTTCATGCGTTTACGCTTTTTGAATTTCTTTTCTTTTTATTTATTTAAAATTTCCCTGACTTTAATCTCAAAATCGTATAAAATACATTCATTTATCTAACTTCCATCGAATTTGATATCAATTTATACAAAAAAAAGTATTTTTAAGAATAACTAAATCATTTTTTGCAATGAGTTTACCTATAAGATGTTTTACCTATAAGATGTTATTAAGTAATAAATTTACATGGACATGATGTTAAGTTATTAAATTAAGCTACAGTTTTTATACTAATCACAAGAGATACATCAATGTTTTATTTTTTAAGTTGAAAACATTGAATAAATTTTAGGTATCTCTATAAATATACTCTTCTTGTTTTAGAAAACCGTTCTAAAATGATTAAATTTTCGTTACATATACAAATCACACAACAAACAAAACCAAGTATCACTTTTTATACAAATTTCGTTATGTTTACCTTTAAAAATAAAAAAAAGAACCAAATAACTTCAACTAACTATAATAACTTTTTAAAAATAAATTTTAAGCTAAAAAAAAATTAAACCAATTATCAAAATCACTTTTGGTACAAAATTTGTTTATTTACCTTACAAGAGTAAATAATTCAATTAATAAATATACAACAACTACAAAAGTCATTTGAACTGTATCTAAACATTTTCCAAAATAAGATTTTAATATCACCAAAGAATTATTAGCAATTTCTTTGGAAATCCAAAATAGAATGAGAAAAATAATAATGAGCTATTATAAGCTACTTAAGCTATTATATTTAGCAAAATTTTTCTCAGGTGAAACAGTGTTGTCCTTACTTTTACACAGAAATAAGTGAAAATATAGAGACAGGAGGCTGGTAATACAGTAAAAATCAGTGAGAAAAGAGCAAGGATTTAACGAGTGCTCTATAGCAAAACTCGTTAAATCCAAAAATCGAAAATCTATTTCGATTTTCCATTTTTTGGATTTATCGGGTTTTGCTATAGGGCAACTCATTAGGTAGAAATGTTTGATTTACTATAGTATCACGTGCATTGTTCAATGTATCACTATTAATACATATTTTTATTAATAGTGATACATTATTCTCGGTTACTCGGTTCTATAGCATTCGGTTCAATTGCATTATTATTAATACTCGGTTCCTTAGCAAAACTCGTTAAATCCAAAAATCGGAAATCTATTTCGATTTTCGATTTTTTTGGATTTATCGAGTTTTGATATAGGGCAACTCATTAGTTAGAAATGTTTGATTTACTATAGTATCACGTGCATTGTTCAATGTATCACTATTAATACATATTTTTATTAATAGTGATACATTATTCTCGGTTACTCGGTTCTATAGCATTCGGTTCAATTGCATTATTATTAATACTCGGTTCCTTAGCAAAACTCGTTAAATCCAAAAATCGGAAATCTATTTCGATTTTCCATTTTTTGGATTTATCGGGTTTTGCTATAGAACAACTCATTAGTTAGAAATGTTTGATTTACTATAGTATCACGTGCATTGTTCAATGTATCACTATTAATACATATTTTTATTAATAGTGATACATTATTCTCGGTTACTCGGTTCTATAGCATTCGGTTCAATTGCATTATTATTAATACTCGGTTCCTTAGCAAAACTCGTTAAATCCAAAAATCGGAAATCTATTTCGATTTTCCATTTTTTGGATTTATCGGGTTTTGCTATAGAACAACTCATTAGTTAGAAATGTTTGATTTACTATAGTATCACGTGCATTGTTCAATGTATCCCTATTAATACATATTTTTATTAATAGTGATACATTATTCTCGGTTACTCGGTTCTATAGCATTCGGTTCAATTGCATTATTATTAATACTCGGTTCCTTAGCAAAACTCGTTAAATCCAAAAATCGGAAATCTATTTCGATTTTCCATTTTTTGGATTTATCGGGTTTTGCTATAGAACAACTCATTAGTTAGAAATGTTTGATTTACTATAGTATCACGTGCATTGTTCAATGTATCACTATTAATACATATTTTTATTAATAGTGATACATTATTCTCGGTTACTCGGTTCTATAGCATTCGGTTCAATTGCATTATTATTAATACTCGGTTCCTTAGCAAAACTCGTTAAATCCAAAAATCGGAAATCTATTTCGATTTTCCATTTTTTGGATTTATCGGGTTTTGCTATAGAACAACTCATTAGTTAGAAATGTTTGATTTACTATAGTATCACGTGCATTGTTCAATGTATCACTATTAATACATATTTTTATTAATAGTGATACATTATTCTCGGTTACTCGGTTCTATAGCATTCGGTTCAATTGCATTATTATTAATACTCGGTTCCTTAGCAAAACTCGTTAAATCCAAAAATCGGAAATCTATTTCGATTTTCCATTTTTTGGATTTATCGGGTTTTGCTATAGAACAACTCATTAGTTAGAAATGTTTGATTTACTATAGTATCACGTGCATTGTTCAATGTATCACTATTAATACATATTTTTATTAATAGTGATACATTATTCTCGGTTACTCGGTTCTATAGCATTCGGTTCAATTGCATTATTATTAATACTCGGTTCCTTAGCAAAACTCGTTAAATCCAAAAATCGGAAATCTATTTCGATTTTCCATTTTTTGGATTTATCGGGTTTTGCTATAGAACAACTCATTAGTTAGAAATGTTTGATTTACTATAGTATCACGTGCATTGTTCAATGTATCACTATTAATACATATTTTTATTAATAGTGATACATTATTCTCGGTTACTCGGTTCTATAGCATTCGGTTCAATTGCATTATTATTAATACTCGGTTCCTTAGCAAAACTCGTTAAATCCAAAAATCGGAAATCTATTTCGATTTTCCATTTTTTGGATTTATCGGGTTTTGCTATAGAACAACTCATTAGTTAGAAATGTTTGATTTACTATAGTATCACGTGCATTGTTCAATGTATCACTATTAATACATATTTTTATTAATAGTGATACATTATTCTCGGTTACTCGGTTCTATAGCATTCGGTTCAATTGCATTATTATTAATACTCGGTTCCTTAGCAAAACTCGTTAAATCCAAAAATCGGAAATCTATTTCGATTTTCCATTTTTTGGATTTATCGGGTTTTGCTATAGAACAACTCATTAGTTAGAAATGTTTGATTTACTATAGTATCACGTGCATTGTTCAATGTATCACTATTAATACATATTTTTATTAATAGTGATACATTATTCTCGGTTACTCGGTTCTATAGCATTCGGTTCAATTGCATTATTATTAATACTCGGTTCCTTAGCAAAACTCGTTAAATCCAAAAATCGGAAATCTATTTCGATTTTCCATTTTTTGGATTTATCGGGTTTTGCTATAGAACAACTCATTAGTTAGAAATGTTTGATTTACTATAGTATCACGTGCATTGTTCAATGTATCACTATTAATACATATTTTTATTAATAGTGATACATTATTCTCGGTTACTCGGTTCTATAGCATTCGGTTCAATTGCATTATTATTAATACTCGGTTCCTTAGCAAAACTCGTTAAATCCAAAAATCGGAAATCTATTTCGATTTTCCATTTTTTGGATTTATCGGGTTTTGCTATAGAACAACTCATTAGTTAGAAATGTTTGATTTACTATAGTATCACGTGCATTGTTCAATGTATCACTATTAATACATATTTTTATTAATAGTGATACATTATTCTCGGTTACTCGGTTCTATAGCATTCGGTTCAATTGCATTATTATTAATACTCGGTTCCTTAGCAAAACTCGTTAAATCCAAAAATCGGAAATCTATTTCGATTTTCCATTTTTTGGATTTATCGGGTTTTGCTATAGAACAACTCATTAGTTAGAAATGTTTGATTTACTATAGTATCACGTGCATTGTTCAATGTATCACTATTAATACATATTTTTATTAATAGTGATACATTATTCTCGGTTACTCGGTTCTATAGCATTCGGTTCAATTGCATTATTATTAATACTCGGTTCCTTAGCAAAACTCGTTAAATCCAAAAATCGGAAATCTATTTCGATTTTCCATTTTTTGGATTTATCGGGTTTTGCTATAGAACAACTCATTAGTTAGAAATGTTTGATTTACTATAGTATCACGTGCATTGTTCAATGTATCACTATTAATACATATTTTTATTAATAGTGATACATTATTCTCGGTTACTCGGTTCTATAGCATTCGGTTCAATTGCATTATTATTAATACTCGGTTCCATAGCAAAACTCGTTAAATCCAAAAATCGGAAATCTATTTCGATTTTCGATTTTTTTGGATTTATCGAGTTTTGATATAGGGCAACTCATTAGGTAGAAATGTTTGATTTACTATAGTATCACGTGCATTGTTCAATGTATCACTATTAATACATATTTTTATTAATAGTGATACATTATTCTCGGTTACTCGGTTCTATTGCATTATTATTAATACTCGGTTCTATAGCAAAACTCGTTAAATCCAAAAATCGGAAATCTATTTCGATTTTCGATTTTTTTGGATTTATCGAGTTTTGATATAGGGCAACTCATTAGGTAGAAATGTTTGATTTACTATAGTATCACGTGCATTGTTCAATGTATCACTATTAATACATATTTTTATTAATAGTGATACATTATTCTCGGTTACTCGGTTCTATAGCATTCGGTTCTATTGCATTATTATTAATACTCGGTTCCATAGCAAAACTCGTTAAATCCAAAAATCGGAAATCTATTTCGATTTTCGATTTTTTTGGATTTATCGAGTTTTGATATAGGGCAACTCATTAGGTAGAAATGTTTGATTTACTATAGTATCACGTGCATTGTTCAATGTATCACTATTAATACATATTTTTATTAATAGTGATACATTATTCTCGGTTACTCGGTTCTATAGCATTCGGTTCAATTGCATTATTATTAATACTCGGTTCCTTAGCAAAACTCGTTAAATCCAAAAATCGGAAATCTATTTCGATTTTCCATTTTTTGGATTTATCGGGTTTTGCTATAGAACAACTCATTAGTTAGAAATGTTTGATTTACTATAGTATCACGTGCATTGTTCAATGTATCACTATTAATACATATTTTTATTAATAGTGATACATTATTCTCGGTTACTCGGTTCTATAGCATTCGGTTCAATTGCATTATTATTAATACTCGGTTCCTTAGCAAAACTCGTTAAATCCAAAAATCGGAAATCTATTTCGATTTTCCATTTTTTGGATTTATCGGGTTTTGCTATAGAACAACTCATTAGTTAGAAATGTTTGATTTACTATAGTATCACGTGCATTGTTCAATGTATCACTATTAATACATATTTTTATTAATAGTGATACATTATTCTCGGTTACTCGGTTCTATAGCATTCGGTTCAATTGCATTATTATTAATACTCGGTTCCTTAGCAAAACTCGTTAAATCCAAAAATCGGAAATCTATTTCGATTTTCCATTTTTTGGATTTATCGGGTTTTGCTATAGAACAACTCATTAGTTAGAAATGTTTGATTTACTATAGTATCACGTGCATTGTTCAATGTATCACTATTAATACATATTTTTATTAATAGTGATACATTATTCTCGGTTACTCGGTTCTATAGCATTCGGTTCAATTGCATTATTATTAATACTCGGTTCCTTAGCAAAACTCGTTAAATCCAAAAATCGGAAATCTATTTCGATTTTCCATTTTTTGGATTTATCGGGTTTTGCTATAGAACAACTCATTAGTTAGAAATGTTTGATTTACTATAGTATCACGTGCATTGTTCAATGTATCACTATTAATACATATTTTTATTAATAGTGATACATTATTCTCGGTTACTCGGTTCTATAGCATTCGGTTCAATTGCATTATTATTAATACTCGGTTCCATAGCAAAACTCGTTAAATCCAAAAATCGGAAATCTATTTCGATTTTCGATTTTTTTGGATTTATCGAGTTTTGATATAGGGCAACTCATTAGGTAGAAATGTTTGATTTACTATAGTATCACGTGCATTGTTCAATGTATCACTATTAATACATATTTTTATTAATAGTGATACATTATTCTCGGTTACTCGGTTCTATTGCATTATTATTAATACTCGGTTCTATAGCAAAACTCGTTAAATCCAAAAATCGGAAATCTATTTCGATTTTCGATTTTTTTGGATTTATCGAGTTTTGATATAGGGCAACTCATTAGGTAGAAATGTTTGATTTACTATAGTATCACGTGCATTGTTCAATGTATCACTATTAATACATATTTTTATTAATAGTGATACATTATTCTCGGTTACTCGGTTCTATAGCATTCGGTTCTATTGCATTATTATTAATACTCGGTTCCATAGCAAAACTCGTTAAATCCAAAAATCGGAAATCTATTTCGATTTTCGATTTTTTTGGATTTATCGAGTTTTGATATAGGGCAACTCATTAGGTAGAAATGTTTGATTTACTATAGTATCACGTGCATTGTTCAATGTATCACTATTAATACATATTTTTATTAATAGTGATACATTATTCTCGGTTACTCGGTTCTATTGCATTATTATTAATACTCGGTTCTATAGCAAAACTCGTTAAATCCAAAAATCGGAAATCTATTTCGATTTTCGATTTTTTTGGATTTATCGAGTTTTGATATAGGGCAACTCATTAGGTAGAAATGTTTGATTTACTATAGTATCACGTGCATTGTTCAATGTATCACTATTAATACATATTTTTATTAATAGTGATACATTATTCTCGGTTACTCGGTTCTATAGCATTCGGTTCTATTGCATTATTATTAATACTCGGTTCCATAGCAAAACTCGTTAAATCCAAAAATCGGAAATCTATTTCGATTTTCGATTTTTTTGGATTTATCGAGTTTTGATATAGGGCAACTCATTAGGTAGAAATGTTTGATTTACTATAGTATCACGTGCATTGTTCAATGTATCACTATTAATACATATTTTTATTAATAGTGATACATTATTCTCGGTTACTCGGTTCTATAGCATTCGGTTCTATTGCATTATTATTAATACTCGGTTCTATAGCAAAACTCGTTAAATCCAAAAATCGAAAATCTATTATGATTTTCGATTTTTTGCATTTAACGAGTTTTCCTATAGAGAGACTCATTAGGTAGAAATGTTTGATTAACTATAGTATCACATGGATTGTTCAATGTATCACTATTAAGACATCTTTTTGTTCCGTTAGGTGTCGTCCATAAACCGAGTGCTTAGGAATCTGGCAGCGCAGAAGGAGCAGGCCCAAGTGCAGGCGCAAGATGCTGTCTACGACAAACTGCGAATGCTTAACGGGCAGGGGTGGCCCAGGCCCAACCCGTGGTACTCGGGAGGTACCACGTTCGGCGGGATAGCGCCGAGCTATGTACCCCCCGTCACACCCACGGTCACCGCGCTCGACAACGGACTGCCGCCGAAGAAAGGTACGCTCCTTCCCGTACTCACCCTATGGAAGCTTTCACACGGGAGGGTTTGTTTTACGTTATTTCAAATGATCGCGTTCACACTTGTGGTCGTGTGAAGGCTGCCGAAAATAATATTCATAAAGACTGTTTGGGAAATTATAATGAAAATGTGATCATGATGGGATATTTTGAAATGCGTGCAAATGCATTTTTTACTTTCAAATTTACAATGGTGGATATGTTTTGACTACAAAAACTTTATACAAAATAATAGTTGATGCATCAAATTTTGAATTTTTTAAAAACTTTTTACAAGTCATTTGTTTTTGTAGTACCATTGTCACCAACATTGTATTGTTACTTTAATCAAGTATTACAGCCCCGACGAACAAGATACTTGTAATAATATTTGCGTTTTCACTATTTGCATTTAAAAGATCTGTCATCTTTTAAGGCATCTCTTTCAGCTTATATTATTTGCGTATGTATGAAATAGTAATGGACCTTGAAAGACATATTTGAGTTCAAGTTTTAGGTACCAATTTACATAGATAAACAAATGTTTGAACAACTCTATGAAATATAAATCTTTCTATCGCATTTTAGGAAAGTTAAAAAAAGAACTTGTAATAAAATAATGTAGTATGTTTAAAATACTAGAGTTTAGTATTTAAGACTTCTCTAGTAAAGTATTGTCAACTTTATTATGAATAAATATATTATTTCCTTTTTTCGTATCCATTATATTTTAAATTTAAATTTATTTCAATGAAATATGAGGATGAAAATCTTCTTCGTTTTTTCGCAAATAAATTATAAAAGTTATGAAGGGGCGTTGTTTGGTCGTTGTCTGTAAAAGATTTTTTATGCCGATTAATATATAATCTTGCCGATTTTAAGTTTCAAAACACAGCAATTTTCTTGAATCAGAATCGTATATTTTCGAAAACAACTGGAATGCTCACTAGATGGCACCACAGGACTCCATTGGAATGTTTGATCGATGACTTTGAATCTCGAACTCAAAAGTTAAAATTACCTTTAATATTTTTATAGTGATACACGCTATTTCATTATCATACAATACTTATATTTTCGTTATACCTAATTACTTTAAAATAAGACTAAAATTATGCTAATTGTTACATTAATTTTATTTTCAAAACTTACGTGTTTCCAATTTTTTAAAGTTTAAATTAGTTGAAAGTTTACGTTTCACGTGATTAACATCCGCAAAACCCAACTATTTTTTTGCAGTAAATTCTAAAATCAAGATATTTTTTTAATGTATAATAACTGAGAATATTAAATGAATCTTTTTTTTTTCAACATTGGAATTGATTTTTATTTTCCAGCTTAGTAAAACATTAAGTGTATAACGGCATTTGAAAGTAAACGATCAGAAACAGAAAGATCTTTAAAATTTGCCATCATAATTAATAGCGTTTAATATTTAATTAAGTACACTTTTCCCCACATAAAATAAATAAGATCATAAAAAACCTCAAACTTCCTGTGTCAGAAATAGTAGGGAAATAGTATTTACTTGTGTGATCGTGAGGAACTATTATTTTTTCAGAGTTTCAAAAGTTTTCAACATTTCAACATTAAAATACATCCCATTAAACGCATCTAAAAATAAAAATCCCCAATTACAAATTGCACACATCTCAACAAATTTCCATTTTATTTTAGTGTAATTAATTTGTAATGAACTACAATTTCACTCATACAAATCCCTCAAAACCAAACATTAAAAAAAATTAACGTTAAGTAAGAAATATTATTATTAATAATAAAATAATTCCTGTCATTCAATCCCACCAACCGAACGCAACTGGATTTTCTACACGATATTTAATTAATCCCTATCCACCATCCATACGAAGTCAACAAACTTCTGCATCAGGCATAGCGTGGAACTAATATTTTGCCAGAATTACAACAGTTTACCATATTTCAGCATTGAAAAACATCCCGTTAATTGCATTTAAAAATAAAAGTCCCTAATAACAAATTGCAAACACCTAAATAAATTAACTTTATATTTGAGTCTAATTAATTTTAAATGGACTACAATCATACCCACACAAATCCCACACAATCAAACATAAAAAAAAAACCACAATATTATGAACAAAGAAATAATACTAACAATTAAATAATTTCTGGCATAGCGAAAGTTCACCAATTCCACAAACCAAAAGCAAACTGAATTTCCTTTTCACCAGAAGATTCAATTCAACCCTATCTACCACCCAGCAAAAGTCCACAAACTTCCTTTCGCAGAGATAACGCGGAACTGGTATTTTGCCAGAGTTGCAACAGTTTACCACATTTCAGCATTGAAAAACTCTCATTAACTGCATTTAAAAGTAAAAGTCCCTAATTACAAATTGTAAACACCATAATAAATTAATTACCCTTATATTTGAGTCTAATTAATTGTTAATGAACTACAATTACACCAACACATACCCCACAGAAGCAAACCTAAAAACCACATTCCCATGACTTAAGAAATATTATTAATATTATTATTTATAATAATAAAATAATTCCTGTCATTCAATCCCACCAACCAAACACAACTGAATTTCCTTTTCACCAAGAGATTCAATTCAACCCTATCCACCACCCAGCAAAAGTCAACAAAATTCCTTTCTCAGAGATAGCTCAGAACTGGTATTTTGCCAGAGTTGGAACAGTTTACCACATTTCAGCATTGGAAAACTCTCATTAACTGCATTTAAAAGTAAAAGTCCCTAATTACAAACTGCAAACACCTAAATAAATTTACCTTATATTTGAGTCTAATTAATTTGTAATGAGCTACAATTACACCAACACAAACCCCACAGCAGCAAACATAAAAACCACATTCCTATGAACTAAGAAATATTAATAATAGTAATAATAATAAAATAATTCCTGTCATTCAATCCCACCAACCAAACGCAACTGAATTTCCTTTTCACCAAGAGATTCAATTCAACCCTATCCACCACCCAGCAAAAGTCAACAAAATTCCTTTCTCAGAGATAGCTCAGAACTGGTATTTTGCCAGAGTTGGAACAGTTTACCACATTTCAGCATTGAAAAACTCTCATTAACTGCATTTAAAAGTAAAAGTCCCTAATTACAAATTGCAAACACCTAAATAAATTAACCTTATATTTGAGTCTAATTAATTGTTAATGAACTACAATTACACCAACACATACCACACAGAAGCAAACATAAAAACCACATTCCCATGACTTAAGAAATATTATTAATATTATTATTTATAATAATAAAATAATTCCTGTCATTCAATCCCACCAACCAAACGCAACTGAATTTCCTTTTCACCAAGAGATTCAATTCAACCCTATCCACCACCCAGCAAAAGTCAACAAAATTCCTTTCTCAGAGATAGCTCAGAACTGGTATTTTGCCAGAGTTGGAACAGTTTACCACATTTCAGCATTGAAAAACTCTCATTAACTGCATTTAAAAGTAAAAGTCCCTAATTACAAATTGCAAACACCTAAATAAATTAACCTAATATTTGAGTCTCATTAATTTGTAATGAGCTACAATTACACCAACACAAACTCCACAGCAGCAAACATAAAAACCACATTCCTATGAACTAAGAAATATTAATAATAGTAATAATAATAAAATAATTCCTGTCATTCAATCCCACCAACCAAACGCAACTGAATTTCCTTTTCACCAAGAGATTCAATTCAACCCTATCCACCACCCAGCAAAAGTCAACAAAATTCCTTTCTCAGAGATAGCTCAGAACTGGTATTTTGCCAGAGTTGGAACAGTTTACCACATTTCAGCATTGAAAAACTCTCATTAACTGCATTTAAAAGTAAAAGTCCCTAATTACAAATTGCAAACACCTAAATAAATTAACCTTATATTTGAGTCTAATTAATTGTTAATGAACTACAATTACACCAACACATACCCCACAGAAGCAAACATAAAAACCACATTCCCATGACTTAAGAAATATTATTAATATTATTATTTATAATAATAAAATAATTCCTGTCATTCAATCCCACCAACCAAACGCAACTGAATTTCCTTTTCACCAAGAGATTCAATTCAACCCTATCCACCACCCAGCAAAAGTCAACAAAATTCCTTTCTCAGAGATAGCTCAGAACTGGTATTTTGCCAGAGTTGGAACAGTTTACCACATTTCAGCATTGAAAAACTCTCATTAACTGCATTTAAAAGTAAAAGTCCCTAATTACAAATTGCAAACACCTAAATAAATTAACCTAATATTTGAGTCTCATTAATTTGTAATGAGCTACAATTACACCAACACAAACTCCACAGCAGCAAACATAAAAACCACATTCCCATGAACTAAGAAATATTATTATCAATAATAATAATAAAATAATTCCTGTCATTCAATCCCACCAACCGAACGCAACTGAATTTCCTTTTCACCAGGAGATTCAATTCAACCCTATCCGCCACCCAGCAAAAGGCCACAAAACTTCCTGTCTCCGAGATAGCGTGGGCCCGAACATCCCATCACACTCCAGTAGAGCATGAGGGACGATAAGAAACGCCGAGAATGAATCTCGGGGCTGGAGAGAAAAGGTGGTCGCAAAAGGGGTAGAGGAACGGTGTGTGGTCATCATCAGAAATGGGCTGAGATAAGGACCTTTTATTGCGGAGGCACACACACCGGATTCGAACTGAGAGACAGAGTGGGATGGATTCGGGTGGTGGGAGACTGGTTGGTTTACTGGAGGGGGATATTCGAGAATTAACTGGATGTGATAATGCTCTGAAGCCAATGCAATGGGCATTGGTATTATTTTAAAGCGTAATGTCATTTCAGTGAGATAAGTCGAATTAAGAATATAGAATGTGGGGGTGAATCTAAATTGATAATTATTGTGTGAAAATCGGTGGTATGTCAAAAGTGAGAGGGCAAATGTGCAATATCGTCACAATTAACTATGGAAATTTGTTTAAATTTTCAAAACGTAGGGTGGCATTTGCCCACGAACGCCATCCTTAATCTCTGCAACTGATGATTGTATGAGATGGGAGGTGGTAAGGGATACAAGTATTGATGTAAAACGCTCAATTTCAATGGGAATTCGTTAAAATGTTCTAAACATTAAAATCCAAATTAAGAGCACTTTTCAGCCTTCATTTTGATGGAAATTTATTAAAATCTTTCGAACGTTAAAACCCAAATTAAGGCCACTTTCTACCCCTTACCAACATTAGTCGAAATAACTACTGTAAAATCGAATTATATTTAGATGTTTTTTGGAGTTGAAAAAGGGGTTTATCACAAGTGAGGGGTGCGATATATTCTCGGGTTAATTGTTATTTGTCTTGATTGTTGTTCTTATTGTGTTGGTACATGCTAGATTTAATTGCAGACACTAGTGTAAATAACTAGTAAGAAATTGAGCTGTGTTTAGATTTTTTTTTGTAATTAAATAAGCTTTTATTGCACGAAAGGGGAGCGATGTATGCTGGTGTTAACTGTTTGGAGAGATAGGATAATGCTCTGCATTGAATCGAAAACAATGGGTATCGGTATTCTGAAGTGTGATATAATTTCGGTGATATCCAGTGCATTGGAAATTATCTTCTTCATGTAAGGTTAAAAACTCCCAATGCGTAGTTATTAATTTGTATTTTTATGTAGCAAAATTCACAAAGAAAGTTAAATTGCCACTTTATGCCATGTTTGGAAATTAATTGAATCGCAATAGTTTACAATCAAAAGATTATTGGCAATAGGCTGTAATACGCCAAGAGCTATAAGTACATTCTTTATATCAAATTGTCTTTATGTAATTATTCCTCTTTGAAAACTATTTCTCTAAATGCACATTTAGTGTTACTAAAACTTACTTTTAACCAGGATTACTCAATTTTTTTTAATTAAAACAAAAATATTTATTTAAATTTATGCAAACGATAATCATTATAATTAGGAACTAAAGTCTAATTATTGTGTTTTTAAAAGGTAATTTATTAACTTACAAACCTTAAATTAAATTAATCGTGAATTTAGGATGTTTGCTTAGTTTTGGAAATCGATGGATATGAGTTCGGAGGCGAATTCACTTATATAATAATATAATTTTCCGATATTTTGGACAAAACACGTTTTTGAATATTTGCTTAAGTTAGTATTAAAAAAAAATTATGTAAACATAATTGAACTTTTAAAAAGTAAACTAGTTAAAAATCATTAGACTGATTGAGAGGTATTTTATTTTCCTGCGAAATTTTATATTAATTTATTAAAACTGAATTTCTCAAAAAATGAATACTTTTTAATTTAAATAAGATAATTGTAATAAAAATTGAAAAGCGATAATAATACAGAATACGAGCAATTTAAAAACTTTTATTTAATATTTAAAAAAGTGGGATGATATATTGTCTGTTTGATTTAAATTGGAAGTAATGTCATGGTTTTGTTAGCCAATTCTACGTTTTAATCAAAACAAAAATATTTTAAAGAAAAATTAAATATGTTTTCCATTTTATTTCTTAATTCCATTCTTAACCAAGCATCTTTAATACAGTGTTTTCATTTAAAAAATATATTTATATGCAAATTTGTGTAAGACCAATATCGAGAGTTGACTGTTAGTACAAAACTTCTGCATTAAACAAATAACAGAAAGAAAGATTTATAGAAAGAAACTTGTCAATATAATTTTGACAGGAATAACTAAACTTCTTTCCATTTCTTGTATAAAAGTATAATTAGTTTCGCATTTCTTACATTGCAAATTGGACAAATTTCATAATAAGTATGTCACATCAATTTTTTAAGTTATATTTAAATATACTTATAATTTTTACTTTAAGTTCATTAAAAATACTTTTAATTCTTAAGTTAAGTTTATAAAAAATATTTATAACTCTTATGTTGTTCATTAAAAATACTTATTTGATGTTGTAAATTCTTATTAGGAAAATAAAAAAAAACAGATTCTAAATGATTTAAAATATTTTTTTGTAAAATGAATTAAGCATATAATTTTTAAAAAAATGCTTCCGTTATTTTTTTCAATATCACACAAACATATATTTATATAATTTTTTTCCCAATTTCTTCTATAACTAAATTCTGAATTACTTAGAAAATAACAAAAAAAACATGTCTAAAATAAAAACAAAATAAAATACCTTTAAAGAATAAAGCAACCAAAAGAAATAAAAGGAGTAGGGAAGAAGGGAAAAAAAGGGAAAAAAGAGAGGGAAAACCCATTCGCATTCTGCTCCCTGTATAAATTTTGCTGTTGCACCGCTTTTACGATCCGCTGGACGTCCGGTTGAGTTGAAATTCCTGATTGTCCATAAAACCGTTTTCACGCCAACATTCCGGAGATACGACTTAGACCCAGAAAAAAAAACCGATTGGTATTTAACTGGCCGATTTTATTCCAAGGGTTCGACGGGGAAAAAAGAACGGAAATATAGACATCCGCTTACATCCATCCATATGAAGTATTAGACCCATGAAAAATAAAATACTTTTTCCCCTTCCCGGAAAGTTAAAGCCCATGTGCGAAACGGCGTTTTCTTATCGAAAGTCCAGCCGACTGTGCCTTATATATACATATATACTTTTATCCATAAACGTCGGGATATATAGGGGGCTATTCAAATCCAACGCCACGCGACTGGAAATAGGATGGAGCTCCATTCACCAAGCTCGGCGTTAAACTCGCAGCACAGAAATTGAGATATCTCGAGCCAGGCAGCGGCCATATCTAGGAAGAAGGGATATATTTATACAATAAAAGAAGTTAGAAGCTCCACAACCAGCCTATCAGTCACCGAAGAAAAGTTTGAAGGATACCCCCTAAAAAGAACCAACTTTCCTGCTCGTATCCGCATAAAATATATATGTTGCATGTTTCCCCGATCGCATGCATACATGCCTGCTTGCCATTCCGATGTGCTAAGCCTTCAGTCTGCCTGCGCATCGCAGTAAATTTCCGCTACAGTTTTCCCTCCCTTCCTCATCTGTGGAGCCTTATCGGGTCTTACGCTTGAGTTAGGTCCCGCCACTGTCAGCTCTTCTTCTCACAGAAAAGCCGGCCCTGTCCATTTCTCCCCCCGTCCTTCCTCCGCGCAGACGACTTTACAGGGGGGCCTTTTCCAGAGAAGTCCGCAGTGATAAAGCCCGACTCTTGGTTGGTTTACGTGTGCCTACTGATGATAGTAGTTGGTAGGGGGGAGCGGGGGGGGGGGGGGCTATCTTTAAAAGAGAGAGAAAAAATGAAAAATAAAGAATGTAATTTACAGAGGTGTAAATTACATTTCCCCTCCCCTCCCTCTCCTCCGTTTTGAGATAGGGGGTAGTCGAAGTTGTGGTGACTGTTTTGTTCCCGAAATGCGGTCAGTTTTATGTCGCGTATGGAAGTGATTTGGCGGGTTTTTAACGAGAGTTTTTGAAGTTTTTGGATGTGTTGGGTGTGATAATGCCTCGTATATCAACCCCCCCAGGATGATAAGACTTGCGTCGTGGATTGTTGAGAGGTGGTATTGGCTCATAATGTGTTTGTGTGCTGGGGTTTTGTGTTA
Source organism: Troglohyphantes excavatus (assembly GCA_963932185.1). Classification (NCBI taxonomy): domain Eukaryota; kingdom Metazoa; phylum Arthropoda; class Arachnida; order Araneae; family Linyphiidae; genus Troglohyphantes; species Troglohyphantes excavatus. The sequence continues at coordinate 47,032,832 of OZ010666.1, forward strand.
ACCGAAGCGTAAGTGACTGGAATAGTTTTATTTTATAGCTATACTGAATCACACTCTGAGGTGTTTAAGGTATTAGACCTTAATCGAATAGTAGCAATTAAATTCGTGAATTTAAGCTGAAATTACGATGTATATTTTCCTACTTAAAAATGCTTCTTGTGATATTCAAAATCAAGTGTTATCTATATTAATTAGTAAGTTTATCGTTAACTTACATTTAATTTAATATTTAAAAAATATTTATTGATAATTGAATTTCTAACTAGCAAAGTAGCTTGGAAATAGCATGTTAACAATTTGACGGTTAGTAAAATATTTTTTTCTTTAATTTGTAAAAGCATTTTTGTTTCATTATTTTTTAACTCAAATAGTTTGTAAAGTGACATTTTTCGAAACATTTTAAATTAATAACTACTTCATTATAAGTAATTCAAGTTTAAACGATATTTTAGAAATATTAAATTTTTTTTTTGGAATTTTTTTGAAAGGTCTTCCCACTTCAACACACACTTTTTCAGAATCCACATGACACATCCCCAAAATAGCTTTGCCACGTTTCTATATATATTTACGCAATCATTTAGTCTTTACAAATAAATATTTCCTTTAACTTATAATTATTCATGTAAACATCTAATTAAGTTAAAAATCTAAGCGAACCTTTGCCCAACCAAAGTACAAAAATCAATATCCTAATAGATGCTAATAGAAGGAGTATCTTGCTGATATAAAACCCAGAAGATATCCACTAGCGATGCTGACCACATCAAAAGAGCGTTTCCATGGCAACGCGTGGCTTCCGACCTCTGCTTGGGGCTGCAGAGTTTTGACCTCACTTTGAGGGAAAGCTATTGAAAGGACCAGGGGCTATTGTTGACCTCGTGAACTCTATATTTCTAGTTGAGAGTTAAAATGGTGAAAGATTACCCCCTATATTTTTGAAATCACATGGTGTTGTAACATTCATCATAAGATTGGATATGCATGAAATTGTCATTTCTTTCATTTGCTTTGTATTTAAAGAAATAGAGGGATGCATATATGTTTGTTTAGTGAAAGGTATAAGAATAAGGAAAAAGTTTTTGTTTTCTAATAGGTTTTAGTGTAATTCGAATTAAACGTTTGCACTCATTAATAATTAGCGAACTATGACTATTTTCAAAGTTTATAATGTATCAAATCAAAAGGTTATTAAATATCAAATGAAAAAATTATGTATGATAACTAAATCTTTATTTATTTGATAAATTTGGCATTTAAGCAATTAAAGCTTATTAGCATATAATTAGCATTTCTTATGTTTTATAACAATCGTTTTATTATATTAATTTTTTATTAATACATTTTTAATTTTCATTCATTAAATTGAAACAAGCGATCAATTATTTTTAGCCATTAAGCCTTATTAGCAAAAACTTGTTCGATTGCATGAAATAAACTGCTAAACTTTTGTTGTGTTTATAAAATTATTATTATAATAATAATAATGCTAAATAATAAATTTACATTATTATAATGTTCAATACTCATAACTTAAACCATTATTTTTTCAAAACTTAGGGAACAGAAAATAGTCGGATATTCTTTTAGAAAAACAACATTAATATTTTGTGTAAACTTTATATAAAAAAAGTTTTCACATAGTGTACAATATGAACATTATATAGCATACTAAAACCACTCACTAGAACTGTAAACGATATATTTATGTAGCTCAGTTGAAAAAAAAATCAAACTGTTTGCTGTTCTCAAAATTTTTTAATACCTTGTTTATAAATTGCGAGTTTTTGCATTCGTGGTTCCCGAAATTATATTAGAAGTCATTAGTTACTGACTATGACTACTATATAAACAATTTACAATATTTATGTATTACTATTCAAATATCGATTTGAAAGCAATTTGTAGCATTTTCATATTTTGTTTTTATCTACTAAATTTAATTTTGAGAAGCAATGTTTCATATAAGACCTTTCATAAAAATGGATATATTTTAGGACACTGACAATTCGGCAATATATTTTGATTATCTTTTTTATTAAAGTGAAATTCCAGTTTTTCATCTTATAAATATTTATGGAGACGCAATTAGATATGTATATAGACCAGTATAACAATCTAAAAACTTTATCTGACTCTTCCTTGCAATCAAATTCAAGCATAAATTGATTTCGGGATTGTAACATGTTATGTCTCCAAACCGCTCCCTTTCCGGATTATTTTTAAAATATCTCCCAGTCGCCGCAACAATTGAACTTCCAATAATCCAAAAAGCTGCAAGTGCAAACAACTGTTTCGAAACCGAAAATAAAAAAACGATCCGGACTTCAAAAGGGGGGAGGAGAAATTGTGTACAAAAATCGGAGGGAAAGAACATCCGAAATTGAAAAATGAAACAAAATAACAGCGAAAAAAAAATCATCCGCTATATCGGGTATAACGACTGTCACAATCATCATCATCCAAACAACGAAGGAAGAAACACAAACTAAAAACAAACAACCCCCCCCCCCCCAAAAAAAAAATAAAAAAAAAATACCAACATGAGACATACATTGGAAATCGAAATACACCGGGGCGGTAGGAATAGCAATCGTTTTTTTTTATGGGTGGGGGGGGGGGGGGAAAGCCGCATTCTTTAAACCTTACTAAGGTTAAAAATAAAAAAAACACAAAATAAACAACAATCCAGTATTATTTTGGCGTTTATCGTTAGAAAGCGACATTCCATGCCCTGTACTTCTTTTTTTTTAAAAAGCAGATGGCAACAAACAGTTGACATTCTTTTCATTATATGTATATATAGATATATGGCCTTACCCTTCTCTTCAGGAAGATAGGCATCTATCTCTGATGTATCTCTTCTTCGTTTTGCTTTACCCAAGAAGATAACTTTTTTTATTTTCTGTCTTCTTCTTAAAAATCGTTACTAACTTTCTTCGGTCGTGTGCAGGGGAGCGTGTTGACCGCTTTTGCTTGACAGTTAACACCGCAGAAATGTCATTTTTCCGAGACCCCCCCCCCCCCTTTTCAAAAGTTCGGGTGAAAGGATGGATTTATCGGAGAATATCCGCAGGGGGTGTAGGGGGAGGGATGCTAGTTTTAATGTTTGGGAGAGAAATATTATATACCTCAAACTGATAGGGGAGACAGGAGGGAAATCAGATTTGGAGAACGAAAGGGCGCCACTGTGAAAGTGGAATTTGTTTTACTTTGGGGGATTTTTGTTGATTGGTATGGAGATCATACCACGAATGGATAGATTTGACTTAAGTTTCAGAGACTTGATTAACAAAAAAATGAGAGATGGTATTAAGGTTTGGTTTGGTTAATCAACGTCGCGCTAGAGCTGCACAGTGGGCTATTGGCGACGGTTCGGGGCCTATCTCGAAGAAATGGCCCGGGAACGATGCCTCGTATTTTTAAACCATGGTCAGGTGACGATGGTATTAAGGAATAAAAATAATGGTTTGGTTTGGTTAAATAACGTCGCACTAGAGCTGCACAGTGGGCTATTGGCGACGGTTCGGGGCCTATCTCGAAGGAATGACCCGGGAACGATGCCTCGTATTTTTGAACCATGGTCAGATGACGATGGTATTAAGGAATAAAAATAATGGTTTGGTTTGGTTAAATAACGTCGCACTAGAGCTGCACAGTGGACTATTGGTGACGGCGGTTCGGGGTCTATCTCGAAGGAAAGACCCGGGAACACATACACATTCATAATGCACCTCGTTATTTTAGAACCATGGTCAGGTGACGAGGAAACACCTGAACTGGCACCCAACGCCTTCAATAGACGTCATGACTTTGGACCCCGGTCAGATTTATCGTGCACCAGTCCCGTATACACGCCGTTAATTTTTGATGATGTTCTGGACGACTTTTCTAGTATTTTTGTAACGAAGCTGGCAACCCTCCGATCACAAGATCACTACTTTTTTACTTTTCTTTGTGAAGTCCATCGCACGTGTTCGAACCACCAATCCTCGGATTAGTAGCTGAACGCCTTTAACCGCTCGGCCACGGAGGCCAATAAAAATAATGAAATAGCATTATAATAACTAACAATAGCAACTATCGTTAGTATAAAAAAATTAATATCAATGCAAAGATAAAATATATAATTTATATATTTTTTATTTATATAAGAAATTGATAACTGACACAAATATTTTAAATGTAAAGGTAATTTTTTTTCTTAAGTCATATAATCAAATGATTTTTTATTTATTTTCGTATAAACAGGAACTTAATGTCGTCTACTAGTTTACATTTAGGTTTATTATTACTAGTCTATATTACATTTTATTTCTTGTATATTTCTCTTTTTAGAATAAAAATATCTTGAAGTGAAACTTTTTAAAATCAGCTACATGGGGGTATTGGGATAGAAACATTATGTAACGCTTTTTCGCTTTTAAATTCCGCCACTATTACTCCAGGTAAATAGTAAAATTTAAAATTTGATCTCGTTCGATAGGAACTAAGAAAGCGATGCGTGTAAAATTTTAATATAAAAAAAATGTAAAAGGGTCAGTCAAAACATCTTGTTTATTCTCTTTCTGAAACATTATGTTACGCTTTTTCGCTAATCCATTCCGACACTATTACTCCAGACAAATAGCACTATTTACATAAATTTGATCTAGTTCGATAGGAACTAAGAAAACGATGCGTGTAAAATTTTATTATACAGCTAAAACAAAACATAAAAGGGTCAGTCGGAACATCTTGTTTATTCTCATTCTGAAACATTATGTTACGCTTTTTCTCTGATCCATTCCGACACTATTACTCCAGACAAATAGCACTATTTACATAAATTTGATCTAGTTCGATAGGAACTAAGAAAACGATGCGTGTAAAATTTTATTATACAGCTAAAACAAAACATAAAAGGGTCAGTCGGAACATCTTGTTTATTCTCATTCTGAAACATTATGTTACGCTTTTTCTCTGGTCCATTCCGACACTATTACTCCAGACAAATAGCACTATTTACATAAATTTGATATCATTCGATAGAAACTCAGAAAGCGATGCGTGTAAAATCTTAAAATATAAAGCAAAAAAACATAAAAGGGTCAGTCGGAACATATTGTTCATTCTCATTCTGAAACATTAGTTACACCTTTTCTCTGATCCATTCCGACACTATTACTTCAGGCAAATAGCACTATTTACATACATTTGATTTCATTCGATAGGAACTCAGAAAGCGGTGTGTGTAAAATCTTAATATAAAGCAAAAAAAACATAAAAGGGTCAGTCGGAACATATTGTTCATTCTCATTCTGATGACGAGGTTTTTTGTTGACGACCCATTCTAAAATCTAAAACAAGGTGAAATGACGTTTCACGTAAAAACCCTTCTTGCAATGCTTCGACATAGCCAAACTCGATTTTTCACAGTAAGATGCTTTTCCTTTCACTAAGAGTGTCAAGCAAGTGTTCCGTAGGGATGCATATATATTTACAATGTGTTCTCGTGTTGCAGAGGGAAGCGTGACGGAGGCCTCTACGCCCAGCGACCAGAGCGGCAGCGGCGAAGAGGACTCCGCGGCGAGGCTCCGGCTCAAAAGGAAGCTGCAGAGGAACAGAACGTCTTTTACGCCGGAGCAGATAGAGGCCCTGGAGAAAGGTGAGCTCTCCTTCTCTCTCTCTTTAAATGAACTCGCACATTCTCTCTATATCAGTGGTCGGAGAAGCTACTTTCAATTTGCAAATAAAAGTTTTCTTTCGATTATTTTTTTGCAAATTGATGTTTAGGAAATTTATTCCATTGATAACAAAAAATAAAAAAGTGAAATAGAAATAAAATGTTGCTTGGAACCAATGCTTGGAACCCAATTTCAACACTTTTATATGCTTGTTGTTTTGATTATTACATCGATCAACCAAATATGGGTTTGGTATATGGAATGCACCCAAGTATCTTTTAACTCTTACTTTCTGATCTATTCCAAATCAATTCTCTATTCCAATAATGATCTTCTAAATTACTGTTTAGCTTCATCTGCGCATTGATCCCTCGCAAATCGCATATCTCATCGATGTCAACACCTCTTTCGCAATCCTACCTAACTCAGTGCACTCCTAACCATATCATCAAAGATGTAAGATGTGTGTCTCTGCGTCCCGGAGACACACATATTATTAAGCTTTTTTAATAGAAGCTGAATAAACCAAATTTAAAACTCTAATATGGATCCTGAATTTTATCACCTTTGCATGTCCATTACAACTGTGAAGGAATGATACTTTAAATTTTGTATAAAGTTGTAATTAACAATATCGATTCCAATGATATTATATTAACATATTTGTTAAAGAACGCGTACTTAATTGGAGTTAACAACAAAATTATTTTTTTTTCATTCAAATAATTTTTAATAATTAATAAAATTCAAATATTTTTTAAAAAAATTATTTACTGATAATATAATTTATATTTAATAAATATATTTTAACTCTTTTCAATATATTTCATGCTCATTATACAAAAAGTCTTAGTCTTACTAAACGATTGAATTGACATGTTCAGTATTTTTTAAAGTAAGAAATATCTATACCAAAAAAGCGTCATAAAATTAGATTTATGTATCCAAAAATGTTACATCTTGTAGTAAGAATTTTGTATGTGTGAAATTCTCTTCGATCATGAATGGACTGTAGTAGAGCGAATATGACGCCATCATCGTGATGCAAACATCTCAGACCTGATGGCACCAGACACGTGACTTCCTTTCAAAATTAATGAATGAAAAAACGTTTGCGATTGACTTGCGATTTGGAAATAATAGTAAATGTATTACTTCATGAAGTACAGGATATTTTTGTGAATGAACTAGAAAAAATTTAGGAATGGATGATTTAGTAAATCACGTGTCTGATGCCATACATGTTGGCCTCACTTTGATGTGAGCGAGATTGTTACCTTATGAATTCTCTACTATGAGGGATCCAAATTCTAAACTAACATGTCCTTTCAGAATTCGAGAGGACGCACTATCCAGATGTCTTTGCCAGGGAAAGGTTAGCAGCCAAAATTGATCTCCCTGAAGCAAGGATACAGGTAATTCAATCATTAAAAAAAATTACTTTAGTTTCTATCACCTGTGTTTTTTCCGTGCTCACGCCACTGTCTTGTCGTCGCGCAGGTGTGGTTCTCCAACCGTCGCGCCAAGTGGCGTCGGGAGGAGAAGCTCCGGAACCAGCGTCGCGCGGCGGAGCAGGCGGTGGTGACTTCGGCCCCCGGACGCCTGCCCCTCAACTCCGGCTTCCCCAACTCCCTCTACCCCACCATAGGGCAGCCGCACTCCATGGCAGAGACATACAGGTGTGGGTTCGTATGATTTCTTATTCTCTCTCCCTCAATCCCCCTTCCTTTGTTATCTGTATAGCTCATTTCATCTCTTGTGTTGTCTTTCATATTTAATTTTTTTCTTGTATTTATGGTGATGATTTTTTTATATGATATATAATATTTTTAACGTATTAAATTTTAATTACTTTTATTTGAGTTAAATTAGTATCGCATATTAATATTTTTTTATTAGTAACAAAATGTATTAAAATCAAAATTAATTCAATTTTAAATATGATGTACAAAAAATTCTTTAGTCATTTTTTCCAACGTGTTTTTCAAATCTTTTTTATTTCGATTAACACATTACGTTAATTATTTTTAAAAGTTAAGATTTATAAAATATGGTCTTCTTATTTGGTTGGCAAAATGTAAACTATTTATATTTATATAAGCCGCTATTTTTTTAAATAATAATTAGCACTTTTAAATTTTGCAAGCTTATTTGGAAGCCGTTTCATGTTCGTAATCCATTAGGAAGAATTTGGTTATATATGAAACAGAATGTACTATGCTTATTTAAAAGAAGAAGATTGGTTTCGAAAATAATTGTTCAAGTCCACTATTAGCGTTAGTGCGATGTTAATTCAATCAACCAACCAACCTTACAAACGTATTCTATTTAAAAAAAAAATACTCTACTGAAAATGCAATTTACAAAATAACTTTAACAAACGAATTATATATCTATGCTTAAATAAATAATGCAAGCATTTTAACTAAACGCAGGCAAGCAATTATCCTTGTAAAAAGAGGATCAATAAATATTGATGCCAGGTTTCTAATTCATTGCCATTAAATTATAAACTGAACTAAAAATAATCGTTCATAATTTCAAGGTTTAAATTTTTAATATTAACCTCCGATTAATGTGTATAGTACGATACTTTTAAGGTATTCTTATTCTATTTTTATCGATACTAACCAAATTTCTTGTCTTTTCAGCAGCACTCTTCCAACGATGCCCACATACACGAGCAACATGCCGCCATCGTCGTGCCTGCAGCAACAAACACCTTCCTACTCGTGCATGCTGCCCCCTGGGAGCGGGAGGGGCTACGACCCCCTGTCCTTAGGCAACTACGCGCGGCCCCCCGCTTGCCCCACTGCACAGCCCCCTCACCACATGCAGGCCCCACCGGTCAACAGTCAATTCACCAACAACGGCAGCGTGGGATCCACAGGTGAGAACATTCACTATAATTGTACATTACGATTTTAGTTTTTTATAATTTAGTCAATCTTTAGTTTTCATTATGCTACGTAACGTTGCTTTTGTAAGAGAAAATACTAAAATGTTTAAATAAATTTTGCTTACATTTTTTTTTGAGTTACCAATTCCTTCGTAGGCCTTACATGGAAGACTACAAACTAGCTACAGAGAGCCATAGTTGTTAATTTTGTATTGATTTAAATTAGTGCATTGAACAAAGTAGTTGATAATAGTTAATGCGGTTTTCTGTATTAAATTATATTCCACCAAATGCAAGATGCCTGAAAAAAAACATTGTCTGTAGACAGTGTTTAGGCTCAGGTAGCTTTTTAACAAAATAATGAAACAGTTTTTTTGGCATTTAATTAAATTTTTAAAAAGTTTATAAAATCCAGCTTAAACATTAAATACTAAGAAAGGTTTATTTATTACATCCCATGTCACGCCACGATTAATTTTTGCAGTCTAAAAACAATCATTAAAGCTTACATTCTTTGCAGTTTACCAAACATCTCATTGAAAGATAAAATTTCTATAAAAAACGACCTATATCAAAGTTTGTAAAAATTATTTCAGTATTTTTCTACAAAATTTTGTAACGTCACACAACCACTGATATCCTAGATCTCCATGCCACACCTAATATACATCCTCCTCCTCAAGGGGTGGGTGACGTAATAAATGATTTGCCCATTTGAATTGTTTTGGTTTCTAATATAACAAGATCAAGACGATTTGATCTTTAACAATTGATGTTTATCAATTGTTATAGTGACTTCAGATTTTACCCAACTCGCATTAAACATCACACACTGTAAAAAAGAAGATGCTTAAAAATGAGTACATGAACATGAGTTTTTCAAGTGCATCGTAAATGAGCGATGACGTACTTAAATTTAAGTAACCGTACATTCGCAAAAAAATGAGCAGTGTGATTTAATATTGCAGTGTGATTTAATCTCAGCAGCTTCTGTTGAAGCCATCTTAACAAAGCGACTTGACAAACTTAAAATAGTTGTTCAGAAGTTATTACAATTCAATTATCTTACTTCCCATTATTTTGACATACGTTTTAACGTTACTTCTGTTTATAACTTCTTCACATCGCCCTGGTAGCTTAATGAAAAAGACTCTGGACAGCGATGACTGCAGATATGGGTTCGATTCCCGGTGTCTTGGTTGTAATTGTCGATATTTATTTAAAGTGATTTATGAAGGCAGCCTATGTAGGCTAGCATATGCTCTTTTTATTGACTTTTGCCCATTGTACTCATTTTTAAGTACATGTGTTTTTCAAAATTAAAACTCATGTATTTGGAGCCATTATAAGCATCGAATGTAATCAAAAATGAGTACAATTTACTTATTTTTGAATACCTATTTTTAACATCGCGACCTTCCATTCCACCAGGTCTGATCTCCCCCGGCGTGTCCGTTCCAGTGCAAGTGCCCGGCCAGTCCAACGACCTCAACAATTACTGGACCCGGCTCCAGTGACATCACACTCCCACCACAGACGCCAGCGACCTCGTCAGTCTGTGGCTGCAATCCGAAGAGCGACGCATGAAGGGACTCTACGAGGACATCAAGCACAACCTGCAGCAACAGCAGGACGCGAACACATGAACTACGGCTGGATTCGCACTCGGTCGGTAAACCAACTGGCTATGGAATTTTATGAGATGTTGGTTACGGACTTTGGCCGTCAGTGGTGTTTTAGCTGTTTGTGCAAGAAGGCAAGTAAGCAAATCAATCAAGTTTACTACTTCATGTGGCATCTATAGCATGCAGTTGAGTTGAAAACCTCTGCAGTTATGCCTTCATAGGCAATGAAAGACGTATGGAGCGACTCTTCTGGTCAAATACCTGGTTTTAAATAAGCAAAAATATCGCCTCAGTTTTAAAAAAAATATATATAAAGCAAAAATTTGGTTAAAAACATAATTACTACTAGACAAACTCTTTTTCTAAAACGTATGAAATTAACGATTTTTTGGGCTTATTATTATTAAAAAGATATTTTAAAGTATAGCAGGACAACTTTTGAAGAATAAAATGAAAGCTAATTTTCTGACATTATTTGAATAGCATTAAAAAAACAACTTGGTGATTATCTTTATTTTTTTTAATTCGCGGTTTGGTTATAAAAGCATATGTATAAATTTAATATAAAATTAAGCTGTCTATAAAAATTAAAAAAATATTTAATAATTTAACCAATATAAATGCACAAAAGTATTGTCATACTATTGTAATAATGTAAAATTCTTAAATAAACACAGCTGGTTTTTTTTTTACATTGAAAATTTTAGATATCAGTGAGACAGATATTTGATGGTGTAAGTTTAATAGTGTCACAAGATCCAACTTTTGAATCGATAAGAACTTGCTGCTTACTTCCAAAAACAGTTATATATTCTGTGATAAGGTTCTTTGATGAGCGAAGACACCTGTACAGCTGTAAATGTCATCGGAAATCTGAGTTAAAATCTTAATACTCAGAAGTGTAAATTTATTGTATGTCATGTATATATTAGATAAGTTTATAAAAAATCAATAAACTTTCAGATACCTTACAATCATTGTAAATAGTTTTTCGCCATAAAATGTCGTCCATACAAGTATATTTTATAGTTGTCACTATGCAAATCCCTCTTCGGCGCACAGGATTACAAATTAATTTCATTTATACGAAGAAAATCTTTTAGACTTTTTCTTCATCTCTTATTATTATAGCAGAATGTTTATGCATTAAAATATATAATTTTTTAAAATACTTTCCTTATTTTTAACGTGGTTCTGTTGATGTATGTTTAGGTTAAATATTGAAGTTTTTACATTCATGAAGCAATAACTTAAACAAGTGTAAAAAATGTTTAACATAACATTTAAGTTTAGTGGATAAATAAAGTTAGGTTTTTTAATACAAATACAAAAAAAGTTGTTTTTAAATTGGCATCTATTAATTTTGCAAATATAAAATTTTATTTTTATGTTTAAGAACATTTAATTTTTTTTTAACAAAATTAATTTTTTTCTTTAAAAAAAATTTTTTTTTTACAAAAAAAAAAATCTTATATAAAAAAATTAAATTTTTACTCAAAAATAATTTTTTTTTTTAAAAAGAACTAATTTTTATTTTCAAAAAAAAGTAATTTTAAATTTGAAAAAAAAATGAATTTTTTTAATTTGTATGTTTTTAAATAAAAATAATTGGTATAATAATGTAATTGATACCTTGTTATTGAATCAGAACAATATAATTGAAATATTGTTTTTAAACATGGAAATGGGCCTTAATAACAAACATTCATCTATAATTGTTTTCATTCCCGTTAAATAATTATTTCGATTATGTGAATGATATATACTTAAGTATATTAGATTCAAAGCAATATTATTTCATAATTTTATTGTATGTCACGTATGTATTATAGGCATAATGTAAATAGAAGAAGTTTTAAAATGTGTCAAGGACATGCAACGATGTTCTGGCCCCCAAGTGCAAAACACAGTTAAGTGGTCTTCCTCGGTCTTATGGTACATAACAGGAACTCGCGTGTTCTTCGTTTTTCAGGAATTAATGTACATTATATTATTACAATACAGGTGTAGATGACTAGAATGTTGCTTATGGATTTTTTTATTTTTAATTTCAAGTGCTTTTGTGTGTAACATTCGTAATAAACTTTGTATAACACCCTGGTGGTTTTTCTTTTCTCACAAAAAAATTATTCTATAACATAAATGAAGACTTTAGTGACAAAAGTACTTAAGTGCATTTGCTGTACTTGTTTATACGATTCCGTTTTGCACTGTTTTTACTTGAGTCATTCTCTCAGAATCGAATGACTTACTTACTTTTGACACTAAAATCTTCGAACGTAGGAACCTGTAATTTTAGTCGGGTTTTTTTTGGTCGACAAAATCTTGACCAGTTAAATTTGGCCAAATATTTAATGAAAATCACAAATGTTTCCAGAAAAACTCATGTGTCATTTTCGTTCTATATATATGAAGAAGAGGGTCAGCTTGTATATTTGTTTTTATACAAATCTATATATTTATTTCGATCTTGATGACACTTGACCTTCAAAGGAAGGAGAAGGTCAACGTCTACATGAAATTTCGAACAAACGACCCTCTCTCCATTTACACCTCGATTAAGTCTATTGACTTCTCACTAAAACATAATTATAATAATGCAATAATCTAACGGTGTAATATTTCAACAATGTAAGGTATCATTAGCTACTTTACCTTTTGGCTTCAACTGTTTCCTTGCACAATGCAAGGAAAAATAAATATTTAAAAAAAAAAACTGCCACTGCAAAAAAACAAATTATATCGTCGGGCGTTTTTCTTCTCAAAATTTTAAAAGTGCGTATAACCTGTTTTGCATCTGGCTTACTCGTATAATACACTACATCGTCTTCAAACGGTAACGAAAATGAAATCAAATCAAATATCTTTTTTAACAAAAAAAAACTGACTTTAAGAAAAATGCGCTAAAAAAGTAAAAAATATAATTTTCAGTTTCACTAATGTTGAAAAATCGAATTACTTAACATCAATTTTATATTTATTAAAAATTTTTAAACCTGCGCCAAAATTTATGCATTTAAAATTATTTTTACTTTTAGTGCATTTTTCTTAAAGTCTGTTTTCCCCTTTATTTTTTTAAAAACAAAAGATTTCCTTATTTTCCCTTTTTTTTAGTTTTTAATTTAGCAGGGGGCTTCGTCCCTTGCTATTATTCAACAAGGAATTCAAGTTATTGCTCAAATTTTTCACATATCGGATCCGTTTTAATAAATACCGGGTAAAGAAAACTATATTGTTTCAACAATGTATATTGTAAAACAATCTCTATCCCTGATAATAAAAGCAGGGTGAACAAAATGCATTGCTGTGTAATATTTATTCGACAATGGTAATATTTTGAAATAGGAGAAATAGCTAAAAAAATGTCCTGCTAATCGATATTTCTGGATTCATAACAGCCGGATAACCGATTTTTTAAATATTTTTTGCAAACGTTCCGGGTAATTGATAATTCTGGATAGTTAAATGTCAGATAACTGAATATTGTTTTCAAAAGACACCCAAATGAGACATCCCCTATCCAACAATTTTTTTAAAAAAATGTTTGAATTAAGTATAGAAATCTTGTGCGAACATACATAAAAACAAATACATAACAGTCGAATTGATAACCTGTTTGCTTTGGAGAACTTTTCAGTCGGTTAAAAAGAGAAAACATTGTTATCTTTTGCTTTATACAATTATTCTAAATGTCATGACGAAATATTTCTTTAAATATAGTTTTTAATTTTTGATAATTATTGAGTATCTCTCATGAAGTGTGTGACTGTCATAGAAAGCAGAATAAAAAATTACAGGTTAAATATTTTTTTGATATTTCGGAATAAACAATGTTAAATTGTTTATTACTTTCATTGTATTAAGAAGTTACCTTAAACATGACTTTTATCGAAGTAGTTATTAAATATTAATATTATGTAAATAAAATGGAATTGGCTCTTAAATGTGGCATGTCTTTCAATATTAATAAATATCAAATATGTCATATGCGCATCAAAAATAAAAAGGCTGCCTATGTTCTACAGAGGGGAAAAATCCAAAATAGTGATATAGTGAGTGATCTAAGGTTATTAGTAAATGAGGATTTTAAAATGGGTCACCATTGTACAGTGACTAGCAAGAATACTAAAGGAACGTTGGGGTACATCAGAAAAAGTGCTTCATCAAAATCTAAGGATATAATCTTGCCATTGTAAAGTAAGGCGCCATCTTGAGCATGCTGTACAGTTTTGGTCACCATATCTTAAAAATAGACTACGATTTGTTATGGAGAAAGTTCAGCACAGCGCTACTAAAATAGTCCAAGGGGTTTTAGGCATGGATTATGAAAATAGATTAAGAAATTTGAATACTCTGGAAGAGAGAAGGGCTAGAGGAGATTTAATTTAACTGTTCAAATTTATTAAACAAGGGGATGTGGAGGATTTAGATTTTAATATGAGTGATAGAACGAGAGGTCATAGAGAAAACCCTATTTTTATAATAGGATAATAGACAAATGGAACAACTTGCCATTGAATATTGTTAATTGTACAGAAGTAAAAGATTTTAAGAAGTTAGATATTCATTGGGGGATAGTTAGAAGATACAGCTGAACCAATCTTGTTGGATATCGATCGTGTTATTGGTCGTCAATATTTGTATATGTTATCAAACAATTTGCATTAAGTAAAACATTTAGAAAAAAAAATTACAATGCTGCGCAATAAAACCAATTAAACAATATTTATATATATTAGAGAATTCAGTTTTTTTGGTACCTATTGGTATTTTCTAAACTATATCCAAAACAATTTACTAACTTTTTTGATGAAAACAGAATACATCGCTTATATAAAATCTTAGATTTTATTGTCTTGTTTTTGCTATAAGGTATGCTTGATGAAAACAGACATTTTACATAATAATGCTTTCAATTGGCAACAATGGGAGTCTGAAAAAAAAATTAAAGGCATATAAACATTTTTATACCATTTTTTTATTATTGGTCAAAAAGATATCAACAGATTGTTTCATATTTTGCCAGTATTTCCTACATTTTCTTTCTACGGCCTCACATTTTGTATACCACAGATTTAGCGACATCAATCAAAGCTTTGACACTTTACAAAGTGAGTTGCCACAATATATATAAAAAAACGTTATCTTTTTTCACCACCCCAACTATCAATTCATGTTTCATGAAACGGTTTGGGAGTTCCCCATTTTCTCTTTCATGAGCATTTTTTCTTTTAAAAGTTCCATGGTAGATTATTAAGTTATATAAAGAGCGAATGTATCTTTGCAATGTTTAGTATACAGTGACGCAGTTATCTTTTGTTTATGCTCGCTTAACTTCAGTCATGTCCTGCCATTGAAGATTTAGAAGTAAATGTACTGAAAACTTCAGGTCTTTAATCACATGAAAATGAAAATATAAGCAGTTATGATGCTGGCTGCTTATATTTCTTTCCTATTTGATAAATTACGTTACCAAGCAACAAATTTAGAAAATAAACTGGTTATAATATAAATAAATTAGTTTTTTTTAGTTGTTATACATGTTTAGAGACAGTTGACAGTTTAGAGACAAACATACTTTACAAAATTTTTAAAAGCAATTTAATATTGATCAGTGATGACAGATTTATATGTTAGAAGATAGAAAAAAATTCGTCAATTTAAAAAAATATTTACATTCCTGGATTTTTTTTAAAAAATGGCGCTCCTGGCACAACTTATTTGAAATGATAATGCGTGATAGATAGATAGATAGATATGTTTATTGTAGTGGGCCGTAGCCCATTTACAAAGGTTGGCAACAAATTTTAACAAAAGCGGTTACAAAGTTTGATAACACAAAATACAATATAATACATTTTCAAAAAAACAACTAAAACACAATTTGAGACAAATATACAAAAAAAAGACAAAAATAAATTACATGAACAATTAGAATTGGGTTTTAAATCTGTTATTCCTGCACAAGTTCACTGATCAAGTCCTCCCGGAATTTTAAAACAGATATTGCATAATTATAAAAATAAAAATATTCTTTATTGTAAAATTTTAGGATGGTTGAAATGTTACTGGATTCAATTGATAAGTATTTTTGTCTGAATGCATCGTAAATAGGACAGACTAAAAAAACATGATCCCAGGTTTCCTTTTCTGTTGTGTTACAAAACTTACAGGACTCGTTAGGAAAAATTTCGAAAGCAACTCCTTTAAAAAATATACGCGATTGACTGCAACGAATTTGTATAATAATTCTTTTTATAGTGATATCTATATTTGAAATTAAATAGTCTTCGATTAAATGTGAGTTTTTGATATATTTATACTGTGGTTGATACTATTGTTCATTGAAGCAAGATCATTTTGGGTGTATTGGTCGTGGTATACTTGTACAATCGTTGAAATGTAATGTTCAGCAACTTTATAGTCTTGCGAAAGCCAAACAAAATAAAAACCAGCGTTTTGTAAAATATTTCTTATCGAGATGGCCCAATTAAATTTATTGTTTGTGCAGTCAAAGGATAAATTATACATGTTTAAGTAGCAAATTTTAGCAAACCTATCATCTGACATTTTGAGAAGGTGTATCCAGTATTTTAAAATTAAACGAATAAAAACTAAAGAGATCCTAGGATGACCTAATTCGAGTCTTAAAATATATCCAGGTATATAACGGGAAACTGTAAGGAGCTTTCTAACAAAAATACAAAAACATTTTTCTAGATAATTGTAGTTATTTATCGCCCAAACTGCAGCACCGTATGTTAAAACTGATAAAATCAAAGCATCAAATAATTTAAACCATGCGTTAACCGAATTAATTTTTGCACCTGTCAATATGGACCAAGAAGTGTTTACTGCACTATTTGTTTTAGAAATAAAATAATTTTTGGCAAGATTAAAACAGCCAGATGAAGAAAATGGAATACCTAGATAAACATAACTAGAAACTATTTCCAATTCGTTATTGTTGTAGAAAAATTTGTCATGCTTAGATAATTTACCGCCCTTACGAAATATAACTATTTTAGTTTTATTAATGTTAACAGTTAAAGAGAAGTTATCACAGAATTTTTCAAGAATATTAAGTTTTCTTTGGAGATTTATTGGGCAATCAGCGAGAATCACAGCATCATCGGCATAAAGCAAAATATGTATAAAAATATCGGAATTGATATATATACCAGGGATTGATGATTCGTTTAACCAAATTATTAAATTATTCAAAAACAGGATAAATAATAAAGGACTTAGAATTTCGCCTTGTAAAACACCAGTAGCAATATTAAAGGATTCGGTAGATCCGTCACCTACTCTAACTCGGGCTGTAGCTTTTTTATACATGTCTTTTATAATAGAAATACATTTTGGGCTGACTGATATCCCGTTTAAAGCTGACCACAGAAGATCATGATTAACGCTGTCAAATGCCCCTTTTAGATCTATAAATGCAGCATAGAGTTTACCACGTTTTTTCCGTAGCTTGTTTTGTACTATTGAGTTTAAAATAAACGATTGATCCACACAACTATATCCCTTTCTTGAAATGATAATGCGTGTTGATGATTATAAATTTCGAAATATTTTTCGAATGTATTGCAATTTTTTTTCGTTTTATCTCAAACATAATGTTGCCTTTTAAACATAAAATTAATTGCAATTAATGGACTACAAACAAGTTTTATTTATAAAGTTTATTACACATTTGTCACACTTTCATTATTATACAAAAAGTTTTGAAACCATTTAAAATATATATAGTAAAAATATAGAATAGTAGAAATAATTTATATGAATTAATTAATGGGCCAATTTTATTTAATAAACGTCATAATTATCATATTGAGAAATTTTACAAATTATATAATAGTATTTGAGCATACCAATTTTTGTTTATAAAACTACCATGCCTCAGCGCACATAAATTTTCTCCATTTTTATTCAAAAGCTTTTACAAAATTTAACTATGTCCACGAAATTTCCACAAAATGTTTAAAATACCTCAATTTAAATGAACAGACAAAAGATAATTTAAAAATGCTATTAAAATCAACATAAAGTGCTAGTCAATAAATGGATTTCAAACTTATCAAGGCCACAGTTCTCCTTATACGTAGGCATACCCTTGATAACAATACCTTGAGCCGATCACCCGACTCAAAGGCGGATCCTTCTTTGAGCTCCTGTGTTTGTTGGAGATTGTACTTGGGAATGTCCCAGCTGTTTCGGATGAAGGGGTCTGACGTCATCCGGATGGGAATTAGGACAGTGGGAGGTGAATGCAAGGCTGATCACTTCGGGGACATATTTGGTCACGCTAAGCTTGATATCTCAAAATAAGATTGATTAATGACAATTTCGGTTTGTTGTAGAACATGAGTGCTGCATTGTGTTCTGTGGTCTTTATTTGCTGAATTGGATTTGTAGACAGTTTATTTTTTTATCAATACCTGTTAACAGAGAGGTAAAAAATTAATAAACTATTTTACGGTACTTGTGCCATTTTATTTGATATCATAATACACCGAAAGCTATTTAAACTATACATATTAAGATATATAAAACACTTCCTAAATTTTTACATAAAAAGAATACGGTAGTAGTATTTAGAAACAGTTTTTGCAGACAATTATAACAACGGTACGAGCAAAAAAGAGTATATAATATAAATGAGAAAAATGCTTCAAAAATATAGCATAAAATATAGATTTTAAGAGTTTTGATATTGTGATTTTTTTAGAAATATAAAACAATTATTTGAAATTGCAATTGTGAGGAAAGATATGAAAAGGAAAACTAAACTTTAAATTGTAAAAATATTTTTTTCTTCTTTTGATTAAGTTTTTTATCTAATTTTTACATTAATAATTTTTTTATGACTACTTTCATAATTTTGTAATACACACTGCAATTTTATTTTCTATAAACTCTGATATTAGGAATATATATGTAAGTTTTACATTATTAAACCGTTTCCCGTTTATATTGGTTGACATAATACTTACAAATGGTCCTGACAAAGAATTACAAAGTTAGATATAAAAACACAACATAATCCAGGCATAAAAGTGAAAAGAAAACTTCATATATTAAGATTAAAAACCAAAATGAACAAAATTTTTTGAACAAGTCACATACAGATATACACAACTAAATACAAGGACAAAATGGATATTACTAAAAGAAGCCATGTTGAATTTGTTCACATTATGGGTCATTTTTAAAGTGGGAATACTTATTTCAAATAATTTCAATTTGTATCTGTAAATCGATAATAATCAGCATTTTCAATAAACCGTGCATTCATTCGATTTTTCTAGTCCCCTACCTAGTAAAATGATTTAAGAACTTGATACATAAGATATTACTTTGATTTTCTTGAATAAAAATAATTTAGTCAAGTATTTGAAGTTGTTCACTTTAATAATTTAAGTAAGTTGATAATAAAAAATTGTGCGGAGTTGCAATGATAATGAAATGCATAAACTTTTTACCAAAAGTACATTTAAAAAAAAATTCGTTGCAGATATGTTATATTTATTTATGAAATAATACTTCTATTACTTTAGAAAAGTAAAGGGACAATTAGAAACTTCTAGGACTTCTAAATTTATTAATATTATTTTACTGAACTGAAAATTTTTAGGGCTGTAAAATTAAAAAATAAACTGTTAAATAAGGGCTACTATTATTTATATTAAAAAGATTGGGGGAATTAATATGATATTTAAAAAATTATAATGAAAAACTAATTTTCATTATAATTTTTTCAAAAAATGTTTTCCATAATTTTTATTATAATTTTTTCCAACCATTAATTCCAAAAATGGATGATTTCACCGACCTTTTCTTCGTTTTCTTTTTAGCTATATCAAATGGATATTTCAGATCTTTCAAAACATCCTTTATAAATTATAATGAAAAACTAATTTAACATTTTAAATGGAAGGTTAGAAGTTATTATTGTTCCTTTTATTATTAATTCCTTTATTGACAACAAAGTTCGCCGATGCATTTTATTCAGCTTTAAATTCACGTCACAGCTAAAAAAATTCCAATAGATATTTTTTCAACACTTACCTGAAATCTTTTGCAACATACGTGTGTAAGTAGCAGGCAAAAATAGAGCCATTGCATTTAGTTGTAGTTAAGTATATACTTTATTTGTGCATTTGAAAATATTATATAATAGTGGATTTAAAAATATCATCAATTTGTGTACTTAAAAATATCAACTACGTGTGCCTTTAAAAGTATCACCTATTTGTGAAATGATAGTTCACTAGTAATAAAATTTACGTCTGACTTTCGAACATACATCTTTTCCGTGGACAAAAATGTCAGATGACATACTTGACATTTTGGCGCATTGATTCGGGATACCTTTGTCAATGTTGTGTCTCGGAAACGCTGATGGGCGTAGCTGAGTGGCTGTGAGATTAGCAGGTTGCTAGGATCCGATTGATTATTAGAGTTCACATCAAGTTGAGGACCGGTGTTATACATTGTCATTGTAATGTACAACAGAGGAAATAATCAAATGCAGTGATATAACTGTGGTAATATATATGCTAAAGGGACGTTTGTATTATGATATATCATAGTTTTTAGACTTTCATTTTTTAAAAATAAATATTTAATAATTGCAGGTATTATTATTATATTTAACTTTAAAAATAATACATTGTACATATATAAGAAATAATTTTTAAAAAATGTATTCAGGTTTCAACTAAAACAGAAACTTAGTACCAATGTTTGCTTTGGTATTGTAAAGTTTTGTCAGTTTGTTGCTTTTATAAAAACTACCCGAAGTTGTTTTAGTTAAAATATTTTACTAAGTTGTAAACTTTTTGTTATGAATTATTTTTTAAAAATTATATGTAAAGATGTCTCATTTTTATGTAGTTAGAAGTTATTCTATACTGTATTGAATAATTTTTCAATAAAACCTATTGCTATCTAGGTTGCTATCTAATGATAGTTTATTTTTGAATTAGAAGGTTTTCTAAACTAATGTGCTGACGAAAAGGAAAATTTTTAAGTATTTTAATCCACATTAATGTATAAAAACTGTCATTTCCCATCTCCAATGACCTGGATCTGTGTAATGTAGTAAATTCAAGCCTGTCTTCTCGATTAATACTTTTTTATTAATTGAATGTTTGGCACAGTTCAAATGTAAGTCGGCGGAGCGTTAGCGGAGCAGGGGGCGGAGCTTCCTAGTAAGTTTATATTTCACTTAAATTTGTATTTGAAAATACATTCCGTTATGTCATCGTTTAAATGAAAGAAAATTGATGACAATTTGATTATGAGAAAATGGATGATTTCACCGACCTTTTCTTCGTTTTCTTTTTAGCTATATCAAATGGATATTTCAGATTCTTTCAAAACATCCTTTCTAAACACGTTGATAATTTATTTCTCACCGTATCGGGGCTTTTCATCCCAAAACCAAAATACGAAACGCCTCTTTAAAAACCAGCCGCGTATTGAGAAATCCTTCACGGCACCCTCCTCTCCCCCCACCCACCGGATACGCCACTGTCTTGAGCGTTTGAAAGGCAGACACCGCCATTGTGGTCCCCGGACCACGAGATGGGACCAAGTCAAGCGTTCCTAAGTGGTCCAATGATACGTCGACAACAATGACTACAAGGGGGGAGAGAAAAAGTTTGTGGCTTTTTCACCATCTATTCTCGAATGAATACAAGGGCCTTTGCCGGCACCGGGCTTGCATTGTCGGTCTCCGGCCACGATATATAGTTTTGCTTTTTGGTCTCTCTCAGTCCCCAGCCAGACAAGACCACAATGTCAGGCGGTGCGTTTATGACTTCATAATGGAATGGTTGCAAAGTTTCACGGCTGTAGGGGGGGAGCTCCAGAAGGAGGGGGTGAAAAAATGGTTTTCTTTTATGCGTCCCCGTCGAAAAAAACATCGTGAAAAGGTGGAAAATGTTGATGAATGAAGATGCATCGTCCGAAAAACCACGACAAAAAGCCCACGATGCGGAAAAAACTGCCATATTTTTTTAATGGTATTTACCTATTTTGACACCTGCATGCACTCGAGGGGATTACGGTCTTTGCTCTCCTTTGCACGGGCTTCAGTTATCCGTGATCCACAATGTGGTTAAGGGGATAAGACACGCTTTTCAGAGTCACGAGGCGCCAAACATCGCCACTCTATTAGCGACTGAATTTTAAGGCGCACACAAGGGTGCGAAACGGATTAGTTTGGCTTATGGAGTGGTACGCTTTAATCCACTGTTTATTAACCAATGGTCTTTCGGCACCCTTTTTGGGATGGAGTATTATGAACTGATAGTTAAAGTACTAAAGAGGCAATTATACATATTTTAATATGGTATTAAAACCAATGGTTGAGAAAAATATTGATGTATGAATGTGATTGTATGTACTTTTTGAAGTTTTTAAATTTAAATAAAATCTAATTATTTAGTGATTGGTACGATTGGTAAGATAGGTACTTGAAAATAAGTAAAACGTACTCATTTTTGATTACATTCGATGCTTATCATGGTTACGAATACATGATCTTCAATTTTTAAAAACATGTACTGAAAATTGAGTACAATGAGTAGATGTTTGCCTACATAGGCTGCCTTCATAAATACTTTTCCATTAATGTCGACAATTACAACCAAGACTTACTGGTAACTGGACCCAGATCCAAAGTATCGCAGTCCAGTGCCACTATGTCTCTATTAACACTATTACTTATTGGCATTATTGCTTGTTATGTCATGCTTTATGTAGATGGATTTAACTACTTAAACTGACAAATGGCAAAAAATAAATGGAATATGTGGTAAGCGCTTGTAAAATAAATTTAATAATTTATTAGCTTGTAAAATAAAATAAATTAAAATCATAACTCTCTCTCTCTTTCTCTCTCCCTGTCTTTTTTTCTATCTTCTTCTCTCTCACTTTCTCTCTATTTTAAATCTTTCATTTAATATCATTTATATCATTGATGTCATTAGAAGAAGAATTGTGAGTAACGACAGTTGAGGAGAACTCTTTTACGTAAACTGTTTTTAAAAACGCTAAATGCTGGACACTGAAAATTTGGGACCTCCTTTTATTTAAATCAAAATATTGGAATCAATTGTTGTTTCTGAATAATGCTGTATTTAATTAATCTGAAATAAGGGGAACCGATAACATGGAGTTAAAAGAATATAAGAAATTATTATTGTACTATATGACTATAATTCAGTTTGAGTTTTATAGCTGTTTCGTAGCTTTTCTGGAATGTTGTTGAGATATCTTTTTAACTCTATCTAAAATTTACTTAAAAATATTTTTTTTGTGAATGAATTATTTTATACGATATTTTATCGACAACGGTTCTGAAGTTTTTAGAAAAACAGTTTTGAGATTAGACAGTTTTAATTGTTATTGATTTATTACAAAGAGTTATTTATTGCCCACTAACATTGATGAACCATTTCTACGTTTACTTGGCAAACAATTTAATTCAATGTGTGTTTCCTCCATTAGATTTTGTTTCCAAGTTTTATTGTCTTCACTCTATCCTAACAGGTTGAGTATCCATAGATTAAAATGATTAATACGCAACAAGCTTTGAAATACAGCCTAACCATTAATTATAAGTTTTTATTACAATGACAACACAAGAAACATTTATGGTCAATTAAAAATTAACTTACAATTTTGTAAAATAATAAATATCATAAATAAATATCACTATAAAATAAAATCTATAAACACTACACCTTGCGCCACAAGCACAGAGGTGGCGCCACTGGGGGTGCTGGGGGGGGCTGTAGCCCCCCCGTCGGGCAAGCCAAGCCCCCCTGTCGGGCAGAATTATGAAGTTCGTCGGGGAAGAAGTGTTAATTTAATTGTTAAAAACAAGTTTTTGTGAAATATTAAATAATTTTTTTTTAATAAAATGGATCTGTGTCATCTTGACAGGCAGAATTCCAACAATGTTACAGTTAATTGAAATCCCGACTTTTATGTCCGAATAAGGGGCTCGGACAAGCATCCGATGGGTGCGAGTTCAATCCTCAGCATGTGTGTAACGATTTAGTAAACGGATGGTTGTCAAATTCGCCCTTTTCCCGACCAAGATACTATATTCTCCGTGTATGAGCTTGCTGGGAGGGCTGGATGTAACGTAAGGGTATTTAACGCAGTTAATTGAAAAGTAATAGTCAGTAAATTTAAGAACTTTTGGGGGGTTGTGGCGTTTTATTTCAAGATTGGTTTGTCGGGCTTGACATCTCATCGTAATTTTGATCCTGTCGATATTTTTACGTTTAGGAACTTTAATTAACCTTTTTATACAGTAATTTCAACAAACAAACAAACAAAAAAATTAGTAATAAAAAATTAGGTAGGAAGTGTCTCTCTCAAAACGACCGCGGTGGTGTTTAAGGCATGTAACGTCAAACTCAACTCAAGCACTTTTTGGGTTCCGATAAAAACTCTGCATGCTCTCAAACGAGTATGAGTTAGATGATAATGCAATTACGCCAACGCTGTTCAAGGCTTATGATTTCGTTACGTAAGTTTTCGTTATGTTCATGTTTTTGTTAAAGTTCACTTCGCCCACGCCGTGCATGCACCCTTTACACAGATACGATTTTAAAAACATTACATGTAAAGAAAAAGATTTTTACTCTTATAAAATACCGTCTCTCGTTTGTACAATTGATCATGGATACTGAGCAAAATACGTATCTCCGGTAATACCGTCTGTAAAATTATTTCAATAAACGTGTATTGATTCATCCATTTTACTGGTCATAAAAAAAAAAGCCTAAGGCCCATTTTACACAATTCTACATTTTATGTCAACGAGTAAAACGCGCGTGAGCTTCTCGGTGATTCGAGAACCCATACCGTATGAATTCTCGAATCACCGAGAAGCTCACTTTACTTGTTCGTGTAGAATGGACCTGCCTTACCTTAAATTGTACCTATTATAAAAACAAAAAATAAAACAGATTTTTTATTATACAACTGCAAATCAAAAATTAGGAAAAAAACTCCGTTTTGAACTATTTTTTGTACATTGTCTTTACGAAACAAATTTGGCATGACGCAAAAAAAAAAAAAAATTCATCCAACATTGATTACTTCAATAATACAGAAAAAAAAACAATAGTCATTTAATTGCTGTCTCAGTTTACCATGTTTTATGTTCATGTAGTTTCATTTTAACGAATGTGGACAAATATATCGGATTTTGCGCAGTCTAGTTCCAAACGTAAAATTTATTTTACTTTTTGTCGAGGCAACCATTGTCACTTGACCATAGAAGAACAATTTAGCCGTCCACGGCAGTCTGAGAGTCGCTTTATTTCCCAGACCAGACAGATGCCTCCAAAAGATAAAATCAGTTTCATCGAGTGAGAACATTGGTCCCTCTTCTATGTTTCTCGACCCCCTTGTGTTTCTTGACAAAGGGACGGCAAGACGCTCCTCTCGACTCGGATCCAATTCAGCCTTAGGGGGCATACTAAACTGAGTATGCCTCCTAAAGCTGAACCGAGTCGGCCACCGAGGTATTGGGAGCAATGCCGCTAAAGGGCAATTAAGGTGGTAAAAATGTCATCTGTCACTTGTTATCTTCATCTTCAAAGGAAAAAAACTAAAGGCAAAATATTTTCATTCAAGAACACCCTTTTCCATGTTATAGTTTTTTTGTTCTTTTAGCTGGCTTTTCACTGGCAAGCTCTCTTTGAATTTGGGGGTCACGCATCTGCATAGGATAGGACACAGAGAGGACTGCTGACTGGTGTTGGTACACTAGTATTTAAGGTTTCTAAGAAAAAGGAGGTCCAGTAAACGAACCGATCACTTGTATTGTACGAAGCAGTAGAACAGTCTGAGTTCCGTTCTTTATGAAAGGTTTAAAAAACTTGATAAAGTTTGCTGTTTTTAATTTTTAAAAGAGTAAAAATGCAGTAAAGTAGGCAATGCATTGAGATTAGTGAGTGTCCGATCTGCGAGGATCTATTATCATATAGTGGATATGGGAACTACAGTGCCGTCAAACTTTAATTCAATTCGTATAAGGTGAGATGTCTTAAAAATTATTGTGATTTTTTTTTAATTATTTGTACATGACAATTTAATAATATTTTATTTATTTTGTTAAGAACGGAGTCCTATCGTTTGTTGATTTTTATGTTTTCTGGATTTCGAAGAACTATTGCAATTTTTATATTGCCTATTTAATTTATTTAGTATGGTACTTTTTTCTAACAATACATTTTTTATATGAAGTTTAAAAAATACCTTTATTTTTATTACAATTTTTATTACTGTACATTTTGTGAAATTTAAATTTATTTGTAATTTAATAATAAAATATCAATATGGAATAAGTTTTTCATGTGGGATCGTTAAAATTAATATATTGAGAAATATTTGTTCTAAAAAAATCAGTTCAGAAGAAATCAGATCCTATTTTAAAGGACAATCATGGTTCAATTAGGTAGTCAGAAATAGTTTTCCATTGAATGGACAGTCGTTAAATCCATTAAATTTTTAATTAGTCCTACTAGGTAATTTAAACATGTTAGTGTAAGTAAAATGAAAATATAAGATTGAATTGATTAAAGAAATTTGAATTTTTAACAAATATATATTTCCTAAATTATTATTAGGTTAAACAAAAGTCAACATATGAGATTTTTATGTATTAGACACAGGCGATTCCATTGTCAATTCAGCTTTAATTTTTCAGGCTGACTAAAAAATTAAAAACGACATTTTTTTTTATGTAACAAACATTTAATTTTATATGTTCACTGTTTCATACGACATTAAAATTTATAGATAATTTAGATTACTTCTAAAATTGAACGAAATCGCTTCAAAGTTTAAAAAAAAAAACCGATATCGTGGTGAAAGTGAAATGTTACGGATAACAGATTGGATTAATTTTAAGATACACAGTAGTAAAAAAAAATTTTTTTAATATAATTTTTTCAAAAATAGTACAAATCCAAAATGTCTTCGAAAAATTAAAATATTTCTTTAAAAAATATGTCACACTTCCTATTTTTTTGTGGACTTTTAAATTTGCTATCTCAGTCGTAAATATATTGTTTGGAAAAGGTCGTGGAAGAAATAAACGAATGCGTAAAATTTTTAAAAAAACTTTTTCATCTTCAACCATGATTGACCTACAGCTCAATGTTATGAAAAGAATTTCATAAGAAATAACTCATCGCTCATTTCCATTGCCTTTTATAAATATAAATGTTTTATCATTGTTTTTAAATAAAAAAAAACCACTAAATTAAATGACAGAGCGGTATGATTTGTACATTTTTTTTACTTATCTTTTCCCCACTATACTTTAGGTTTGCGAAAACTGTAAACGAGTTAAATAGTAATTATTCCAACATAAAAATGATACTTGTTGATTGCAGTCCAGAATATTTGAAACTCTGCAATTCTTTAGTAATAACCCATTAAATATTACAAGCATTTAGTTATAATCATTTAGTTACGCAATATTTATCCTCGACATATTATTTAGGAAAATTTTATATGTGTATTTTACGTCGGGGATATTAGCCCCCCTGTCGGGGAAGACTAGCCCCCCCGTCGGGCAATTCCTAGCGCCACTACTGCACAAGCAGTCAATGTGAAAATCTCAGTCCAACATTTCCCCCACAGCAGCAGCCTTTTCACCTCAACACCCCTTTCTTTCTTTCCGTGACGTCAAAAGGCTCCGACCAGGTAATGGACAGCGGAATTCCTTGGACCGACCCGCCATTTATGCTTTTATTTATGTATGTATTAGGAACGGCGTTCCCCGGGTCCCATTGTTTGTCGTCTCTGTATCTCGCCCTCCCCCCACCCTTCTATTTTTGTTGCGTCTTTCAAGTTCCGAAGTCGTTTCAAGAGAGAAGCAGTCATGCATTTCATCTCGCCGCCCGGTTTTTGGGGATTTTTTTCTTAGTTTTTTTTCCCTCTCTTGGAGAAAAGACCTCCATCAAATTTATCGACCGAAAAAGTCCACAAAGGGAAACAAATGGAAAAATATAAAAACATAAATATTTTCTTTTTGGTTGGAATAAACATATTTTTCGATTTGTTGCGATGGACGCTGGGCATTTCTTTGTCTAAGAGCACATTTTATTTTGATTTCTTATTGTATTTATTATATGAGTGCTGTAAAAAAATATTTGTAAAGTTTTTATGTGAAATGAAGTCACTTAGTATTTTATGTATAAAATATTTATTGCTACAAAAATGACGTAGAGTTTTCTGTTTAAATTTCAAACTAAATAAAATAGCAATCTTAAAAATAATTTTTTTAAAGATATTTTATTACGTAAGAGTTCAATATTATTAATTTGTCTTTTATTAACTGGTCAAACTATACTTTAAATTTAGTAGAAAATTGAATGTAGACATTCGCTACGACAACCATTTACAGATGGCTGCAACAGGGAGCAGAATTTTACAAACAGTTAAACAAGATATTACAAGATATTGTGTGAAATGAATAGCATCCTTTTGTGAAACATCATATAACAGTACATATGATTAACTTTGTTTGCATTTTTTTATTAGTAAACTAACTTAACCTTTCCTTCTTCGTGCAATGATTACTCATTTTAAAATCTTTACTAACAGCAAAAAAGGATCATTAAAAGTATTAATGTCATCGATTATAATTGGTTGATAAGAATTGAACGGCACACAAGAACTACAAAATGAGATTTTGGTGTAGGTTCAAAATATATCCCAAATTAATGACCGTAAAACGCTGCTTCTTAATTTTTAAACTCCGTTAGATTAATGTTACAATACCTGATCTGGCATCCTCCCTCCAAAATTCCATACCATGACTAGCGTCAGGACATTTGGATCACTGCATATTTAACGTACCTTCACTCTTAATAATTTATATGTTTCACTGTTAAAAATAAGTACTCGAAACAAAGTATTCAAATATAAGTTCTCAAAAATAAGTAAAGTCTACTCAATTTCTATTACATTCTATGCTTATCATTGCTTCGAATACATAAGTTTCATTTTTAAAAAAATGCTGCCTTCACAAATCACTTTCAATAAATATTAACAATTACAACCAAGACTTACAGGGAATCGAACTCATATCCTCAAGCACCACAGTCCAGGGCCTTACCCGTTGTACTGCTAAAGCAATGTGAAGAAGTTATTAACAGAAGAAATGTTAAAAAAGTGTGCCTAAAGAATGGGAAGTAAGATAATTGAGTTATAATAATTCAGTTTCCATTTAATTGACAACAAATGATGGGGAACACCAACTTATGGACAAGTATTTTAAGTTTGTCAGGTCGCGTCGTTAAGATGACTTGAATAGAAACTGAGATTAGCAATACGTAATCACATTGCTCACTTTTGAGAAAGGACGATTACTTAAATTTGAGTGCGTCATCGGTCATTTACGATGCAATTGTACTCAAAGAATGTTCAGGTACTCATTGGTAAGTACCTTTTGTTTACAGTGTGAACCGCTGCTTCTTAATTTTTAACCTAAGTCAGATGGCTGGGGCACGGACAATACATGATTTAACATCTTCACTCCAAAATTCCTCACCATAATTAGTGTTAGGACATTTGGGTCATTGCATATTCAGCGTACATCCCTTCGAGCATGGATCCCTCATAGTATAGAAATCATATGGTTTTTACATCAAAGTGAGGTCAACATGTATGGCCTCAGACACGTGGTTTACTACGTCATCCATTCATAATTTTTTTCTAGTTCATTCATAAAAATATCATGTACTTCATGAAGCAACACATTTACTATTATTTCCAAATCACAGGTCAATCGCGAACGTTTTTTCATTCATAAATTTTGAAAGGAAGTCGCGTATCTACTGCCATCAGGTCAGAGATGTTCTCATCACGATTATGACATCGTATTCGCTCTTCTACAGTCCATTCATGCTCGAAGGTACATCCTCTATCAATAATCGAAATGTTTGGCGGACTCTACGACATTGATTTAAGCTTCGTATAAAAAGATAACATACTTTTTCTAATTTCCTCAGGCATTCATATTTCTTTCAAACGACAATAAATGCCGTCAAAAACGCAACATTATAATTTCATGCTAATTTACCAACCTCCCCTTCACCCGTACTATTACCGCAAACAAAGATGTAACCAAATCCCCTGTCACAAAAGAAAACACATTTTGCCCTTAGGGATCACGTTCAATTCGCATCCCAGCAGGGGATGCGGTGTCCCAATCGCACTCGCGGAAGTGTGTCAAGAGCACGTGTAAAAACCCCCTCTGAGTCTTAAAAGGCAAATAAATTATTCTTCCCCCCCACCCCCGTAATGACCACCCTCGGTTCGAGCCTCCCTCCCACTTAGGACGCCTCGTTATCCACTTTTCTCTCATCCGAAAAGAAAATCATCATCTCCATCCTCCGGGATGCGGAAGATGAGAGAAGACTCTCTCTGCTGTGCGTCGTTAGGGTTTTGAGGTCGCGTCCGGTTAATGCGTGTTTAATGCGATGAATAATAAAGAATCGGAGTGGGCGAAGATGTCTCCGTTTTCCGTCTTTGGCGAAAAGTTATTGAATGAAGGGGTTGAGATTGAAAAGGGTGGTGCATTTATGTAATAGGCATTTGTAAGGCAACCGAATGTTGTGTTCTTTCTTTTGAATTTTTGTAATGCGTATAGCTGCACTGTTAAAAATAGGTATTCAAAAATAAGTAAAATGTACTCATTTTTGAATACATTTGATGCTTATCATGGTTCCGAATTCGTAAGTTCAAACTTTGTAATATACATGTACTCGAAAATGAGTACAATGATTAAAAAGAGCAGTTTCTTGCCGACGTAGGATGTCTTCATAAATCACTTTCAATAAATATCGACAATTACAACTAAGACTTACCGGGAATCAAACCCAGACCTGCAGCCACCACAGTCTAGAGTCTTATCCGTTAAGCTACCAGGGCGATGTGAGGAAGTTATAAACAGAAGTAATGTTAAAGAGGCATGCCAAAAGAATGGGAAGTATGATAATTGAGTTGCAATAACTGAGCTTCCATTTAAGCATTCGGCATAAACAAATGTGGAAAACCATCTTCTGAACAAATATTTTAAGTTTGTTCGCTTATTTACGGTGAAACTGTTCTCAAAGAAAAATGAGTACGTTCATTTTTTCATTTTAAGCACCTTTTTTTTACATTGGTATATTTCAGCGTGATATAGAATTTTGAGTGAAGTTTAAGTTTAATTTCAAGCGAAAGCTTGCAAAATTAATTTGTTTATGGGTAGAGTGATAAAAATGAAATATGTATGATAGCTGGAGTGACAAAATTAGGTATGTTTGATACGTATAGGGGATATATTATAGGATTTCGATAGGCTATGATATTTTTTAAATTTAATGTTCATGAGACTATTTATAATAATAAAGTACATAGTGTGTTTGTGGCACGCAAAACACTGTCTTCCACTGCAATAAAATGCCTGACATTTTAAAAACTATTATATCTCTAATTGTGCACCTGAAAGCAAGTATTTAAAAATTTCATTTAGTTATTTTTTAAAAAATAATCTCTGAATGTTTCCATCCTAGAGTAATAGCAGCTGAGTAATGCTGGATCACTTCTCATGCGTTATGCAGGGGACACTCTTTCAGATGTCAGCTGCTAACTATATGTTCTGTGTTTACACTGTTTATCTGTTGATTACGGATTTTACAATATTTTCTCATTGTTTTTTTTTATTAATTCGCAATCATTTGTTAAACATCGTTATTTTAACGTTCATTTTGATATTTTATTAATACGGTTGTTTGTTTACATGAGTTAAGCCATGGCTTTTGTGAGGGAAAACTGCGCATGCGTTACGAGTCCCGACGGGAGAAGCTACATTTTTTAAATGGAAAATGCTGGGTACCCAGCAACGTCGAGCCAAACAGCTAGTTTTAAATTATAGCAAAGTTAAAATATTTAAAAATTAATGGATAATAAACAACTTTTTTATATATTATTTTAATTTAAGATTTTGTAAAAGTGTTACGAAATTGTAATTTAAGTTTCTTAAATTTGTTAAATATTTTCCAAACAACTCAACTTTTGTCAGCAGAACACAAAACTAATAGTATAAACTATATTTCTCCATGTAGTGAATAATTTTTAATCTATGACTTGATATGCACGTTGTTAAATTAGACTGACAAATGATTTTTTTAATGGTTTGTATGATTTGTTTGATGTTTAAATGATTCGTTTAGATGTAGTCTCAAATTCTACTTAAATTGTACTTCTGTTTTAAAGAATATTCGCTGTTTTGATTACTATTGAACTTTTTTATAAACTTTAACTATTTAAGTAATTATCCTTTTTTCTTATTGATTATGACAAACAGGGTATTTTCGTAATTATTTAGCTTCCTTGAGAATTTTTTGTTAACGTACATATATTTGTTGAAAGATCATTGATCATCATCATACCCTGAACGATTGAAGAAAGCAATGTTTATTTTTCTGCTTTATTACGCCAAATAACGCAAATTAATTCTTATCTCTGTGATTAAAGATGATTAACTGAAATTATAAATTAACAAGAGTATCTGAGTGCAGGAAGTAATTTACTAGGCGTAATAAAGCAGATGTTGTAATAAAGCAGACCGTTCATAAAATAAGATGTTGATGAAATTTAAATATAAATTTGTTGGGGGGTAAAATGCTCTTTTGCTATGCATTTGCAATCCTAAATAAATATGCGATCAACTAATATTTAATCACGGAGAAATTCATAAATGTTTGACACTATGTAAGTATGTTTAATATATAAAAAGAACACAAAGTATTAATATTTCCATTTAATATTATTAATACTGAATCATCATTTTTAGTTTTATATAAAGTAACCTTCATGAGGTGGGGGGATGGTAATATGTATTTATTTAACCCGACTTCTCCCTTGAGATATACGAGTATTAGTTGCAATGACACAGATTAGACATATTATACATGATGATCACTATACTTCTAACAAATAGTACGATTTTGAGCTACTCGCTCAATGAATCACAACATTAAATATTTGTGCATTATATCAAGAATACTATGTAGGGTGTGGAGGGGGGGGGGTTAAGTTATTTTATTTTCAACATACTATCTCTTTGGTTTTTTTTGAAATTCAGTCAAAATTATCTCTTTTTGGTGGAAGTAAAATATCACCGTTAAATTGTTTCATTTGTTATGTCGATTCATCATAATAATAATGTAAATTTCTTAAAAATAACTACTATTTTTTTATTGACAATCAGTCAAATTGTTTTAAATTTTCTCATACATTGCACTTCATCATTTTATAAATTCAGACAAAGATTGCTTCTTAAAAATATATAAATAAAACCAATTTTTCCCCAAAAGAATCAATGACGCTATGGCATATCCCGAACCTAGACACAAAAAATGTCATATTTTCAACTTTCTATTTCCATCCTATAGCGTTTCTCGTGATTCAATCTCGTTTCCTATAGCGTCTTGCACACGAGACGTGCACGGGGAAAACGGGGAGGAGATAGGGGGAGGGCCCTACGGTCTCCATAGTAACAAGAAGCGCGGGTATTTGCTCATTGAAGCGGAAGGCGGTGCTAGAATGCTGGACACTGAGCCATTCGAGTGTGAAATAAGGCCTACAGTCCCTCCCTCCCCCGCTGCGAGCTCAGGGGGAAGATATAAGGCCCAGGAATTTTTTTTAATAATAATTTTATTATTAAAAAACTGTAAAGATGCCGCCTTTCAATTTACCTCTGGAGGTATAGGGTAAAAAAAATCCAACTTCTGAGGGTCACAGAGTGAGGCAGCAGGGTGGAATGTATTTTTATGTTTTAGTATACATACCAGGAAGCGTCCGTGATTGAACTGTTCATATTTCCGTGGGGAAATATTGTCTGCAAGTTGGATTTTTGTGTTTGAATATTTTTTTAAAAAGAAGTTTAGAATCGCATGCATTGAACGTGTTTTGAATGGAGAATATGTGCTTATATTTGGAAAATATTTCGATAAATATTAGTGTTTTTTCTGATATTCCTTGCAGTAACTTTTAAGATAGTATCCAATAGTAAATGCTAATTAAATTGTTGAAAAATTATTACTGGAATGTTTAAATTTTTTAAATTTATTATCTAAAAAATTATTTAATTAAAATTTAAAATAAGTCTTGAAATGTTTGAAAAATCGTAAAAATTGCATATTTATGTTGCAGATTTACTATACTAAATATGCGTATTCGACTATTCACTAAATATGTGTACTAATGTGTTCTTTCTGACACATACAAAGCGTTCTCTTACCATATGCTGCAGAATACTCAAAAATGAAAACTTAGAATTTATCAGTTCCCTTTTAAAAACATCATTTATTTACTATATTTTAAAAGTTTTTTCTAAATAAACCACATATTGTTTTAGCATATTTAAAGTAGTAATTATATTTTTTATGATTTCATATATATTTTGTTATAAATTCTGTTCGAGCCATCTTAGCAAAGCAACATGACAAACCTAAAATTGTTGTTCCGAAGCTGGCTTTCCGCATTATATGATGTCGTTTGCTTACATGAAAACTGAGTAATTACAACTCACTTATCTTAATTCCCATTATTTTGGAGCACATAACATTTCTTCTGTTTATAACTTTTTAAAGGCGCCTTGGTAGTTTAACGGATAAGGTAAGGGGCGGTGCCTGAGGATCTAGGTTCTTTTTTAGTCAAGTCTTGGTTGTTATTGTTAATATTTATTGAAAGTGATTTATGAAGGCAACTTATGCAGGCAAACATCTGGTATTTTTATTCATTATGCTCATTTTGAGTACACGTTATTTTAAAATTGAAACTTATGTATTCGGAGCTTTTATAAGCATCGAATGTACTTAAGAGTACATTTTGCGTAACTTTGAGTACCTACTTTTAACAGTGTATGTTTTATTAAAACTGTGATTTTTGATAATTTGATTTTTATCGTTTATATGTAATGCAACAACGAAACGAATGTAAGAAAGAGAAAACTGCTCAAATTTTACGTTCAATTTTAAAACACTTACCATGTTTATCGTCAAGAACATTTTGTTACTCTATGAAGATAATAACGAAATTTAGAATGGTCACATTCACAGATCGACTTCTATGGAACTAGTAACTAATTCATGGCACTTTATTGTGAAATAGTTGCACTTCTAAAGAGAAAAATAATTTCTCAACCCTTTCAAAGGCTTAATCAAAGACATCTTCGAGCATAAATGGACTGTAGTAGAGCGAATATGACGTCATCATCGTGGTGCAAACATCTCAGACCTGATGGCACCAGACACGTGACTTTCTTTCAAAATTTATGAATGAAAAAACGTTCGCGATTGACTTGTGATTTGGAAATAATAGTACACGTGTTACTTCATGAAGTACAGGATATTTTTATGAATGATCTAGAATTTTTTTATGAATGGATGGCGTAATAAACCACGTGTCTGAGGGCATACATGTTGGCCTCACTTTGACGTTAGCGAGATTATAACCTTATGATTTCTCTACTAGAGGGATCCATGATCGATGCACTACATGGTTATTGTTCGGAGGCGAGGAATGGTGTACAAGACGCATTCAAAAAAGTACCTATTTTTAACATTGCAGGAAACAACTAAAATTTGATCTTATTTTTGTTTTTACGTTACAAAAAAATAACTAGTTACTTTTTGTATACAAATATATTCCTTAGTACACTTACTCTAAGAATGTAAAAAAAAATAACTTTTCATTTCTGCCATATAATAAACACACAGACAGCAGAATATTGTACTTGCCAAAAAACTCCAACACCGTGAAAGTAATTTTCAACTGGTGCCCCAAAGCGAAACGAAAAATGGTGTCTCTCTCTCTAACGAGGACGAACACACACACAAAAAAAATCACCTAAATAGAAATGTAGAATGAAAAAGCCAAAGTTAGCATGCGTCCTTAAAAGAAAATAAGAAAAAAATAATCCCGGAACGAACGAATGAATCGGATAAAAAGATAGAAAGTGAACAAAATCGAATCCTCGTGTCATCAATTACTCGATTTTTGCCACTTGGTTGAAGACGCTTGGAGTCTGTTTCGCGTCACCACCGACTTTATATCATATTTTTTTGTATCTTCTCCGCCCCCTCCTCCCTTTTTCTTATCCTCCTACGGTTATGTATTTTTTCCACTGGCATGAATTCAAGAAAAAAAAGTATGGGGGAAATCTCCTGGGTTTGTAGCATGAAATGAATCTTCCGAACCGGATTTTTAAGAAGAAAAAAAAATGAAAGGAGAAGTTAAAAAGATTTAAAAAAGAATGAGGATTTATCAACATCAAACTAGATAGGACACATGGGGACATTTCTTAAAACATTAGTGTCCGTTTTTTTTTGTGTGTGCGTTTTGAAAGATTAAAATCTCACTTTTTTTTATTAGATTTATGCATTAGTTTTACAAAATAAATCAAACAGCTGAGGTTTCAAAAGACTCAATTAAGAAATAAATATCCACTTTTAATATTAATACTTCTACTTGATAAATCAAATACTAAATCACTTAAATTTTGTGATACATTCCTGAAATCTTCTCCGATTATTTTTTCGACATAACTTTTTTAATCAGGTTTTATTTTGGAAAGTTTATTGAAAGATGATTTTTTTGTCAACTCTCAACAGAACTGTTTCTATTATAAATTGCTCTAAAAATAATTTTTTAATGGAAGATTTTATCCATAGCATATTGTTTGAAATGAAACACCTTTAAAATCCGATACATCGGGCATCAATATATAAACTCTATGTTACACTTTTTGAATATCCATTTTCGCACTATATTTCCGTATCAAATAGTAAATAATATATATAAATATGGTCTGGTTTTGTAGAAAATCATGCGCCGATAACAATAAAAACGGAATTGCTTGTTTATCTTCATTTTATTGGTGACCAATTCCTATTTTCATAATCATCTAACTGTAAAAGAAATATACTTAAAAATGAGTATCTAAACCATCTGAGTGGTTAGAAAAATGTCAAAATAGTAAAGTTGTTTTCTAAAATAATTTACTTTATATTTTAAATGCATGTATATTCTTTATATTTAATTTTTTTTATTACTTTCATATGTAACTTTTAAGAAATACCCTAAGATTCGACAAATATTTCAACATCGATTATTTTTATAAATTTAAAGTTTATATGCATTGTTAGAAAAAGCGGAAATCCTTGGACAACTTCAGTCATTGAGCTCCGTCAGAGGGTTAAAATATCATAGCATCAAAAACTAACGTATGGTACACTCAAATTCAAGTAACCTAATATTCTCAAAAAGTATTGTTACTAAATATCGCTAATCTTAGCTTCTGTTCAAGCCATCTTAACGAAACTTAACAAAGGTAAAATAGTAATTCAGAATAAGGTTTTTGATGTCGATTGGGTTAATAGAAATTAAATAGAGTTATTAAACATTATTATCTTACTTCCCCTTCTTAGCAAACCTTTTTTTTAATATTTCTTCCGATTATTAACGTCTTTACAGTAGAACGGACGCGGCACTGGACTGCGTTGTTGATGATCTAAGTTCCAATTCCGGGAAGACTTGTTTGTAACCGTGCATGTATTTGATATTTCTGTAAGCCTATTAAATGAAAATTATTTATGTTGTATTAGATATTATTAACCAATTCGTAAAACGAGGTAAAGCAGCAAATGTAGGCAAGCATTTACTCATTCTACACATTT
Source organism: Troglohyphantes excavatus (assembly GCA_963932185.1). NCBI lineage: Eukaryota > Metazoa > Arthropoda > Arachnida > Araneae > Linyphiidae > Troglohyphantes > Troglohyphantes excavatus. The sequence continues at coordinate 47,070,807 of OZ010666.1, forward strand.
TTCAGTATATGTCGTTTTCAAAACTAAAATTTAAGTATTCGAAGCAGTGATAAGCATCAAATGTAAACAAAAATGAGTATATTTTACTTTTTTCAATTATCTATTTTTTATAGGGCGAACACGACGTTTAACGTAAACATAGTTCTGGCAGTTCTTACTTGATATATTACTCTTGTTTTCAATTAAAAATTTAAAAATTGAGGCTCTTGTATAAGCTTTTACGTGTCTTTTTGTTTGTAAAAACTGCTGTACACCGGAACTCCAGCTTTGCGGTGAAATCTCTAAACACGACGTATTCGCGTCCCCTTTTCACTACTCACCCCTCTCTATACATCCCAAATGGCGTTGGCTTCAACAATGGACGGGTCCGAAAGACAGAGGCAGGAGTTCTGACAATGAGAATAGCTGACGAGGCTCATCAGTTACGGTTATAGATGCCTTGAGAACCTCGTCAGATGGTCGCAGAGGAAGGGAGGGTGCAGTTCGAGTCCGGAAGAAGGGATTTGGGATGCGGGATTGAAATCGGGTTGAGGAAAATGAAACAAGTGGGGATTCAGTGATATGACATCAAAAGAGAAAGCCGTTAATGAAGGAAAAAGCAACTAATTATGTTTAAAATGAAAAATTGAAAATTTGGAGCATTTTTGTTATTTTTAACAATTGAAATAATTATTTCAATCTTTTTCTTAATGCATTAGTTTGTTTTATTTTTATACTGAAAGAGTTGACTTTCAAAATTTAATGTATTTTGTGTAAGATAACCCTTTTAATAATCAGTATTAAATAACTTTTTAATAATGTTACAGTGTGTGAATAGTACATTATAATCAATAATGTATTATATGGTAATTACTAAATATGACTAATAATTTTTTAAAAGGATTGGACTTTTTTATCGATGACTTGATTGCCAATAAGGGTAAGGGCTTCTTCTAAAATTCCTTTGTTTGCTTTATATCTAATGTATTTAACTTCAAAGTTTATGTTATAGTAGTGTTATTTTGACCTTCAAGACTCGTATGCGCGTTGACTTTATAACGTATGTTAGATTGCTCGCCAGCAGCACTTGTATAGTGTACTTCCAAGGAGTTTAAATACAGAATATAAGGAAACTATACGCTTAAATATTACGATGATTTATATTTTATATTAAAAGAATGAAATTTTATTTCAAAGGGGAACTATAAATTTAAGTAAACAACAATGTATTGGTATTTACAAGGCTTATAAGTATAACTTATATAAAATTTATAACTCATATCTCAATTAAAAAAATTAGATTTGCACATGATAAAGACATATTTTAATAACATTTAATCCATTTTCGTAAAATGCATCACCATTTTATAAGGTCTAGAATCTTTATAAATAGATATTCAGACACTTTTAAAGTTTGCATTCAACTCCAAAACATAACACCCCACATTTTTCGATAACCATTATAAAAAAATATGTACAAAATAAATTCCCTGCCACGTAATAAAAAAAGGTCGCCGAAAAAAAGTTTTGATTGATAGCACGGACACCCTCCATTATTTTCTTTCAGCCATGGAAACCTAAAAAAAAAAAAAAAACTAAATAAAATAAACACCGAGTAAGGCCCAACGCGAAAAAATTTCTCTTTTATTATCGTCACTTTTTCTCTCGGCAGCCTCTGTTTTTAGGCCTTATCATGAAAATAAATCACTTTAAAGCCGAAGAAAACAAGTCGTTATTTTTATTGTATTTTTCGATACGGAGAAGAAATTTCGCCCATCGAAATTGGGGTGAAGGAAGCTTTAAAGTGTGGAGAGAGAAAAAAAATTAATGGTGGGGGGTCGGGAAAAAATAATTTTTCCTCGCTTCATTTGATGATAACCCATTAATATGCGTTTCCCGATATTCTGGAAATGTTAGTACCCCTTAAAGGGTGTCTCCTTTCAAAAATAAAAATTATGATAAGTAAATGAAAAACTTTTATAACATGATAAGATATGCAGGGGCAAGTTGGATGTTTTATTATTGGATATTGGAAAATTAAAACACTTATAAGGAAATTGGGACTCGAAATATGCTTTTTTGTGTGTAAAAAGTCAGGTTTAAATAAATCTTTAGATTTTAAATTTTTAATCCGACGCTTTAAATTAGTACAATGTTAAAAAAGTACTTAAAAATGAGTACTTGAACCTACTTGTTTTTCTTTGAGTACAATTGCATTATAAGTGAGCGATGATGTACTCAAACTTAAGTGATCGTTCTTTTGGAAAAAATGAGTAATGTGATTTAATATTGCTAATATTATCGTAATTTTTTCTGCTCCAGCCATCTTTAAAATGCGAACTGACAAACTTAAAATAGTTGTTTAGAAGATGGTGTAAACTTTATTTGATGTCGACTGCTTAAATGGAAACTGAGTTATTCTAGCTCAATTATCTTACTTGCCATTCTTTTGTAACACCTTTTAAACATTTCTTCTGTTTATAACTTCTTCAAGTGGTCATGGTAGTTCAACGAATAAGGCTTTGGAGTTTGGTACTTGAGAATTTGAGTTCGATTCCTGGTAAGTCTTGATTGTAATTTGTCGATATTTATTGAAAGATATTTTAGAAGACAGCCTATGTAGGCTAGCATCTGCTCTTTTTATTAATTTTTACTTATTGTACTCATTTTGAGTACACGTATTTTTCAAAATTGAAACTTTTGCATTCGAAGCCCTGATAAGCATCGAGTGTATTAAAAAATGAGTACATTTGACTTATTTTGAGTACCTATTTTTAACAGTGTACCAACTGATGCTTTTTTATATTCTATTGGGTATTTAAGAGTATAAATTCAGATATGCTTTTCAGCCTTCAGAAAATACCCCATATTGTCACATTGTTATAACATTGCCAATAAAACGATCCATACAACATATTTTGTCTTTATGATAATTAATAAATAGTATATTTCTTATTCTAGATCATTTAAAATTATATAAATTTATTTATCTGTTATATTAATCCTTAGATTAATGTTTAATTCGAGTCACACAATGGTCATTTTCTCAATGAATATTTTTTTAATGAATATTATTTGAACTAGTTGAGTAACTTAAATTGTTCATTACTTGAAACTGCATTCAATTCTTAAAGATATTATATTAGAATACACTTAACTTTTCTTTTTTAATATGCTAGTGTATATTCATAGTACAATGGAATTTTTTTTAGATTTCAAATTTATTCTTCATTTAGCATCAATTAAATATATATTTTAATTTAGAGTAACTACAAAATTAATTTTTCATTCTTAATTTATTAACAAAATAAACTAACTTATAAAGTAGTATTTCATTAGATAGAAAATTATCTAAAAAGATTATATTATTCCTTAGTAGTGAAAATTTCTTGAAGTATATTAACATTAAAATATGCAGTTAAAATATTTCTTTTATTTTGTAATACGAACGTAGTAACAGTTTGGAACCGAAACCCTGCTTCAATCTAATTTACAATTTTGCTTGTTTGTATGAGTAAGTTAGATCGAATGAGCTCTCAATTTATTCTTTTTAAAATAAAATGAATTTAAAAAGCGCTTTGTGTGAACTATACATTTAAAAACTATTTTTATTGTTTTAAATATGAGAGAGAAGAAAAACAACAACAGGAAAGCATAAAATAAAAATAAAACTTTTTTCCATTTCGAATTTAAAAAAAAAATGTATTTTAAAATTCAGCATCCCGGTGATTCATAATACTTTTTATAATCGTTTTTATTGCTTTTGCAATCTCCATTTTTTGTGTACGGTATTTTGGAAGCCGATAATGTGAAATCGATATAATCGTTTTCATCCTCGATGTAAAAAGATCGTAGAAGGAAGAAATGAAAAAAAAAAATGATAAAATTTTTTCTCCTTCTCAGAAAATATTTAAAATAGATAATATCCTTAGAATATTGAGAAAAACAAAGTTTTTCCATCGCATTGACTAATAGACCTGAAAAATCCTATTTTTACTTTTCTAAAATATTATTCAAAATGAGAGATTTTTTCCAAGTTTCTCCGTAATGGATATTTTGTTAATGCATACGAAAGTCATAAAATAAGATTCTTTAAGAAAGAAACGCGTTTTGCTATGATTGCTTTTCTAGCTGTGCATCAAATATTTAATTTTTTTCCGTTTAAACCCTTTTCTCCTCTATTTACAACAGTTAAGTAAACAATCTAAATACTTTGATATTTTTATGATATTTTTATTTGAATTCAACCATGTGAAGTTTTGATAATTGTTTCAAGTTTGATAATTGTTCAGTTTTGATAATTGCTCACATGATTAAAATAAAATTAACTCATCACTGATTATCCTACTTCCCGTATACCTAGGAAGATGAAAGTTGGAAGAGTCATTCCTTATATCTTAAATAGGAAAACCTTAAATTTTAGCTAGAAGTACGCAAGATATTTGTGTATTCTAACTGAAATTCCCGTTTTGCGCAAGGGATTAAAATGGCACACAGTCAACATTAATTATACTTCTTCGTATACAACCAAGAATATGAAATTTGGCAAAGTTGTCCTTTATACCTCATTAATGAAAAGGAAGCTATTTGTTTTCTTCTAGCTTAAATAACCGTCTTTTACGTGGTTCTTTAGCCCTCTGACTTTCATGGATGTGAAATCACTCCCAGGATCTTGTTAAATTCATGGAGATATCCCACTTTACAATATTTTTGTAATTTAACTATTTGAGGTAGACATTGAAAGTCATCTCTTTACAATTAATATAAAATTGGGTAAAAAAAAAAAGTGCACTCCTAAGAAATATTATTTAAACCTCCAAGCAGAGAAAACAACTTTACAATTGTCAAAATCACGTGATCGTAAGTGGGTTAAAAGAAATTGTCAACTAGAACACGTTTCCAAAGCAAAATGAACGCCATGCGCTTTATCCGTTAGATTGTAATGGATTCAAGCAAATTCAATTCAGTAACCTAATGCAAACTTTGTAAATACTTGACTTAATAAATTTGAACCTGAATACACTCTTGTGTTTGACGTTACACTCCTTAAGCCATACATATGTCTATATAGCCTACTTAAAAATCTTAACATAAATTTGTAATATGTCCCATAATTTTCGATCTTCCTGTATTTGATAAAATACTGGGTAGTAATAATTTGTTGGCTATAATGGATGTATTGGCATTATAAAACATTTGGCTGTATTGGCATAATAAAACATTAATTTGGCCCTAATTACTTCGTTTATATTTTAAACAAGGTTCTTAGCTTTAGTAGAAACAAAGGAATGGTTTGTCATGTGTACTAGTTAAAACAGCTAAACAATGACCATCGCCTAAAAGTTTGAGATTGCTTTGTATATAGCATAACATTTATCGGAAAGTATGCAGAATAATCTTCGAGCATGGATATAGTAGAGAAATCATAAGGTTATCATCTCGCTAACATCAAAGTGAGGCTAACTTGTAAAGCCTCATACACGTGGTTTACTACGTCATCCATTCTTCTAGTTCATCCATAAAAATATCCTGTACTTCATGAAGTAACACATTTATCATTATTTCCGAACCACAAGTCAAACGCGAATGTTTTTTTCATTCATAAATTTTGAAAGTAAGTCACGTGTCTGGTGCCATCAGGTCTGAGATGTTTGCATCACGATAATGACGTCATATTCGCTCTTCTACAGTCCATTCATGCTCGAAGAGAATAATAGTCTGCTCGGTTTTCAAACATTGTTTCCTGTTAATCAATATTGCGGATACTGATATGTAAAAGTTTATGCGTTCACTTTAAATAGGTTGATATTTTTTTCTTGATATAATATTTTTTTTTTAATTATTAAAATAAAGAAAATATTCTCAACTGTAAATTTTGTTTTATCTAATAGCTTTAACTGGTTCCCGATAACTCATTTTCAATTAGTTGGTTTCAAACAATCTGCCCATATTTTCTAAATAATAATTAGTGTAAAATCTTCGCTTTGTCTCCTAACATTTTAACGATTTTGAGTATTTACTTATCACCCAAAGAACACTCCCTCGAGCTCCACGCGGATTTCTATAATCACCTCCCAAACCCAACCAACATTTAAATGAAAATTAATCCCTATTATCTTCCCTTATCCCTAAGGGGGGATATCAATGCAATCCCCGCTTCCTGTATAAAACACTCTCTCTGGCTAAGTGAGGATCCCCTAATGCGTCCCCATCCCATTTTTCTATGGCGCGCAACAATGCCAGAGAGAGAAGTTAGTCTAATCCGAGGCAACAATGCGCACTGATTGCACTGCTAGGAGAGGGATTAGCGGCGATTATTGCTTTGTTAGCGAGATGAAGATGAGTCGCTGCTATTGGAGATTTTTTTTTTGGGTGTGTGTGTGTATTTGTCCACTTTATTTCGAATGTGAAGTGACGAGCGATATTCGATTATCCTCAGATCCGGAGTAATCAGAATGTCTTTTTGTACTGTGCGTCGAGCACAAAAAGGGGTTTAGGCTTTGTTATGTGCAGTATTGATATGGAGGAGAGAATTTCCATGTAATAATCTAAAAAAATGATTTATACTCAGTTGTGCAGGGTGTTGAAAAACATTGCTGTGACTCCTATAAACATGTAATAAAATAAATTATTCTTTAATGCAATTGTAGAGGAAGATGTTTTGCTGATTTCTATATGTTATGAAAATCGTTAAGCGATCATAATAAAAAAATACACTAGCAAATATTCATTTACTTAATAAAAATGTAATGTTCAAAAATGATCATTAAAATCCATACATTGGTATAATGGATTGAAATAAAGAGGGTACCGAAGAACTCCAAATATCCAGATACATTCAGACCAAATCCCATCCGAATAATTGGATAAATCACTAAAAAAAAAATATTTATCAGCAAAAAAAAAAAATCGAATTTTGCTTTTGTATGTAATTTACTTTAATGACTATTAAAAACAATATCTTTCAATTATAAAAAAAAAACTTTTAAAATGTGAATTTTGCTGATTTTTTTTTCAAAGGGATCCGAAAAATTGACGATTTGTTTGGTTTGATTCGGATAACTGGAGTTCGGATAATTTTAGTTCTGCTGTATTTATTTTATGTTAAGCTCAAATAGAATTAAATTTACTGACATGTCTTAGAAACTTAAAGATGAAAAAAATGTCAACCGAAACGTTGTCTACATTTCATTAAGTTGCTAACATAATAAAGTATTTAAACTCTCTCCCAAATTCTTTTAAACAATGACTAATGTATAGTTTATGCTCTTCAAAATATTTCGACTACGTTTATGAAGAGTAAGTACAATTATTGCATCACACTTAAATAGTTAAATTAGTTGTTTTTTTGTGTATAATTGGGAATTAAATCACATTTAAAATATTTTAATAGCGTTAATTAATTAATTATTTTTTAAAATGAATTGATTTGTCTGGTTATGGTTAGCTTTTTTTACACTTTATAACGTAAATAACAAATCACGTAATTTTATATATATATATATATATATATATATATATATATATATATATATATATATATATATATATATATATATATATATATATATATATATATATATATATATATATATATATATATATATATATATATATATATATATATATATATATATATATATATATATATATATATATATTATATATATATATATATATTGATTTTAATTGTTTACAAATAAAATTTTAAAAACCCTGATTGTATACAAATTGGAGATGAATGGAACATATCCAACAATACCCTAAATTTAATTTTATCTTCCACAATCAATAAAACGATACGAAACAGTCCCATTAATACACATAATAATCACAAAAAGGAAAGAATTAAATTCGGACGGATAATAAAAAAGAACAAATTGCTGAAAAAGAGAACACAAATATAAAATTCAATGGGGGGGTAGGGATAACACTTAGTCGACGAAGAAAAACGTGCTTCCTCCCCCCCTAAAGAATAGAATGAATAGAAGAGGTTCCGGGGTAGGAAGGAGAGGGGGGGGGGGGGTAGGAAGCATGGAATCTCCCATTAGTTACGGATAGGGGGTAGGAAGGAAGGGAATTAACAAGGCAGTTAAAATTCAAACGCCGCTCCGACCGGAAGTGACGGAGGGGGCATAATGAAGAGGATGGAGTATCACCGGAAGTGCGGAAGTGAAGCATCTGTGTCACGTGACTGCTGGGTAAAAGACGGTCGGCAGACGATTTTCTGTCACGTGACTCACTTGACGATATTGTGTCATTTTTTTTTTGGAGTGAGCAGTCTTTTATAAAAGCTTTATTGTCATTGTTCTTTTCTTTTGGGAAGATTTTAATTTTTTTTTTGTGAGGTGTGAATATTAACGGTATGGATGGGTTGAGTTTTGAAATTGAGAATTTTTATAGATTTTCAGTCGAATTTTATTTTAATTTTTGTTTGTTTATATCATGACATTATATATTTGATTTTGACATTGACATTAATATATTTGATTTTGAATCAACTTTGGAGGCTTCTTATAAATCATTTTTTGACAAGCGTAAAATATGCTACATTTAATGATGTGTAATATTTTGTTAGCTGGTGTTACATATTTAACAAACTACAATGCTTATAACATCCGCCACTGAGAGCCCCAATCAGTTGATTAGTTTATAAAACAAATTTTAAATGTGAAAATTGAGATTTTAAACGAAACACAAAAATCAAACACAACTGAAAACCTAGTGTTTCTCCCACATAAGGGCACGGTTAAAGTGAAGCTTCTTTCGTCTTCATTAATGTGTTATTTTAACGAATAAACATACAAATACCCACAGAACACAATAGCTGATGGATCGATGCCGACTTAAACTTGTAGTTGACTTGTATGATCTGCTTCTCATCCTTCCGTTTCATGTTTGATTTATGTGTCGCGATTATTAGGTTTTATGTTTGATTTTCGTATCTAGAATATTTATATTCATTAGCATTTCTAAAGAAGTTTCTCTTCAATAACTAATATATTAACTCATAACAACGATCTTTCGTTATAGCGACTGGCTCGCATTGGTTCCATAACGGGTCGTTATAGGGGGTTTACTGTTGAAACTAGCTCTAGAAAATATGTACATGTTATTATTCTTATTTTGTCAAATGCCTCTTGGGACTTTTTAAACGATCTGTTGATTGAATAAAACTATATATTTTTCGTGAGAAAGTTTTAAGGGTAACACAGTAGTTGAAATTATGACTTAAATGGGAAAATTACTTCTCTAAGAGGAATTTGAATATAAAAGGTTAAATTCTTTAAATCAATCGCAACTAATATTAACAATGTTGGGAGTATTCAACGTCATTAGTATTGTGAACATCACATAGTTGTTTTACATGTCGATACATTTGCATAAAAGTAATAAGTAAATAAATTTTAATAAACATAACCAAGTCCTATTTTTAAAAAAAATGTATAAATTCCAAAAATGTTCTAAATTCCATGTAACTACAAAATTTTGTTGCATGTAAAGCAATTGTTAATTTTAACATTAATAAGGTATATAAAGTTTAACACAACACTTATATTATTTTAGTTAAAAATAATAAACTATTATGACAGTTAAAGTATATTCCTGAAATTTTTAATAAAGTTTTTATATGACAGAATACCATTTAAAATAGATTTTTTTATGCCATTATACCATCTATTCATTTTCCTAATTACTATTTTCAAACAAATTTATCTAAAAACACAGATATTTTTCTCCAAACAATTTCCATAACTAAAATTAAACAACGAGTGAATACCAATAATAATGCTAACAACAAATATCCGTCGTACGCACCTGACAAGGGCTTTTGTTTTTGGTCGATAAGGCTATAAATGAAACCATGTATTGTGACATATAAAACGAAGAAAATTAAGAAGAAACAGAGAGAGAGAGGGATCTCTCTTTTTGCAAGTAGCATGAAGAAAGAAAGCATTTTTATGGGCTTAGCGGGGCGTGAATTTGGAAACGGGGCCGTAGTAATTCAATGGATGGTAGAAAATAATGAAGCCGAGGGATCATCATCTGCGGATGGTGAATGGTTGATAAGGAGGATGGGGATGAGAAAGATGCGGTCGCCTTATCCTCTTTTCTCTTCGTCCCTTCTCTTCTTCATCTTCCGTAACATCATCGGGGGATGGGATAGAAATTAACCTGGTGTATCTATTGATGGAGAGGGTTTTATTGAGATGGATGCTTATTGATAAATATCGATAATTAAACTTGAAAGTGTTTAAAATTTTGATGGTTGGTGTTTTATATTTAATTGAGCTATTGATGGGTTTATATTGGTGTTGCATTTGGGGTTTCAATCCATATTTGTGCTAATTTGAAATTAGTTTGTTTGCATTTAAAAGAAAGAAATATCTTTTCAATACAGAGTTCATTGAAATTTTATTTTTATAAAATATAGTAACTTAATTTCATAGGGTGTATTTAAAGTGAATCAAATCTTCAAATATGCTAACTGAAACTTTTCGATTCATAAACTGTTTAAACTTCAGATTTCTTATTAAATGACATTGGCAATATTCTCTTAATAGTTAAGATGCCTGGTCTAGATTCCTTATCTTCAGTGTCATTTGTGTAGATACAGAAAAAGAATTTTTATGCAAGCTGAATACATCGAATTTTTTTTTAACTTTTACTAATTAAGAAATAAAATCAGTGTTTTGTTTCTTAAAAATACTGTTAAAAACCTTTTTTTCTTGATATTTTTACCATCTATAAAAAAAAATAGCCATTATAGAAGAAAAACACATACAAACGAAACAATTTTTATTATGAATAAAATAAATTTTCTTTGATAACTATTTATTTTTGATTGTTTTACATATATTGCACAAAAGAGTGGATAATATACATCAAATCTAAATTTTAAAATAAGTGTTTTTAATGTATAAGGAAAGTAAATGCACAAATACATATTAACATGGACATTTGTAAATCTACGTTCGATAAAATCTCCCTTCCTCGTGGAACCTTATTAGAGGGAACATTAGTTAATTTATATATTAGAAGGAATAACTACAAAATCATTATCAGAAATATTTGACAATCGTATTTTTTATTTCTTATTAATCTGAGTAGATGTTTTAAGAGATAACGAATATTCGCCTATATAACGATTTTCTGTGATAATCATTGTTGAAAACCATAATTAGACAATTTTATTTGAATAAATGACTATCTCCGTTCTATTTAATTTTAAAACGATCGTCAACCACTTTCGTAAAGGCAGTGAAATGGATTTCTCACTCTCTCGGTTTAAAAATGGTAGTGAAGTGAAATAAACAGTTAAATACCTGATTTTCGGAATAATTATTGATTCTTATTTTGAAATGAAATACACATATTCCTCTTCTTAACTTTATTTATTGGTGATCTTTCTCTTATCTTGTCTATTATCATAATTTTAATCAACAAAAATAGTTGGAACACAAATAATTAACAACACTCTTAAAAATAGTATTCAAAAATGAGTAAAATGCACTTACTTTTGAATACACTCATGCTTATCATGACTCCTAATACATAAGTTTCAACTTTTAAATAGTCATGTACATGAAAATGATTACAATGGGTAAAAATGAATAAAAAAACCAGATGCTAGCTTACATAGGCTGCCTCCATAAATCACAGATTAGAAATATTAAATCAAACTGCTCATTTTTGCGAAAGTACGAGTACTTAAATATGAGTACGTCGTCGCTCTTTTACGATGCAATTGTAATAAAAAAATGAGTACGTTAATGTACTCATTTTAAGCACTTTTATACAGTGTATAATTTGACAGATTATGAAGTGCGTAATCTTGTTGAAAAACAACGTTATGGGTATATAGGGGTATATTAAGATTTTATTATATTTTAGGGGTATATTATGATTTAATAATGTGGCATAAAAAAATTGTCTAACATATCCAAGAAATTGTCACGATTTGTGTTTTTTTGCAAAAGTAAATACCAATAACTTATTTTTTAAACTCGTCACTACACTGTTAAAAATCAGTACTAGAAAATAAGTAAAATGTACTTAATTTTTGATTACATTCGATGCTTATCGTAGTTCCGAATACATAAAATTCAATTTTGAAAAGTCATGTATTTAAAAATGAGTACAATAAGTAAAATTGAATAATTGCCCACATAGGCTGCTTTACCTCATTTCAAGAAATTGTCATTGATATAGAACAGAACATAAATAATTTTCAATACATAGGCATACAGAAATATCTAACACGCGGTTACATATGCACGATTATCGGGAATCGAACCCAGATCCACAGTCCAGTGCCTCATCTTGTCCACTATCAAGCCTTGGAATCGGAAGAAATATTAAAAAAGGTACGCTTTTAGAATGGGGAGAAATATAATTGAGTTGTAATAAAAAAGTTTCTATTGTATATATTTCCATTGACACAATCGACATAGTTCTTTTTTTTAAATTCTATTGAAGCAATCGACATCAAATGAAATGGAAAACTTTTGTCTTAATTATTATTTTAAGTATCATTAAGATTTCTAGTTTTTGAGAAAATATGGTTACTTGCATTTGAGTATGTCATCGCTCATTATACTTAACAAAAAATGAGTTGGTTTAGATACTCCTTTTTAAGTATCTTTTTTCTTTATGCATCCCTTTTTAACATTAATTCTGTTTATAACTTCTTCACATCGCCCTGGTAGTACAATGGATAAGGCACTGTACTGCGGTGCCTGAGGTTATGGGTTCGATTCCGGTTAATGAATGCAATTGTTGATATTTATTGAAAGTCATTTTTGTAGGCAAGAAAGTGCTCTTTTTATTTATTTTTACTCATTTTTGGATACATGTCTTTTTCAAAAATGAAACTTACGTATTCGGAGTTGTGATAAGCATCGAATGTACTAAAAAATAAGTACATTTTACTTATTTTGAGTATATATTTTTAACAGTGTACGTGAAATATTTGTTACAGAACCCATCGAAACGCTTCTTCCGTGCTTTGTGATCAGTCCCCAGATGCCCTGATTGGCAGATTTAGTAAGTGCATCCGGTTTTCCGTCTCGGCATCGAGCTATGACGCTCCAAAACAACGTCAATAATCTTAAAATCGTCTCCGCATTTGATTCAACCCTTTTTATTTCTTGCTATCATTATTTCATTCCCTCCCCCCGTTGTGGGGCAACATAGAGAGCCGATGCTGGAAACGGATTGGTGAAATATAATTCTTTTGTTCGTGATTCCCTTTTATTTCAAGGAGCGTACTATTTGTTGCTTCTTATTTCCTTTTGCATGTATCATCTCTTGAGATGTTGTTGGGAGTCGCATATTTCCGTGAGGCTGCTTAGTCGAAGTTTGTATGATATTTCTATTTTTTTTTGTGTGTGTTGTTGCTTAGTGCGCCTGGACAGATTTGGTCTTGGTTGGAAATTATGGTAATGTTTTGGTGGGTTCTTAGTAAAGTAAAGCTTGTTAGGTTTTATTGTTTGTTATATTTATTTTGAAGGAACATAGTAATACTAACGGTTGTTTTGTGTAAAATAAAATAAAGAATCTTAGTAATAACCCAAGAATAAAATAAATAAGAATTTGTAATTAACAGGCTGATTACAATAAAACCTCGTCCGTTGGCTGATGGGTCCCTGGACTTTAAGTCTATGAGTGAGTCAGGGATCCCTTATCCATTAAAGAGCTTATAATTGAAAAAATATCCTGATATATCTTACTTATAGGGAAATATTAAACTGGTATATCCCTTTATTTTTCTAAAATTTAAGATAATATAAATTGAAAATTCATGGGTAAATTTCTTCACATGTGTTCTTCATATAAAATTGTAATCTATATAGTCGTAAGTGTTTTAGGTAAAACACAATTACTTTAATTGACGGAAACCTCTGGCGATTGTTATTTTCTATTCTTTATAACAATACTATAAACTTTCAAATAGTTGCCTATAAAAAATAGTGAATTATTGCTTACCCCATCTGTATACTAAGTCATAAGATATATGAACCCTCTAGTTTCAAAACCAGATAGATGCATTTTCATGAATTTATATCAGATACTAAAAACGATTGACAGCCTTGTACATTTGGATTTAAACGCATGAATTTGAATGTAGTTTTAGACTGGATTCAGATACTTTTGTCCAATACCGCTATTCAAGGTAATGTAGTGCACTGAAAACTTGATAATATATTTGTTTAAATGATTTTGTGGAAAATATGGATCTATCTGGGTTTGAAATTAGAAGGTTCTTATAAAACATTTTTTATATAAAAATATCCAGATTGAGGTATAAATTTCAAATATCATAAAGGCAACTTATACACCTTAAATAATATTAAATACATATGTTGTAAACGCATGAATTTGAATGTAGTTTTAGACTGGATTCAGACGTCCAATACCTTTATTCAAGATAATGTAGTGCACTGAAAACTTGTTAATTTGTGTTTTAAATGATTTTGTGAAAATATAGATCTGGGTTTGAAACTAGAAGGTTCTTATTAAACATTATTTCTATCAAAAAAAATCCAGATTGAGGTATAAATTTCAAATATCATAAAGGCAACTTATAACTCTTAAATAATATCAAATACATATGCTGTAAACGCATGAATTTTAATGTAGTTTTAGACTGGATTCAGACACTTTTGTCCAATATCGCTATTCAAGATAATGTAGTGCACTAAAAACTTGTTAATTTGTGTTTTAAATTATTTTGTGAAAATATAGATATATCTGGGTTGGAAACTAAAAAGTTCTTATGAAATACTATTCCTATAAAAAAAATCCAGATTGAGGTATAAATTTCAAATATCATAAAGTCAACTTATACCTCTTAATTATTTCAAATACATATGTTTTAAACGCTTGAATTTGAATGTAGTTTTAGACTGGATTCAGACACTTTTGTCCAATACCTCTAAGTGCACTAAAAACTTGATAATTTGTGTTTTAAATGATTTTTTGAAATCATGGATCTGTCTGGGTTTGAAACTAGAAGGTTCTTATTAAACATTATTTCTATAAAAAAAATCCGGATTGAGGTATAAATTTCAAATATCATAAAGGCAACTTATACCTCTTAATTATTTCAAATACATATGTTTTAAACGCATGAATTTGAATGTAGTTTTAGACTGGATTCAGACACTTTTGTCCAATACCTCTAAGTGCACTAAAAACTTGATAATTTGTGTTTTAAATGATTTTTTGAAATCATGGATCTGTCTGGGTTTGAAACTAGAAGGTTCTTATTAAACATTATTTCTATAAAAAAAATCCGGATTGAGGTATAAATTTCAAATATCATAAAGGCAACTTATACCTCTTAATTATTTCAAATACATATGTTTTAAACGCATGAATTTGAATGTAGTTTTAGACTGGATTCAGACACTTTTGTCCAATACCTCTAAGTGCACTAAAAACTTGATAATTTGTGTTTTAAATGATTTTTTGAAATCATGGATCTGTCTGGGTTTGAAACTAGAAGGTTCTTATTAAACATTATTTCTATAAAAAAAATCCGGATTGAGGTATAAATTTCAAATATCATAAAGGCAACTTATACCTCTTAATTAATATCAAATACATATGTTGTAAACGCATGAATTTGAATGTTGTTTTAGACTGGATTCAGACATTTTTGTCCAATATCTCTAAGTGCACTGAAAACTTGTAATTTGTTTTTTAAATGATTTTGTGAAAACATGGATCTATCTGGGTTTGAAACTAGAAGGTTCTTATTAAACATTATTTGTATAAAAAAAATCCGGATTGAGGTATAAATTTCAAATATCATAAAGGCAACTTATACCTCTTAATTAATATCAAATACATATGTTGTAAACGCATGAATTTGAATGTTGTTTTAGACTGGATTCAGACATTTTTGTCCAATATCTCTAAGTGCACTGAAAACTTGATAATTTGTGTTTTAAATGATTTTTTGAAATCATGGATCTGTCTGGGTTTGAAACTAGAAGGTTCTTATTAAACATTATTTCTATAAAAAAAAATCCGGATTGAGGTATAAATTTCAAATATCATAAAGGCAACTTATACCTCTTAATTAATATCAAATACATATGTTGTAAACGCATGAATTTGAATGTTGTTTTAGACTGGATTCAGACATTTTTGTCCAATATCTCTAAGTGCACTGAAAACTTGTAATTTGTTTTTTAAATGATTTTGTGAAAACATGGATCTATCTGGGTTTGAAACTAGAAGGTTCTTATTAAACATTATTTGTATAAAAAAAATCTAGATTGAGGTATAAATTTCAAATATCATAAAGGCAACTTATACCTCTTAATTAATATCAAATACATATGCCGTAATTACATTTTCCTCTCACATCATTCCCATTCTTCACAAACTCATTAAGTTTAGCATCCCAGAAAGCATTTCGAGTGTGCATCCTACACAGCAAGTACTTTTCTCTCATTAGCAACTCATTGCCCTGGTCGGGCTCATTAATCCTCACATCTCCATCATCACTCTGTCCTGTAAGCCCCTCCCCCTGTGTCCAGGACTGTCAAGCTCGATGATAAAACGCCGGTCAGGTTTTCATTCTGTCCGGCACTCCATTAGTGGACACAGTTTATTGTGGACAATAACGAACCACTGATATGGGTCCCAGATAGGGGGAGCCCTTTGTTGATGTTGCTGCCAAATATTTAACCCGTTCGAAGAGGGGGGGGGGGGTGTCGTACCCTTTTTGACATTTATTTATTGCCCGGGTTTAACCCGGCGTGAATGGGCTTTCAGTCGGTTGTTTTACTTTTAAAGAGGGAACGTGTATGTATTGAAAGCTGGGGTGGGATTATGAATTATTTGTATTAAATTTGTTAAATTTAACATCTTAAAATATGATCTGAGCATTTCAGTGAAATCGTCTCTGTGAAGCTAAATTAATTAGTATACTCTCTTATAGCTGTTTTAATAAAAAAATATATGACTAATTTTAAGTGTAAATTAGCTTTATATAGAGTTTTTTTCTTTATATATTATCAGAATAACTTCAGCAGTAAGGTTTTATGATCTTAAATAATTATACTACCATTTATAAAAAGTATAAAAGTATAAATATTTGACGAATTTACTAAAATATCAGCTCAACCGTAGAAATAATTAATTTAATTTAATATGATATTAACGTTGAAATATATTTTTGTATTAATACTAAAAAAAATATTTATTCCGGATAAAAAAATTTACACAATAGAGAAAACACAATGAACAAATTTACGATAATAAATATTATTTTTATTATCATTAATAACATTACTATACAAAGTTAATATCGTGTTAAATGTACTTTCTTTTAATTACTATGCATTTGAGATGTTTTAGTCAAGTTTTATTACTTTTATTTGGGTACATTAATTTAACACGGATAGCATAGAAATAATAATAATTATAAAAAGTGATTATAGTAAAAGAATTTAAATATAGTTTTTCATACTTTATTATAAACATAAATATTCAATACAAGTATTCACTAATGTTATCCAAACGATTTGTGTAACATTATCATTTTAAATATAAATAATAATTTCAAATTTTCTTACTACTTTTCTTGGTTGTTAAATTTTATATTATGTAAAAATGCTTAAACAGGTTAGTTTTTACTTCTTTAAACAAAACAAAAAAAATTAATAAGAAATCTGAAATATGATTAATCACTTCACATAAGTATATATCAGTCTTTTTTCAGGCACATTACTTAAGTAAAATGATTAAGTCCTCAACTTTTATTGCAGGACGCGTATTTTTTTTAATGAATTTAATAAACTCTTAACAAATAAATGTACTTGAGTATTTAACAATATATAATGCATATAATCCTGTGTTTCACTATTGTTATGTAATATCAAACCTTGCAATTCATCCTTCGGTCTTTACTAAACGACCCCTCAACCCTTTTCCAGTCCCTTTCTGCCAATCTGACCCAATAAAAGTTATCTGCGTCGTGCTCCGATGCTCTCGTGGCTTATGGTCACCCGTCCATACCAAACTATAGATTGATGTTGTGCTTTAACCTCCGCTTGCCCGCCCGCTTTTGTTTCTTCCCATAGATTGTTTATTTAGACAAGTCCGTAGCTGCGCCACTGTGATACAGGGCCTTTGTAATTGCCAGAGAACGGCCCGACGTCAACAGAGAAGATATGGGATTATATTGACTGGTCAGTTTTCGAGATTAGACTTGTCCATAATGTTTGATTTTCGATTTATTAAATTGTGATATTTAAACGCAGATTACTGGTTTGTGTCAGTATATAGATTAAAATATAGACAGAAATGTGATTAACTTGTAAAATTGCATTGGTCATTTAAACAATTACTTATAGTAAAAGTAGTAAATTCCATAGGAAAACTACACAATAGAGGTAGAGTTAAATATATATATATATATATACATTCACTAAAATAATAATAAAAAGGGCATTTGTAATAGGTATAAATATTTTTCTCATAATGCTACTTTTCACTAGTTAGTGACTAATATTGTGATGATATTTAAAGCACTGTAACATATTGAAGATACACTAAAAGTTTTGGAGAGAAAAAAGAAACAACATTCTGTAAATGTTGCTTTCCTACTAGTCGATTCACGTAGTAAGGAAGTACATAAAGGATCCGTAGGAAAAACAATGTGGCTAGATGTCGCTGTCGATAAGCATTTCGTTAACTACGAAGTTGTTCTCTTATTACTTGTGAAAAGGTAGGAACGATGATTGTTATGGAGAAGAGTAAACATATCAGAATTCCGTGGTCTTATATGAGACATGAAACTTTTGATTGAAGAACTTTTTGTGTTTGATGAGTATGTCTATGAAGTATGAAAACTTCTGCAAAATCTTTCCGGATCGACCGTAAATCGTTCTTTATTTGGATCCTTTAGAATAGAAATAAAAGGATTTAGGTAGTACAATAACGGTACACAATAGATAGTACAATGAATAGTCAATTACGGAAGACTAAATAATAAAGGAATACCTTTTTGGAAAGTAACTTCGTCACTAGTATACTGACTTTCTTTAAAAGTACGTTTTTATCAAATCATTAAGATTGATCGAGAAGAGAAAAGTTTTGATTTGGACTTACAATGCGAAGCTTAAATAACACAATGTGAATTAAAATGAAATCTAATCGATGAACTGGAGAAAAATGTGAAATTTTAGAATAACAAATTTAAGAAAGGTAGTGGGCTGGTAATATAAAATGAACATTAATTTCGAAAAGAAAATTTTACTAAATAAAATTGTAAGTTTTTAAAAATTTACTAAATAAATAATTATTGAAACGTTTTACAAACAGATTTATATACATTAATAAATAACCGCCAAGTTAATTTTACTTGGTTTATGTTTTTTTTGTATATTTACATGGACGGTTATTGACTCATGGTATTATTGACTCGTGGGATTATTGACTCGGGTGATTATTGACTCTTTTTATTATTTGTCTTTCTCAAATGCGAAATTTCTTTATAATTTGGTTTGCATGTACTGAACCAATAATTCTAAAGGTTCTATTGCAAAAATTATGATTTAAAAAAAAGTGTTGATGATGTTTCCTATTAAGTGTTTACTAAAAACAGTAAATTAATTGTTGTTAAAACTTTTTTAAATAAAGACTATTTGGTTTTTAGAGCATTGTAAAGTATTTTATAAACTATTAACCAAAAAAAAAATAAGCACATAAATAAGTGAATATGTTTAAAAAAAATTATACTTCACTGAAATAATGCTTATAAAAAGCACATGCTGAATAATATACAAAAATCACAATAAAAAACTTTTAATGAACAAATTTAGCTCACCCTTCACTTTAAAAAAATAATAAATGCGTGCTTAAACTCAATAAATAACCCAGAAAAACAAAAGCAAAAACTTTAAACAAAGCATAAGAAAAAAAAAATTGCATTCCTCAAAGACTCTCATAAAAAATCTCAAAAATGTAATCAATCCCAAAGTTAAAAGAATAAAAAAACAAGCCCAGAAAAACACTCTTGTTTTTGACTGCGCTTCAGAAAAAAAAATAATAATGACTACGCAAAAATACGACCGACGGTAACCCCCGTTCTGGTGTATTATTACGTCATACCCGTTATTAGTTGACAAATGTATTTAAAGTCTCATGCCACGGTGCAATTTCACCAAGACAACGACGTTGCCATTCTCCTTCTACAAATACAGCGTATAATATTAGTTTGATGACTCCACTTGCCCCGACTCATCATTTTGCAAAACTTCCACTTTTTTTTTTCTACTGTTTCTTTTCTCGTATATAAAAGTAAAACAGAGGGGGGGGGGAGCTGCGAAAAAGAACATCGGGTGTAGTACAACCCCCTCATTCTAACTGGAGAGGGGGGGGGGAATTCTCTTTCTAGAACTTGAAAAAAAAATATACGGGAAAAGAGAATAATAAAAAAATATATAACTGGGAAAGGAAAGAAACATTACCCAGGAATTGGTAACATGTAGTTTTTCACTGAAAATGGCACTTAAATTACAGTAATTTGTCTTCCCAGTGTTCGAGTTGTAGCTGTCAGACTCAGCACCGTTTTTGACACAGCCATAACCGGTATTTTAAGGCTGGAGCTTAAAACTAAGAGCGAAAGCGTTTTTACCGGGGTGAATTTGAAGGGGGGTTCGAAGGGAGGGTTGGGGGGTGTTCGTATAGATTGGATCTCGTTTTTTAGGGCCTTTTTTGTTTAATTTTTTTTCTTTATTTCGAGGGGGGTGGCTAAAGAGAGGTGAGGAGAAAAGTAGGAATCAATTGCCGTGGTGAGGGTGCTGCTCTAACTTTCGCAGGGTTGGGGAGGGAAAAGTGGATCTAAAGTAATGACAACTGGATAAAAAGTTTCTGCGGGGTTGGTGTGGAGCATTCTGAAAGCCATTTAATGTTTCTCGGCAAATATTTTTAATCGGATTGCTCAATAATTTAGGCATGGAAGGAGACTAAGGGAAAAGACTGATAGATGTTTGCCATTCTGTTAAAGAGTGTTACGGAGTATTGGAGTACTTCGATATTTATATTTATAACTAAAGCAAATACATTTTTGTTTCCAAAGCATAAGTTTTCTTATATAGATATTGTATTTGTGAATATAGTTTACCAAATTTAACTATATATAACTTTATAAATAAAGGAACAATTCCTTAATTCAATCCTTAAACGTTTTGTATTATTTTAGACACAATTAACATGTACAAATTAATATTAATTTTTTATATATATAAATAGTATATGCAAATTATTTTATAGAAATCGATGAACAATTTTTTAATAAATATTGATTTTCATTTAACAATATATCATAAAATATTTAATATATAAAGCAACTGAGTTTCTCATTTTAATTTAAAAACATTTCCCACGAGAAGTTAAGAAAGCTGTAATTCCTTAAGCGTTTTAAACCGTAAATATATAAAACAGTATGTGTAAAATTGTCTAGTTGTTAAATATTGTTAAAAATTTTGACAGGTTGGAAATTAACTCAGTAAATTCAGTCCATCAATAATTTTGTCTAAATTTGCAATTTCGCAATTTCAAGTCCAATGTTACATGATGATGTATTAGGTTTATCCTATAAATGAGTAAGTAAACATTAAAAATGTCATAAAGCAACTGGAGAATGTCAGAGAAAAATTTTTTACTCTGCCTCAATTACGCTAGATAATCATAAATAATTGTTGCTTAAAAATAAATTCATGATTTTTGAATATTTGTAGGTTATTTAATTTTTCAATATTGCTTTCGGATTGGCATTATACCTACAAGGTTTATTAGTTTTTTTTACCAGATTAAAAAGTTAAAACATAACTAAATTTTTTTTTGGTGAATGAAGAATTTTTATAGAAAACCATTCAAAGTTATGTAGGTCGCTTGTAAACTATTAAAACAAAATTTTTTGAAAGTATAATACTGATAAATTCTAGAAGAAAGAATTTGTTCCGAAAAACTGTAGTTTTCATAAAGTTTTATTTGAAAGGTTTTGCTGTTATATGTTTGTGTTTTGCTATTATGTAACTTTATTTCATATGTTAAAATTTCATGCTTTTCTGATAATTAACTATTAAACATTTTTATACCAAGATATTCTAAATCCCCCTCCTCCCCCACACAAAAATCCTTACTTTCTTTCTGTAAGTTACTGGTAGAACAATAAAAAAAAACAGTATAAATGAAAGGGTATTTTGTTTAACTTAATACTTACCAGTTTTAGTAAATTTATTACAAGTCTAAAGTCTAAAAAAAATTAAAGTTTTATGAATTGTCAATCGAAACAATCTAAAGAAATAACAAATTAAATTTAATATCTCACATAATTTAAGTACGACGAGATACAGAAAAAAACACAATTCATAAACTTACAAGTTGTATTTTAAAGCGGTTAAAATAATCAATATTATTCCACACGCACACCCAAAAAAAATCCCATCCGTTCTCTTCAATATCTCGAAACCATCTATCCATTACAGGAAGCCTCCTATCGACTGCACATTCACAGAGACAACGCACTCGTCTTCCTTCACAAAAAAGAAAGAAAGAGAGACAGAAAAGCCCAGAGAGCGTATGGCTCAAGACAAAGACGAACCGTTGTATCTCATTTTTTCATTCAGCTAAAGCACATTTCCCTTGGTGCTTTCTTTGTAAAACGGCGTGTAGGAGTATCAGCGGCTCGGCAGAGCTCCCCATTCTCCATGCAGATAAGTTGGTCGAGGAAATTTAACAAGACGACCTCTAGCGCCCCGACAATGGCCGGGGCGAACCCCTGCCTCTACGAGATAACAAGCCCTCCACAAAAGAGCGCCCTTTCCCAAAGCCCCATTGTGAAGGAGGGGAGGGGGCGCCCTAACAAGCACAAGGCCGTAAATAATGCGATTTGCGTCCGCCATTAAGACAAAAGTATTATTTTTCCTAAACGGAAAAGCTCCCTCACCCTGCCTCCTCTAGCACTCATTGGTGCCAAGTGTTACGCAAAATCCCCGATTTGGCGAGTTTTAATTTTTCGCAACGACGATACACCGATTTTCGATACACTGAACGGTTTCTGAATTAAAATGTTGCAACTATAATTATAATTGCAGAAAAAATGTTTTATTTACTAAAAATATATAGATATTTACAAAAAATTTGGTTATAAGTGATAATTTTCTTTTACAATTTGGCGACATTTTTTCTTTGTTTGCCACCAAAGTGAGTTGTATTTTAGTCAAAAGTCATAAATTTAATTTCATAGAAATGGTTCTTTTTTATAACAAATTTTGAGAGATTTACAGAATTTTTGCTTCTACGAATATTTAATCATTAAATTGTGTACATTCCTCCGTCTTCTGGCGGTGGTTTTTCGGCACAAAAAAATCCCATATTAACTTTTAAATCTAGAAAAACTGTTTTATTTAATACAAGAATTCACATATTTACTTAAATTTCATTAATACGGTGCAATTATTATGATTTGGCGATATTTGGCGCCAAATTACAAATTTCAGCGCCGGCAGCCCTGCCAACACTGTCTCAAAATGCGGACCACCATTAGGGCATGAATTGTCGAAGATAAGAGAAAAGGGGTGCAATGAAGGAGGGCGGGGGTGGGGTAAGGTGAGTTGCATGTCTACTCACGCGCACGCACGCACGCGCCCCAGGGCAATATGCTGGGTGAGTTGTTGCGTGAAAACTCCGCTCCTTCGCTATTTAATTGGATTTAGTATCCCTGATTTTCTCGGCTTCAATTATACATCTCCATCCCGCACTCCACCCCTTGCTGCTGATTTAAAAAGACACTTGCGTTGTTTCGTAACTCTTCTTTTCGTACTATCGTTTTGTTTTTAAAATCCTTTTCTTTAGTTTCTCCCCTTCGTTCCTCTTTTTTTTTCAGGTATTTTCGTTTGTTATTTACCTTAGTTCTTTTGAATTTTTTTATGAGTCTTTTTACCATTCGGTCTTTGTTTAATTTTTTTTACGTATATATTTGCTGCTCGTTAATAAAATGTAGTGTTTTTTTTAAGAAATGGGCGAATCTTACATTGTATGGAATTTTTTGTTTTGTTTTTATTTGGATATAATTACTGAAAAATGTATTGTGGAAGACAAAAGTTTTTCAAGTATGAGACTATCGTGTGTAAAATGTTTATGGCATACACAAATTCGTCATTTTCAAGAAAGTTCATTGTTATTTATTTTCTGTAATAATTATGAAACTTGATCACACATAAAATACTTAATTGCAATACATAATTGTTATTAAATTCTTTGAAAGCATTATATAAATATGAGATTGAAATGTTGCATTACATTATAATTTAGTACTGTAATATATATTAAGTTACATGCAACTGCAACATATTAAGTTAAAGGAAGGACCCAGATACTATAAATTTAAAAAACGAGTGTCAAAGTGGATAATAATTGTGACCTCTTAAATTATTTATATTGTTAAGAAAGCTAGTGATATACGAACGAATATACATTTTCGAAAAAATAACAATAATAATAGCTGTAATTTTTTCTTTCTATATATAAAGATTAATTAATTATAAGAGTTATATATTTAATTTTAATAATTATATAAAAATTCGAAATTGAGTTTTTATTTTCAGTTAAATGAGTGTCTCATAAAATTATGAGGGTACATTGTTTAAATACATTTCTAAATAATTAAGTAAATGCAATTTATTCAAATATTTACAATGTAGAAAAATAAGGAAATTTATAATATAATATTTAAAACTAACTTTTTACAAACTTACGAACATACGTTAAAGAACATAGAACCGTTTAAATTTGAATAGTTTAAAATATTCTACTAATTAGGAAAAAATTGATTTCATATCTGAAAATTATTATTTTTTTAATAATTTTTTAAACTTTAATTCTTAACAATTACGTTAGGTCTTTCTTGTACTTATAGTTAAATTTTTATACCTAATTATAATGATTCTAAGACTACTATCAAACTTCCACAAATAAAAAAAAAAATTAGTACCATTTTAAGATATTTCAACTCAATTTTGCTTCAATTAATCAAGTTTAATATAACCTGAAGGTAAATTAAATATAATATACGATAAAGAAAATACCAAAGTTTAAACTTTAAAACAAACTTTTCAAAACTTTCATCAAAGTAACTATATTTCTTAAGAATAACTATTTATGTTATGAGTTTCATAGAGGTATCCTTACAAATACAATAACAATTTTGGAACGTAATTGACCTATCGCATTCATTGTATTAAAATGTTGAATTATATAATTATATTTAATTATGAATTTTTACATTTAAATTTATGCAAAAGATTTGAAAGTAAAACATATATTTTTAAAAAGTAAACTGTAGAAACAACATATACAAATAATTAAATGAAGAATTTTTTAGTGTGGAAGCATCTTAAATGTATTAAAATATCTTTCTTACATACATATTGTAATACAACCTTTCGTTTTCAATCAACAATGAGATTTATTCAAAGAAATGTTCTGATTTTTAAACAGATTAACCCCTAAACCTCAATTTCTATGTAACTTCAGCAACTTTAAATTTCTACAAGATTACTTCTGAGCACCAACTCTTTACTATTTGCACACGCATTCTTTCTTCAAATATACATCATGTGAAACTAACCTTAAAACACGCATTCACAGATGCTTCAAATGTTTGTCAACGAAGGTAGACGACAAATTCAAATTAAGGAATAAAAATAGTATATGTCGTAAAGCGGCTTCACGTTCTGACATAATTGTTAAACGAACCATTTTAAATATATTCCTATTGGTTTTCAAATTCTATTCGACTGCGTTTTAAAAAAAAGTTGTGCTTTGATTTTACGATCTCGGAAGTCTATTTGAAAATCGTTTCCCTTACGTGAACTGAGTTGAAATTTGTGGACGCAGATTTGAAAGTTTGGAATGAATTTATTTTGGAGAGGGATGTTCAATATATCCTAAGGAAAAGTAAGAACACAAGAAATGGGATTTTTATTTTGTGATTTACTGCAACAAGAAGTTGCCTGCTTTGTAGTATTTAAATTCCAAAGAAGACATAAACGTTGAGCTTGTTCTTAATATATATAGACATATATATTTGAATATTGCCTGTTTTTATATTATTAATTAAAAACGCGCTTAATAAATGCTATTATTATTACTTTAATAAAAACTCATGCTTAAACTTAACATGTAATGCTTAAAACTTAAAACATTGTATACTTGATGTATTATGTAATTAAAAATAAAGAGGGGAAATATTTTTAGAATTAAATAGTTATATGACATAACTCCTTTTAGTTTAATAGTAACCAATGTAAATATTTAGTTAATAATAATTTTTTTTACAAATAAACTTTTTATAAATGTTTATCGGCATAAAATATGAGACATGTATTATTTAAACAAAGTGAATTATTCAAAATTGTCTTAATATTATATAATATTTTGAATTATTAAAAATTATCTAATAAATAATTTTGGTATCAACATACCTAAAATGATTTTATAATGAAGTAATATATTATGTTATTACCTTTACAGATGTTAGCAAAATAAAATCTAGTTTTGGATATTTAAAATTTCGAAAACAAATTTCACTTTTTTCACTACAAAAACATATAAAAACAAAATATTTTTAAAACAATTTGCACCATTTCAAACGCGACAAATATTCAGCAACTAAAGTTTAGAAGAAAAAAGTTTTACAAGTAAAAAGTTTAGTGATATCGCTGATTTTGATTCATTATTAGCATTATGGAAATGCAGTTAAAATACTAATGCAAAAAAAAATTCTTTACAAATTTTTAATAAAAAAATACTATTTTGAATTAGAATAAACATGATATTTTAAAATATTATAGATAATTTTGTTATTAACTTGCTCAAATTACACCTATAATGATTATTTTTAATAGTATTACTAATATGATCATCAAAGATGAAACAAAATATAACCTATTTTAGAATATATGAAATTTCAACCGAAATCGTAAATTTTTCAACCCTAATCATAAACATTTCATATAATATTTAAAATATTATAAACAATTTTGTTAGCTACATATCTAAACACTACTGTAATAAATATTTAAAATAATGTTATCAATATTATCATTACAGATGTAGCAAAATATAACCTATTTTAGAATATATAAAATGTTAACTGAAATCATAAATATTTCGACTATAATCATAAATATTTCGACTATAATCATAAATATTTCGACAATATTCATAAATATTTCGACTATAATCATAAACATTCAATATAATATTTAAATACTTATTAACAATTTTGTTAGCTACATACCTAAATACTACTATAATAAATATTTAAAATAATGTTGTTAATATTATCATTACAGATGTAGCAAAATATAACCTATTTTAGAATATATAAAATGTTAACTGAAATCATAAATATTTCAAATATAATCATAAACATTCAATATAATATTTAAATACTTATAAATAATTTTGTTAGCTATATACCTAAATTGCTTTTAAAATAAAGTAAAAATACCATATTACCATTATAGATGTCTCAAAATAAAACCTATTTCAAGACAAAGACATTTTCAACCGTTTTCCCTCTCTTCATTCCACACACACATTCAAAACATATAATAAAACACCTTTGATGCAATTTACGGCATTGCGCCATTTCAAACACGACAAGCAATCGGCAAATTTAAAATACACACGCGCCTCCCGCGCCGTTTTATGTCGCGCCGTAAATCTCCGTTTCCATCAGCACTTCTCAGCAACAGCTGTTCGAACCGTTTACTGTAATCGCACCCGTAAATCTGTTCCTCCGCCTCCTTGTAAATCAAGTGACATTACACCTCCCCTGACTCCTTATGCAGAAACACAGGGGCGCATAATACGCGGCACTCCATAAACTATGGAATAAGTTTAACATGTGTTCCATCAATACCATTGTAGTGCGATAGCGGGGCCGACTTCATATAGCGCAAAAACTATTGTAGTGCGGGTCATAGGTAATGGATGTATTGGGGGTCTTGAAATGCAAATTAAGCTTTGTGCTTGCTGGTGTTGCTTGTATGGAATATTGACATCAATATTAAAGTCATTCTGTGTTCAATAAGAGTGTAAGTTTTATGGTAGGGTTGCAGAGGTCTGGTGCCCTAACAAGTGGAGGGCTGATAGGTATTGTTTGGGTAATTTAATGGTGTGTTTAACATACCCTTTTTATGTTATTATCCAGGTGTTTACATAAGAATAAGTAAGAGAGGAATGGTAAATGCCATGCATAACAAAAGCATAGGGGTGCAGGCGTGTAATATTTGTAAAACTTTTTGATGAAGTATAAAACAAAGTTATTTCTTCTCTCTAAATATTGGAGTTATTGCCAATTGTGTAATGCCAAATATTTTTTTTATATTATAAAATATTGTGCATATATATTTAAAATTTTTAAATAATAACCCTTGTTAAAATTAAATTAGAATCTAATGTTTTTTAAATTAAATGGTTAAGTTATATCTTATAATTTAATTTTAAAAATGCTGTTAAATTGCGCAGAAGTTGTTATTATTATCATGTAGTTTTAAATTCTTATCTCTAATTATTCGGCATGTGCACTGTTAAAAATAGTTACTCGAAAAAAAGTAAATGTACTCATTTTTAAGTAATTCGATGCTTATAATGGCTCCGAATAAATAAGTATTCAATTTTGAAAAGACATGTACTAAAAAATGAATGAGTATAGTTAGTAAAATTGAGTAGATGTTACATAGACTGCCTTCAAAAATAGTTTTCAATAAAACAATAACAAAATAGTTTTCAATTTAACAATTACAACGGCACACTTTCCCATTAAACTACCATCGCGACATTAAAAAGTTAAAAAAAAAAAAAAGTTAAAAAATGTTTGCCAAAAGAAAGAGAAATAAAATAATTGAGTTGTAATAACTCAGTTTCTATTTAAGCAATCAACATCAAATAATGAAAACTATTTTCTGAACAACTATTTTAAGTTTTTCAGATTTTATTAAGATCGCTTTCACAGAAACTGAGATTAGCAATATTATATCACATTTTTCGTTTATGAAAAAGTAAGGATACTTAAATTTGAGTACGTCATCCCTCATTTACTATTCAATTATAATTAAAGAAAAATGAGTAGGTTCAGGTACTCATTTTGAAGTTACTCAAACCTTGAATTTCCACTCAGAAATAATAAAAGCTTTGTCGGATGAGTAAAATATCTAAGTTGTCAGTTGTGTAAGTGGTTTCCTCAGCGCCAATATATATATTTGTTTTTAAATATTTAAAAAAAATTATTTGTGTTGAAGAAAATATGAAAGTACCTTCAATCCTCTAGAGATAAAAATATTTAAACCCACATTATTTTAATGATTTAAAGTTATGTACAACTAGAGAAAACTGGAGATACATTGATGGATATATCCGTCGCTATACTTCAGACTTTTAGGGAATACTGAAACTTTTTATGTCTTTTGAACGACCATATAGTCATACCATAATTTTTCTACATTGTAACTTTCTTATATTACAAATTCAACATCACTATTTACGCGAAAAACTCTTTGGAAACATCCGCTTGGGATATAAAAGACTATCAAGACAAACAAAACATACAACTTCAATCGTCAACTTCAGGAAACCGCAAAACTTTATACTTTTTCACTTTGACTTTTTTCAAAAGCTAAAAAAAAACATATTTTACTTTTATATTATTATTACTACCACCACCCCGATATTTTGGCACCACCCGGATCCCTATCTCGAGACCTTCCCCGAATTTCTCCACCGAATTTAATTCGGCAAAAAGGCAACGGAGCAGACACAACGCCTTGAAATTATTACTGCTCGGATTGAAAAATACTTCCTGACATCCCCGAACGCTTATACAGGGCTTAGCTATAGGAAAATAAAACCCCTTAGGGCTTTCCGGCTTTTCAACCGGAATTTATATATGTTCGGTGACAAATTCGCGCCATACTGTACTGGGGTGCTCCAACTGTATATATATCTATAGATATATATGCAAATGTCTGTTCGCTCATGCGTGGTGATGCTGAGAGCCCCGGGTTGGATATTTGCAGGGATGTTTTTTTCTTCTTCTTCTTCTTCTTTGGCTTTAACTCTTTCGTTCTCAATCGAGGATTTGAAAATTGAACTTTAACGGCTTCTTAAGGGGGGATGGAGGAAGAAAAAGAAGAACTGACTCGAGTTAGAGATCGCAACTGCCTGAGCTGTTGACGTGGAAACATTGCTCCAGATGAGGAACATATGTAAGTTTCACATTGCGAGAAACTTGTTTTTCTGAAGTCTTTTTTAGGGGGGAGGGGGTCTTTTACTCGAGTCGTTTTCTTATTTCGTTTCTCTTAACTTAGATGGGAAACTTTTTACGGAGGTGTGGGTGGAGGGCTCTTGCTAAAATGTCGCGTCCGATAGGGAAAAAGGGTTTCTGTTAGAGTTGGATGTTGTCAGGCAGAATATGGTTTTAAATTGGAATATTTTTTTAGGAAATATGATATAGTTATTGCTCTCAGGTAGGGGCTTCATTTGATTGGCATTATTTACATACCAACAATCCTAATCATCGTTTGATTGAAATTAATTTTAACGGATTATGTTAAAGTCAATAAAGTCAAATTAAATTGATTGCCCAATATCTAATTTTACAAGAAAAAAAAATGCTTTATTTGTGTTTTATCTGTTTCCCTACTTGTTTGCTAACTAATAACTTCAATGGATACTTGAATAAAGTAAATTGGTTGTAAAATTAATTAGCAAATGCAATCTTAGAAATGTATTTTCATTTAGTTGCTTTATTCATTTAGTTGCTTTATTTTAAAGCCTGCTCTTTACACATTCGTCAGTTTTCATAAAAAGTATGACATTGCGAACTCACATTTAGCTGGGTTGGTTGCCTAGTGATGAGGTCGGGCATGTTTATCAACAAGAAATGGCCACGCATGCGCAGCGCAAGCCACTTGTCCCACTGAAAATTTCCCTAAGACTTAGTTTGATGAGCTTATTCCGATTCTCTTCACCTACCCGTCATTCTCTTCGTAATCGGCAAACAATGCAATTTGCCATGCAAAAAGCAGATTCAATAGTTTGGATTTAACACAAGTTTTTTAGTTACAAGTTATTAAAATGGTATTTTCTGAAAGCTGAGATTGCAATCTATGCATATATTGCTAAATAGTTGTAGCTGTTCATTTAATTAGTTAATATTCGGTTTTTAGATAACATTCAGCAGAACTCTATGGAGAAAAACGAAATATATGGTGAAAGACTACCCTACGAGTTTGCCTTCTGTTTAGTCCGGTGACGTGGTGTGACGTCAGCTATCCGTTGTGGATACCACTTGGTATACAGCCCTTCCAATTTTTACTTGTTTTTATAACCTAAGTTACAGTGTTTGATATCGCAACAATATGAATCTAAAATAAATATTCATATATCTAAAAACTTTTTCTTTTTATATTCTATTATTATTTGTAATCACGAATATACTCTATTATGGTATGCTCTAAAACATAATTATATTAAGATTTTTGGGTTTAACCTTTATCTTCATTCAAATCTTTTGTGTTCAAATTTTAATAAATTATATAAACTTTTATCTTTGTGTTGTGTTCTAAGTAATAAGATTGAAATAACGGGAATTTTGGTACATTTATCTATATTCTTACTGCATTCTTTATTATTCATATTGCGACTCGTATAATAACGTATTAACGTAATAAAACGTAATTGCTCGTCAAAAAATTTTAAGACTTAAAAGAAAAGCGTTTTGAACGTATTAAAATCGACATCCAAAGAAATGGTGACCGAAACATTTTTTTTATTATTAATTTATATATTTTATGTTAAAACTGAAACAACTTACAGTTGCAATAACAATTTAAGTATTAAAAATCTGTGTAATGAAAATCAAAAGCTATGCGTTGGTAAAAATAAAAATTCATAAAAAATATAGGCAGACATTCCCAATTATTTTTAATTCGAAATAATAATAAACACTAGAAGAAGAATAACTTAATTGGAAGAAGAATAACTTTCAAAACAGACATACTTTTAAAAATATACGGAGTTCATATGTATAAATTAGGAAAAACCTTAAGATAATTTAGTTTGTAAGCTATGAAGTACGTATAAAGATGTAGCAAACATTCATTTCTCGCTTTGATAATTTCGACTGTTAAATGTTTTCGTATTTCTTCAAAAGGGACTTTTTGAAACGAAAACTATTACATTTATGAAAGAAGAAAAATATGGTCTCACCACAAAAACAGGAAACCAAATTCTCATTATACATTACAAAACGTACATTTTCCAAAATATACATGAATATATTATGTATCTAAGTGGCCCAATCTCAAAACAAAATGTACAGTCGATCCCTACTTCAAAACTCCCTTTTTGCATATTTCTGTTTACCTTTATTATACTTTGTGTATTTTTTCTCCCCCAAAAACTTTCAGTCCGAGAGGAAATGACATGAATACTGAGATTTGAATTTCTATCTACGTCGGGGGTGGGTTTAGAATGAAAGAAGATATAAAGTTTATTTGGGGTGGGGGGATAGAGGGAATCTAAAAAGAAAAATGAAAGAATCGTATTTTCGCATCAACGTGCTGGGGATGCAAAAACCGGTTTAAAACCAGTTACTAAGTGCCATAGAAGCGGATGGCTATAGAGATAGCTATCTTCTTCCTTTTCTGAAAGCGAAAAAATAAAGGGAAAGAAATAGGAAAAAAGGGAGTTAGAGATTTTGAAGCACCCAATTCTGATCCCCCCTCCTTTCCTCAACCCTTTTTCCCAGTTTGTTATCCACGGCTTTTTTAGAAACAGGAAAAAAATATAAAGATTTAAGGGAGAAGAGGAGATAGAGATAGAGAAAAAAGGAAGCAGAATCGAAGCGAGTAATGCATGCACGGATAACCCTAAAAATTTTAGTCCCCCCCGTAGAAAATGCAAAGGAAAAAGAGATGCATCATCTGCAGATCTGACTTGAAGAAGAGGGTGGGAGAAGTGGATCTCTATCCTACCCCTTTTTTTACAGACGAACATCAAAAGAAGATAGTTCATCTACGTCAATACAGAAAAGTGAATTAAATCTTTTTGGAATGTTTTTCTAATCTAATTTTATTCTCAAAGGGGGATGTTAAGATCTTTTGAGTTCTGAGACAGTCTTTCTGAAGTTGTTTTGAGGGTGATATAGTCACTGCACATTGGTATTGCCCAATATGATTTAAAAATATAATCAGTCTCATTACTAAAGCGATATCTTTCTATAGTTCGCATACTAAGACACAGGTATAGTTTACGTTAAGACATACATTCCTGAAATTATTCGTCAAATTGTTAAAATTTTGAAAGCCTTACTTCAAAGTAGATAGTATTTTTTTAAATAAAACTTTCAAAATAAATAGTTAATCTTTTGGTTTAACTATTTTTTGTTGTTGCTCAGAATGAAAATAAAAAAAAATGTTTTCTATTGACATATTAAATGTAAGTGATTGTAACATATTTAGCAAAGAGACTTAGACTGAAGAATTAAAAATTATTTTATTGGGTTTGGTCTGAAAAGTGCAGAAATTTTATTTCCTTCCCTACTATAAAAGGAAAATATATAGAGAATTATTAAAATGTAGGTTATATAGAATCGAAGGGTTTAATTAAACTGTAAAAATGTCGTAAATGAATAATGATAAATTCGTTAATTATAATGGTTAATAGTGTCATTTTATTAAAAATAAACCTTGTAAGTGGAGAGAGACATATAAAATTTTAATGTGGTTTTCACTTAAAGGGAATTTAATTTATGTTTACAGCAAGTGTCTTAAAAAAATAGATACAACTTTTAAAAATACTTAATAGCTTTAGATTTGAAAATGTATCAAATTTGATTTGTAGCAGAATAAATTTTTTGACTTTCACTCGGAATCGAACCGAGTACCTTCTGCATGCTAGACCAATACCCTACCAGTCCCAAGTGGGAGTATTGGGTATATGAAGTGACCCCCTACAGAGTATTAATATGAATTAAAATTGTATGTTTATTGCTAGGAAAACAATAAATAGACGGGAGGACGTTCAGAAAGTTAAAACAATTCCTTTTAAGAGGGGGGGGGGGGGGGACAATTTAAATATTTTTTATTATTTTCAAAATAACTTTTTTTTAAATAATTGAAAAAAAATCACTATTTTTAAAAAAATACTAAAAAAATATAATTTATATACTACTAATCCCTAAAGACAAATAAAAGTAATATGTTCGAAAATACACTGTACAAAATATAATGCAGTTTCTTTAAATAGATCTGAACATATGTCGATTTAAACTTGGTCGAACATAATAAAAGTCATCATTGAGAACATATTTAGGCAATCTTGTACCGAAGTTTATTATTGATTCGAAAAAAATATTGTTGTAATTAATTTATTAATATAAGTTTTGTGTCGTTAGATTCAGAAATAAAATGAACTATTTTTTAAAGCAATAAAATTTGCTTTGATATTTATGAGGATTTTGCGTCTCCCATACCTTCTTATAATGAAGAATATAGTGTATATAAGTACTTTAAGAAATTATTTATACTCTGAAAACCTTAATTAAAAAATCGTAAATGGGATATAGTTGTAGCCTTAATTATAAAAACTTAAAAAATATACATAAATATTAGGAAACGAGTCTGTATTCTGTTTTTGTTATTCAGCTCAAGTTGTTTCTTTTCTACCAAGCAAAATTTCGACATAAAAACTAACCACCAGACAGCCTTTTATCTCTCCCCCTCCTATTACTCAACGATATAGCAATTCCCATGATACGGACTATCGTTTGCAAAGGGTCGTCAGCGATCCGTTTCGAAAGGTGTGTGCGGGCACAGCAAGGGGCCTTTCCTCGCCACGTAACTCGACACCCCATTGTGCAGTTTGACTTACTGATGGAGCGCATCGCCCACCAGAGGATGCGGATGGTTAGCCGTTCTCATGCCTCGTAATTGAGTCGTATCAACGGGAAGGGGGGATACTGTGTAATGGGAAGGAGATACCGATGACGATAATGAGTTTAAAACTTTTATTGGAGGGTTTTATTGGCTTTGTATCAATTGTTTTTTTAAGCTTTTTTTATTTATTGGGTTAAAATATGTTGGTGCGCCACTGAAAAATAAAAGGTACTTAAAAGTGAGTACCTGAACATACTCGTTTTTCTTTGAGTACAATTGCATTTAAATGAGCGATAAATTCAAGTAATCGTACTTTCTCAAAAATGAGCCGAGTGATTTAATATCGCCAATATCAGCTTCTGTTCTAGCCATCTTAACAAAGTAACCTGATAGTTGTTCAGAAGATGGTTTTACACATTATTTCATGCCGATTGCTTAAATGGAAACTGAGTTATTACAACTCAATTATCTTAATTAATATTCTTTATGCACACCTTTTAAACAAGTCCTGTTTATAACTTCTTTACGTTGCTCTCATAGTACAAAGGATAAGAAACTGGACTGCGGTGTGTTAGGATTTGGGTTCGATCCCCGGTAAGTATTGGTTGTAATTGTTAATATTTATTGAAAGTGATTTATGAAGGCAACCTAGGTAGGCAAGTAACTGCTTTTTTATTCGCTTTTACTCATTTATACTCCTTTTTGAAGGCATGTGTTTTTCAAAATGAAACTTATGTATTCGGATCTATGATAAGCATCGAATGTAATCAAAAATGAGTACATTTTACTTATTTTTGAGTAACAATTTTTAATCTTGCATGAGCTCATTTGAAACCTCAAATTTCAATCTATTCAAACAGAGTACTAGTAAAGCAACATATGCATTTCAATACTTCATTGTAAAAAAATGTGCATAAAAATTAGTATATAAACATACTTGTTTTTTTAAGTATAATTGCATCGTAAACAGTTGTATGACATACTTAAATGCTAGTAATCGGACTTTCACAAATAGTAGCCATGTGATTCAATATTGCTAATCTAAGCTTCTGTTTGAGAAATCTTAATGAAATCTGCAAACTTAAAATACTTGTTCAGAAGATGTTTTTCTACATTATTTGATGTCTATTGTCTAAATAAAAATTGAGTAATTACAACTCAATTATCATACTTCCCATTACTTTGACACACCTTTTTTAATATTTCTTCAGTTTATAACTTCTTAATGTCGCTCTGGTAGTTTAATAGATAAGACCCTGGACTGTGGTGCTGAGGATGAGGTTCTACTGTGCCAAACATGAAAAAATAAAAAGTTGATATTAAACACTTTTTCAAGGGACTGTGGTACAATTTTGTTTTTAAATTTTTATTAAAATATAGTTATATGAAATAAAAATATTTAATTTTGCTATTAAAAATATGTTAAAAAGGTTTTGACATATATTTGTAGACATCAGATTCTTTTATTTTTGCTCTGTATAGTAAGCAAGAGACTCTAAATTTTTATAGAATGTAATTTTCTGTAATTTTCTGTAATTTAATGTAATTAGATCTGTAATTTTCTTTCCAGCTGATGTATTCTTTTTATATTTTATTGAAATTATTCACAAAAGTTACATTTCTTTCTTTAAACTTTCAATTATTGATTTCGTTACATTTATAAACATCGTTTGTATATAAACTTCTTTAAGTATGTTTGACCATAAAAATGCTAATTTATAAACAAACTATGTTTATTAAATTTCATTTTCAGTTATCGCGTCCACTAAACCCCCACAATACCAGCAGGGATCAAACAACTCAACTCTTATCCCCTTCCCAATCTGCACTGCTAAACCGATAGCTTATCGGAAATAATAATCCCATGTTCCTTCCCTCTATCAGCGCTCAACATAAGCCAGACGCTGTAATTGACATGGTCATTACATGATATGGCATGGCCTACTCCAGGACCAAGGGGGTCCCCCCTCTACAATAGAGGGCTGAGTTATAGCAATATGCACAGTGGGGGAGCGTTAACCCCCCACCGCTCCCTCAACCCCACACTAAACTCCCCCAGTTAAAACTCTCCCCCCCCCCCTGTGCACCCGTTTCATGCAACTGGCACTTCTTAAATAGACGCGTTAATTCCGCGCCAATAGACACGGGGAAGCAGTGTTTTGCACAATGTAGTATTATGGAGAACGTACAAAAAAGTTTTTTAGGACGTGTAAAAAACTTTTAACTAGAGAAAGTGGACTTTGAACGCACTTTCTTTGTTAATAAATGGTACGCGTTTTTTGTGGTCTTCAGCGACTAAATCATAGCGTTTGGCGGTGGTTGACGTTTTTTTTTTTTTTTTAGGTTTTTGTAATTACTGTGTTCTTGCTCGGCATATGTGATAAATGGGACTAATTTCGGTCTTTTTATGGAGATAATTGCCGGATTTTTTGTTGTTGTTCTGGTTTTTGGCGAGAAAGAAAAGCATGGTGTTTAGGCGTGCAGCGCTTTTTCGCTAAAAGAAAAATCATTTTTGGAAATATAGAATAAAAAAAGACGTGAAAAAGCTAATTCCGATTCTAATATATGAGTCATAGTAACTAGGGATGGAATTTTAATTGAGATGTAAGCGAAAATTTTGAAGTCTCGTTCATAATAAATACAGTAATTATATTGAGAGTGCAAAAACGAAGTGTGCTGTACGCTTAGAAAATAATTGAAGCATTTCGAACAAAAAAAACACCTTTTTTATTCTGGTCCATTTTTAAATTTTATTATAAATAATGTTTAAAGATGTGTTTATATCAAGTCATAGAGTGTGAAAATGTCAATAATAACTTTCTACTTAACTATGAAAAGAACTACAATATTCTTTAGCTAATAAACTTTAATTTATAGCTTTTATAAAAAAATCCCTTTTCTGTTGGTTTATCTAGTGTTCTTTATCTTTCTAATATTTATTCAAGTTTGTAAAGCAGTTACAATAATTTTAATTATTACAATTAATTTTCTTATATCGCGAACAGCAATTATTTTATTTACAATATATAATACAACTAAGAACCCTTTGATGGAACTGAACAACTTATGACATAATCGGATTTCCACTTTTCCACTTTTTTCTAGCAATACACATAAGCTTTAAATTATAAAAGAAAATTTTGTTGAAACATTTTTCAAATCTAAAGCTTCGGAATGTTTCTTGGAAGATGTATCAATTAAAAAATAACAAAAAAATTATATATATATATATAATATACATGCCTCGAAATATAAAGTAAAATCATCTTGCAAAGAAAACGACTTTACAATTTTGATTTTTTGCCAACCTATCAGAAGGTTAATGATAAATTTGATTGATATTGTTAAAATAATTAAAAAAAAAGTAAATCATGTTTGTAAAGTAAAATTTTTATTAAATTTTTTTTAACAACATATGATATTTTTTTACTTATACTTAAATTTAAAAAACTAGTGCTTATTTACTTGCCAATAGATAACACCTTAGCCGGTCTCTCGATTTCATTGGGAGTAAACTCACTATGAAAATGAAAAAAAAAATAATAATGTTAGTAATATATTTCATTATTTTTTTTAATAACGATATATTTAAATATATATTTAGGATTTCAAAAAAAGTCAACCAATTTTTTAATTTGCAAACAGTTTTTTTTTAATAAATTATAGAATTTATTAAATATTTGAATTTTCAAAAAGAAGTTTTAACTGATTTCTTCAATCATTAAATTTGAAAAATATTGCTAAGTTGAATACTTTTAACAATTAAAATAAACTGAGTGCATTGCAGAAAAGACAAAACTGCTCAACACAGTGAGATCCGTTTCATGACTTACATATATACCATTGACTACTCTTATAAAGAATACTCTTTAAAAAGCCTTAAGAAGTAAATATATATTAAAATTACTTTCTTACACTATAAAATTTATTCTATGTATTTATTCTC
This sequence comes from Troglohyphantes excavatus, assembly GCA_963932185.1. Taxonomy (NCBI): domain Eukaryota; kingdom Metazoa; phylum Arthropoda; class Arachnida; order Araneae; family Linyphiidae; genus Troglohyphantes; species Troglohyphantes excavatus. The sequence continues at coordinate 47,109,708 of OZ010666.1, forward strand.
CTTACTTCCTACGTTAAATACACACTCACCTACAAATTAGCAAAACATGTATGTTGAAGTTATATGAAACAAATTGTCGAAATAAGGATTTTGATTTGAATGGGTGTTGCTTTCTATTTGATAAAATGTAGAGATGGTGGTTTTAAGTCATTAGTTACAGAAGTATAAAGTAAGGGCAATTTAAATGGTTAGTTACTAAATATTATTTAACTTGATTATAGGTTTTAATAAAAAAAATTATAAAACATGTCTATTTTGAGTGTTAAAATCTCATATCCTTCCAAGGATATTTAGACTTTTCACATTGCTCACAATTTTTTAATTCATAAAAATATTCAGTGTTGAAACATTTGTCAAATTTTATGCATTTTAAAAGCTATTTATATTAAAAAATATGTAATTTAATGTTTATTTTGTTTAAAAAAAGCAGAGGTTGGTATATCTTTTTGAAGTGAAAACACCATTACTATTTCAATTTTTTTGACAGTTAACTAACAGTATCTAAAAAGCCTAAGTAATTATGTGTTTTAAAGTCTATTATAGTGTTTTTCGGTAAATGCAGCTACAGTTTTTTTATACATCCCATCCCCTTGATATTTTTTATTTAGTTATTCCTTTGAATGCTAAGTTTATTCAGGATCAGATACAGAGGTAATGTTTTTAGATATCCCGAACATCCAAAATAGAGGGTTGTTATTTTCTATAAGTGAGTTAAATTTTTTAGCACAAAAGTGTTTCAAATCTTTATAAAAAGACTTCATTAAAAATTTATTCACGCTTCTTTGGCTCGGAAATTGCAAAATCAGTAACAAAGAGACACAATTTCTTTGTTTAGAAGCTCCGGTTTTAATATGCATGTCACACGCACGTTCTGATGGTGAAAAAAAAAAGTCAAAAAACTTTTTTTACCTTCTTAATTTCGTGAGTAGTTACCTGAAAAAACTTATCAAAAGGGGAAAAAAAATCTTAATTATGAAACTTAACAAGCCGAAAAGATACGGACTTTAACTTAATAAAGTTATTAAGTGAAGTTTTTTTTTGCTTAGTCGAATTATTTTTTTTTACTTTTGTGCAAAAACATTTTTAAGCTTTTGTTTTCAAAAAATAATTGCTTCATAAAAAGTGAATTACATCTTCTTAATTTCGTTCAGTAAAAACATTAGGTTACGTTAAAATATTATTTTCAATTAGGATTCTGAAGTGGAGGTTTCCTCATAAAAAAATCTTCTGTTGTTTACAATTCAAAATGTATCGTCTCTGTAATTGATGATATAAGCTTTTTCAACAAGATATTTTCAAGAGTCTATTAAATTAAAAAGACCCTTAAAAGAAATATTAGTTAGACTATGTATTTAAAATTTAAAGGTATTATTTTAAGTAGACAAAAGCTAGTAATTAATATTTAAAATCATTATTAAAATTAATTTTGAAGAGTTGCGGGAGTAAGAGTATTTCCTTTCAAATTATTAACTCTTAAAATTTCAATTCTAAAAAAAACTATACTTTAATATTTGTTACAAGATTAATACATTAAATAAAAAGTTTAAATATGCATAAACTATAGGAATAATTACTTTTGTTTGTGCTAATTTGCTCTTGGAATAATTAGAGTTGATTAACATTCCGAGGATGTAAGATTGTAGAATGTATTTTACAAAAGTTATTTTCGTAATTAGGTATACAACATTTCCTTCATGGGTAATATAATAATATACAATTTCTAAAACTTTCATTCTTGAAATTTTTTTAAAAGGTTTTTAGTAGAAATATTATTTTTCATATAAATAAAAAATATATATTAAAGAACTAATGTGTCAAAATAAACAGTTTAGATAAAAACAACTTTTTCAGTTTAAGAAAAAATAAGTATATCTAAACGTAATAAAAGATGATACTCAAAAAAAGGAGAAAAAATAGCGATTCTATTGCTACTGATAGAAAACTCTTTGAAGAATGCAATTTATCACACTGCGATGTCGTCTAACGAACAATTAGGGGCAAAAACAGCGAAATCTTAAAATTACGGGACCCCAAATTTGACTGGAAAATTGCACAGTTTAAACCAATGTTGATCATGAGGGTGTGAAGGAAATTAATCTCTTTTGAAAGCTTTTAAATGCATTTATGAAACAAAGTATTCCTTTTCGCTTAGAAGTGCAAAAGAATTCAAGTCATTTAGGTGGTATTAAGCATGTAAAATGTCCCTTTTTATATCATTGCGGGCATTCCCACAGTTAATTACATTTTACAAGACTTACTTAATTTTCGGCATTTAATTAAGAATACCGAATCTTCTTTCTCTATTAAATGTTACTTGCACGATTTTTGTATGGGATCTTTTTTCATTTACGCTTCTGACATTAAACCTAGAATATATTGTCTTTAGTGTTATTTGGTTTATAATTTTCTCTAAGGTATATTATTTTGATGGAAATATTTTGTTAAATGAAAGATAACAAAATAATGCGTACAAATGAACATGCAAAATAATTTTAAATTTATTAAATAGACACTAAAGAGAAAGAATTAAAGAAAATATATTAACGTTATCAATTTTTATTTTCTTGATTTATAAGGTTTCACGAAATATTAATACATCTTCAAATAAAAAAAATTGTCATTGAAGTCGGAAACGATTACGTGGAACATAAAAAAATTACAAACTATCAAAATTTTACAATCTAAAATCTATTTTTAGATAACATGTGTCAGTGCATAGCATAAATATTTATAAATTAAACATCTTGTTGTGTTAAGGATACATTTACATTCAGACGCTGTATCGATATTTTTTCATATATTTCATTTTTAAACTTTAAGTATCCCTTAAATGATACAACATATTATTCATAAAAGAAAATTGAAGTACCTTAAAAACAACTGTTTTAAAAGTTAAGGATTAATACATTTTTCAAATATAACTGTCTACTCTGTAAAGCTTGTTTTGTTACATAAGTACTCTTCGCGAGGGAAAAGTATTAATCGGCTCTATTTCCTTCTTTTTGAAAAGTTTTATATATTTTTTTTATGTAAAATTAAAGATTTTTGTATGGATACCTGAGAGGTAAAAGCTGTATTTGTACCTGAATCTGTATTTTGTCTGTTTAAATCTGTATTTTGTACTTGAGACGTAAAATGTGTATCAAAAGTTTATCTGTCTACTTAACTTCGTACCTTAAATAAAATAAAAAAAGCTTAGCTTTAAACATAGCCTTTTTAAATTTTAAACAAATAATTAATTTTGAGACGTAACAGCTGAATTTGTACCTAAATCTGTATTTTGTCTGTTTAAATCTGTATTTTGTACCTGAGACGTAAAATTAGTATTAAAAGTTTATCTGTCTCTACTTAATTTCGTACCTTAAATAAAAAAAAATGTTAAGCTTTAAACATAGCCTTTTTAAATTTTAAACAATTAATAAAAAAATATTTTGTTTCGGGTTTTTAGGAAAACGCATTTTATAATTTTCATTTTGTATGTTTTTTAGGCAAATTTACAAAAATAATTTAACTGTCTTAAAGTATCAGTAGTATAAGCATAAGAAAAACATTTAGTTTATACTTTTCAAATTATGAATAAAATTTAAAAATAAGTTTAAAAACATTCAGTAAATATCACTTGCTGGTGATAACAATTTGTAGCTTAAAGCTTGTAGTTTATTAAAGAATATTTGCTTGAAATAAGTTCATGTTTAGTTAATCATTTCTCTCATAGATGGCGCGGTATTGTCGTGGGTCTTATTTAATAATATAATTTTATAAATATACTTAGTTTCTTTAATTTTCTCTTTAATATATGTTTACAAAATACATTTTTCGTTTTAAAACAAAATTGTAGATTTCATTTTTAATTATAAAAAAAAAATTATATGCAATTATTTCTAACTAAAAAATAGAATTTTTCTAACATTTGATATTTTGCATTTGATATTTATCTTAAACTCGCATTTTTAAACAAACCACAACGTAGTCCTATTGAAATATATAAATTTTAAAAATATTAATTTTCTAAATTGCCGATGAAGTTATCAACGTCATTCCAAGCTTTCAATTAGTAAAATAAAATTACAAAAATTTAATAATATATAATGATATAATGGGAAAAAATATTAGTTACTTGTTTCATGTTACATCACATCATCTCATAATATTTTTAATCAGAGAACTGATTTTTTGAATATTTTTTTTCGTACATGATTTTTAAATATTGCAAATCTGGATTTTTCTAGGTTTTAATTTTGAAAAAAAAAATTGAACTTGTAATTTGTTTAATTTTTTTCAAAGAAATATTTTAGGCCAATTTAAAAAAAAATATTTATAATTTTTTCAGATTCTTCACAATTCTACTATTTTTCTATTGAATTGTAATTCTTTTTCTGAAATGGAAAAACAGTTTTTGGAAACAAAAGTTATTTTCGAGATTACGATATTTGGTAAGAAATTGGAAATCTTTTCTTTACTAAAAATTCTGAATTTAAACTACAAAATTATTAAGAATAAAAAAATTATTTGTTTTAAAAAATTCTGAAAGTGAAGACTTTTTAAATGTTTTATACAAGACAATTAGAAATAAAAAAATATATACATATATATATAGCCCTCCAAGTTGCCGGAAAATTAACGGAATTGTGAAGTTGATTTCTCTGTAGGTAATTTTAGTTTATGTTTTTAATAAGTAGCTTTTAAATTATATCCCAATAAAATTATTCGAAAAATATTAAAAAATAAATTAATGTTATGAATAAAAAAAATTAATTTATTGCTTTTAAAAACGGGAATATAATGACGGAAAATTCAGGAATTGTTGATCATGAGGCAAAAATTATTTGGAATATCAGGAAGGTTTCATGAAAGTTTTATAAAGGTTTTATGAAATCTTTGATAAAAAGCTTTTATGATTTATTTTGCTTAAAAAGCCATATAAAGATGAAGAGGTCGAAATAACTTTTATATAATTTGTAAAATATCAAGCTATTTTTATTAAATAGTAGGTTGCTGTTTTTGATAATGTTATTAAACTTCTAGCCAATAGTTATTCAGTCTCACGGAGAAGCCAAAACCAAATTTTTTTTAAAACCCTCATTGGTCTATGAACGTCAGCGTTTTATACAGATGACAATTTTTTTTTATTCATACAAGTTATTTTCCAAGTCATCCTTTCAAAATTTTTATTTCCTTCTGTCAGACTAGTCAGGTAAAATGTTCTATATCTTAATATAAAGTTATCATAATTTGGGTGACGGTGACACTTTACCACACAACTTCAGCTACAAAATAACCCTTATCCTCCCCTGTCCCCTCACTGAAAAAAAAATCATATAATCTGCAGCATTACAAACACCCTCTCTGCATCCACATTTAATGAAGCCACCATTTACACAGCACCAATTTACGTCTCAATTTTTACAATATAAAAGCCCCAGCACCCTACCACCCCCCATACAACAGGGATTAGCGCTTACTACGCGCGTCAAGCCCGATCTACGCGTTTAAGCGTTTTGTCGCGCTAAACTCTCACGTGCCTTCCACCTTCACTTCTCTTCAACACCCCCTCATCGATGCTAATCGAAAACATCCTCGTCACTGTATCCGTCGCTGGATCAGAGAAAAATGTTGGAAGGGGGGAGGTCACGTGTCCTCGTGACATGTTCCCATGGTGACGTAAAATATTATTTTCACTCGACACGTGACTTCTTAAATCGAGCCGCGTTTGCTGGCGACGCTGTCGGGTGGGTTGGTCGGTGGTTGGGGGGTCGGCTAGGAATCGACAAAATGTTGTATTTAGATTGGATCTTTAACTTAGATCTAAGGCTAAACAATGGGTTAACGACAACGGTTATAGGTCTATACTGAAGGAAAGACCATTGAACACTGCCTTGTAATTTATAACTATGGTCAGATGACGAGGGCACATCTCCATCAACGTGAGAACAATTGAACTAATACATTTAATGTACCCTATTCCTCGCTGCATGGAGATATTTAGTTCAACGATGAGGATACGCGCTAGTTCCTCTTCATAAGGTCGAGGAATAAACTCACAATCATCCGATAACGAGCTCGTTACTTCTCTAAAGACGAGGATGGAACCCACATACTATGAAATCGTCACTAATCCGACCAGGATATCATGGGCTTTTTGTATTATTTAAATCCAATCCATTACCATATAGGTCGCTTGCCTAGTAAGCACGGCATGAAGGTATGGAGCATGGCTGTCGTAAGTTAAATTTGTTGTTGTTTAAATGTTCTGACGTTTAACGGAGTAAAATTCTTTGAGAATTCGGATATTCTCTTCATCTGGTTATTCTTATGTAACAAGACATGACCAAGAAGAGTCCTTATTGCAGCCATACAGTTAATATTCAACGAACAAGCCTAATTATTAGTGAGCCCCTTTACTAGTTGGCAGAGCACCGATATCGTAATCGGAGGATTGGGGGGTTTGAAACATTGGAGTTTCAACTAAATATTCGTCATGCAGAAACGATTGGTGCAAGTTAAATTTCTGAGGGTGCAATGTAGTGGTGCAGTAGTTTTTTTAGTGAAGTGAGAGCTCAAGTCTTGTCTTCGTCACCTTATTGTGGTTCAAAATTAAATGGCATAATCTCTGCTTATTGATAATTAAACTTTGGTTTTTGACATTTAATCTTTGGTTATTGATAATTAATATTTGACTATTGATAATTAATGTTTGATTTTCAGCTTAAATCTAAATAATTAAAAAATTAAAATAATATTTACAATAAAAAAAATGTGTTATTAACAATACAAGCAGAAGTAAATGTTAAGTATTTCCAGTAATTTCTGCTTTTACAAGTTGATGATTTAAAATTATGTAGAATATTGTAACGTTTATGTTGAAATATCATAATTTAACACAAATCTTTTAACGTACATTTTTTGGTTTTAGTAAGATAAGCATGTAATGAAAAAATAATTATATTTTTTTAAAAGTGCTTTTTTAAAAAAAAATTTGAAATTTTAAATTCTAGAGATTTTAATTGGTTCTTTTTGGTGAACTGCTTTTAAAGTTATAAGTTATGAGTACTGTAACTTGGGGTTTACTTAGACCCCCACCTGTTGTCATATACGTAATTACAATCTCTCTAACAGGTAGTAATTTTACCAACATACATCAACAGGCAAGAGTGATTTAATTATTATTTTGTTTTGGATCCAAGTAACCACAAGTTACGATACATAAAAGTTTTATGGTTATTATGTCATATGTCAGTTAAAGGAATAAAACATTTCAATGTACAACAGTAAGTACTAATTTATGTATTATAACTTACTTAAAAGTAATTTTATCACAAATTTATTCAATATTATCCGTTTCAAAATATGCTTACATCAGAAAATTGTTACATATTTCAACTCTAAAAAAGAGCAATTTCTCCATTCTAATAGTCTAAAAATTTTTAGAGTCTAAAGTTCTCTTTTAGCCCAGCAAAAAAGTCACCATAAAAACTGTATCTAAATTCCGAAAATGAAGGTGTTTTTTAAATAAAGTTTTATCAAGGAATTTTGAACAAAAACGGCAGTTTTTATTTTTCCTACATAAAATCTATAAAATATCTGCATTTTTCCTATAATGCTTCAAAATTTAAGATTTTTAGCAGGTTGTTTTTAACCTACAGACGCTCAAGCGAGTTTTCTATTGAAATTTTTTTTTTATTGTATGGAAGTTTAATTAATTTCTGTACGTACTATTTTGCATTATTTAATTATTTTTAATAATTGTACATAAATAGCTTGGAACTTGTACTTAAACCTTTAAATTCCAAAATATTGTAAAATGGCGTATTTTTACGAATTTAAAAATCGAGTGCATATTGGTGGAAAATACTGCAGAACCTTGGACGCGAAATCACGTCAATGACTCAATGACCGTCAAGTGGTTAAATATTTTTGAATGGTTTTATAAAGGACTGTGGAACAAAAACCTTTAATTTAATAGATTTTTTTTAAAAAATGCTGCAATTGTTTGCATAAAACTTTAAATATTACAAATTTGATGAAGGTTTTATGACGACTTTTTTGCTGGGAGTTTTGCATTTGCAGATGCCCCCTTCCAGTCCCCTCCTAACGGTTATTCGATGGTCTCAGCATAAAATCTGCGAAACAACGTCAGACAGAACATAGGGTCCATGTCCAGCAGGGTCCTCCGCTGTTGACAGCCTATATTTCCGCCCGATACAGCAGGAACTATTGGAAAACGGACAATTGTCCCCATGTTTGTGTAAGGCCCCTGCCCCGGCAAGACGGGTTATTTCGTATTCATCACTCATTCCACGCTGTCACCAACCCTCTATTTTGAAGGGGTCATTTCCCTCTCCACATCCATTGGACATCCAAGGAAACTCCAAGGATGGCTTTTTTTTGCTGTTGTTGTTTATGTTCCTGCATGGAAATTGCCTGTTTTTTGAAAGAGTGGGATGTTTTCAGTGCTTCATTTCGCCTTGTGTCAAAGTTTTGACTTGCAAATGGCGGAGAAGGGTTGAGGGGTAATTTGGAAGTTTTGCGTATTGATGTTATTTGCATGGGAGTGCGTTAAGGGGAATGGGGGTTTTTGCAGGAGGGCGTAAAGGGTATGCTCCATTACGTTGCGACGTTTTATGCAAAAAGAAGCTTTTTGTTTGACGTTTTCGCTAAGCTTTTGAAATAATGGTTTCGATACGTATGCTTGTCTTGTTTTTTGGGGACTGCTTTTTTTGTGATATATGTTTGAGACATGTCTTTTCGCAATTGAGTCTGTGAATACAAAGTGTTTTATGGTAGAATATATAGTGAGTGTTTCATGCATTTGTTTCAAAAGGTTTGATTTATTTCTGTTTGTTTGAACCGGTGGATGGCTGTGCGGTTAGAGTACACGACTCAGCACCGGAGGGATTCAGAACCGCAGCACATGTGCATCATCTCGTAATTGGGGGTATTAGAAGCCTCAAAAATCCGCCTTGAATAGAGGACTTAGGCATGTTAAAGCTTTCGTGGACTAAACATTCAATTACAGAGGTGGGTGGGATGGCCGCTCTGGTACTGTCCATGTCATCTCACCATGGTTTACAATTACGAGGCAGTGCCCAGGTATTTTCATCGGGATAGATTCCGAACTGTCGCCAATATCCTTTTTTTCTAGCCCTAGTGCAACGTTGATTCATTCAACCAACCATTTGTTTACAGATATGTTACTGGTTTACTATTACTTGATTTTTAGAAAGAGAATTTCCACATGAAATTTATTGTAATTATACGGATTATCGATCTCAAGGCATAAAGTTTTGACTAATGCTTTCCTTTGAATAGGAAGTCGGTTAAAATGCTGGTTTTGATTGATCGAAATGAATATTGCTTTTAGCTTTCAACTTGAGGATTTTTTACGGCAATTTTTATAGTTTTTGTATTAAAAAGTATGCATATACTTACTTTACAGCAATATTTTTAACGCCTCATAGAAATTCATCGGCTGAAATAAGTTTAAAGTGTTGGAACTGATTTATGAATTCTAAAAACATTACAAAAATTTAAGTTTAATTAACAAACTTAAAGCAATTTTCAAACCATATTATTATGCGACTGAATTGAAAAATAAATTACATAAAATTGTATAAAATATTAAAAAATAAGCATTGGTATGGGATATTTTTAAAATTTTATTGAGGAATTTTTTAAAACAGTTTTGATTTGGGAAAACAATATCCCATTTTTTTTAGTGGTGGAGAATTGTTCAGCATGAAGTTTTAAAATTATGTTAAATTTAAATCAATACCCTTTAGCAAAAAAATCTGAATATTTACCTGGAAAAGTGTCACAAAATTCCCTAAATTGATGAAAACTAATAATTAACGATTTAAAAATGTGATATTATAAAATGATTTATATAATTTTTTTTTAATTTAAAAGGTAAATTTTATTTGTATATATACAATTTCAAAAAAATTAAATTATATTTTATTTAAAAGCTAAATATTAATAGTAGACAATTTCACAAAACTAAAAATAATTCCCATTACATAAAACGAGTAGTAAGGAAACCTGAATATTAACTACAAAGGTAAATTAAGTAGTTTCCTACAAATATTAGTGATTCACATCTAAATATCTCCAACCTCTGAGATATTACCAGCATTCACAGATCTCAATATCTCTCATATCTCCAAGCGCATAATAACTCTACACGTTGGGAATAATATGCTACATTTGATATCTACCCTCAGGACAATACTTGAAGTAGAAAATTAGTTTCGCTGTTAGATGGAAGGAAACAGCGCGAAGATAATCCTCAAGATATAACTAAAATGCCGGATTAAGCCATTGAGCACACAGTGAGATCTACTCCTATACTGCTTTATTGGTGTTTGAGTATCTAAAGTGCAGTTTTATGAAAGTTTAATCTCACACTCTGTTGATGTTGGTATATAGGCTCAAAACTTGCATGTGTGTTTGAGGAAGAAAAAATATGTATTTGGATGGTATGTGTTGAACATCAAAGTTCTTATAAGTATCTGGTGTTTTGAAGTTTACTAGTAAAACATTAAGGGCTGTTTGAAGTGGTGGAAGATTCAATGTGGCATAAACTGTTTGTATTAGAGTAAAATATTTTTAAAGATATATATTTTTATAAATTACATTTTTATATAATTGATTAATGTAGAAGGATAAATGGATATTTATATGAATTTATTATATCCGAGTAAAATGAACTGTATGAATAGTCTATTATGATTGGTCCGTTTGAAGTATGATATGTAAAATGTATTATTAAAAAATATATTTATGGTGTTAGTCTAAATTAAAGTTCTATATAACATATTAATGAAATGAAGGATTAATTTTAAAATATATATTAAAATTTTTATATATACATATCAATTTCCAATATATATTATATCATTGAAAGTTGTTTAATAATTTAATAAGTTTAGAAATTTCACGTGAAGAATTAACTTTGATATATTTAGTTGTTTTAGAAAGAATTAAAAATTTGTATTAGATACAACATTGTCGAATAAAGTAACTCAAAAGTGCTGTGTATCGCTAAAGAACTTCCATACTGAAATATGACCTTTTTTTCGTGAATTGTCCAATTATCCGGATATTCGATTATCCGGATGGGGTCTGGTCCCAATTGATCCGGATAACTGGAATTTTAATGTATTATATATAGTACAATAAACCCTCTTTATACAATATTTCGATACAAAGATCCACTTATTATTACGACCGCCACTTAAAATTCCCAATCGTTTTATTAGTTTCTAAAGCGATAATCGCTTTTACTTGTTAAAAAATAACCTTTTGTTATATTAACTATTTATATTGGCCCCAAGAGTGATCGTTATATCGATAGTTAACTATAATAACTGATATATAAATGACATACGTTAGAGATAACTACGTTTTCAATATGACTATTATCTAGATCCAAATATTCATGACATAAACTTCATTTTTAGACTTAACTAACATCCACAGATCCCAATTCGTGTATCCTTTATATCTATAAACCAAGGCTCTTCCCAAAGAAATTATAATTCACCGGGACTGCAAACGGTCCATCACACATCTTTAAAGCAACGTCGGATCCTCCATGTCGGAAATGGAAATGCCCATCTCTACATGTTACATCCCTGCATCTTCCTCATCATGAGCAAAGAGAGGGATGAAATGTTTTGACATCTCTCCTCTCGATCCCCTCATTCTCCATGCTCACTCGGGCAGGGATAAGCGCTGAATCAGGGGCCCCGGGAAGCGGGGGGCCCAGGGTGTAGGAGGGGGGAGGGGGTTGAAGTGCCCCCCCCTCTCCTTTTCAGAGTGGGACACATGTCAGTTGGACAAGGGTCAGCGGATGCGAGGGATGAATGCGGATCCCTTTGCTGTGGATTATGCATTGGGAAATGCTCTCTGGATGTATGGGTTTTGTGAAGAAAAGGATGCGTTTGGAGTTGTGATGTTTCGCTGTGTTTTATGCGTAAATATTTGGATTGGTTGGGTTATGAGCTAGAAATAATTGAGTGAAGTTGGACTGGGGAAGATAAACAATGGTTTTTAAATTGTGAGTGCCGCGCATGCTTAATGTAAAACAAAATTTAATTTTATATAGGTATTAATAAAATAAAATTATATAACAACATTTAATGTTATTAAAAAGTTAGTATTGTATTATTTGCAATCTGTGCACTCATTTATTAATTTTTTGTTAGTCAAATGCAAAGTTGGTTAATGTTTTCTGTATTCAAATTTAATTTTTTTAAAGTTAATATTTACTCTAATACTTCTCAAAGATAATCTGAATTCAGAAATTTTGCTTCTGATCCTGAATAAAATATAGAAAGACCGATGTATCTAGGAACAAAATTTGGTTTTGATTAAAAAAAAAAATAGTATTTTGTTTAAAATAAAAATGAAAAAAGATGTCCTGTACAATAACTTCTTCAACTATTTTTAATTTTTTATTACAAAAGATTGGGCAGATAGTTTTACCATGAAAGTTGTTTATATATAAATCCATTTCGAAGTGTCTCTTGGGAAATGACATATCCTCCAAACGGACACTAATGTTTATACCAAAGGTATTTTAAGAGCAAAAAATAATAGGTATCGTACAAATGGTTATTCCAGAAATAAATCCAGTTGTGTAAAAATCCAGTTGTGTATACTTTTATGCACTTTTCTGTTAATACACATGCGATCTTGTGAGAGATATTATGCCCTGGTATTTTTAGCGTCATAAGCTATGCCCCTATTTTCTCAATTCGCATAAGGTGGTTCATTTTTTCTATTCGACAATTTTAGGCATAATTTAAAAATTATAACTTTAAAATAAATAAAACTTAACCATTTAATTGACACGAACGTGTACCATAAAAATCAATATTTTATAAAAAATTTATTAAACCCTTAGAAGGCTTAATTTTTACATAGGATTCTGGCCGAAATAATAACCACCCGCCCTGTAAAAGAATAAAGCATTGGGAAAGTTTTAAAATCCTTCTCTAGTTTTTTTTGTGTGTGAAAAGTAATGTATTGGATATATAAAGTAAACCGTTCTGCAATGAAAACAAACTCTCAATTTTATATTGTTCATTCTTCAAAGGGTAAAATTATTTAAAAAAAATTATGAATACTCTTATGCAGTGAAAACAATTTTACAAGTTACTGAAAAAGTTTAGACGATAGGTTAATAGTGTAAGAATGTATTTAAAAATATTATAAGTACATATGTAAAGTAATAAACACATTTAACCTGAAGAAAGCATTTTAATCTGGCCTTTTCACAAGACAACCGTAACACAAATTGCAAATTCACGCCACAGCTACCTCCAATGAATCTCAACGCTCGACAGGCACGCCGTTCCTGAAACAATTCGAAGACCTTCTGATCTCTACTGACGTGTTAAAAACCTTTCCATACAAAGTCCCGCACAAAAGCGTCCAACCATCCAACAAACTTCCCCCCATCACACGGGCCCTACATTCGAACAATGCGAAACGATACGCGCGCCTCCTACAAAAGGAATTTATACGCGATGGGAAAAGTCGAAAATTAGAACAGCAATGCAAACTCTAAATCTCCCTCTCCGGCCTGGAGGGATGCCTCAGAATTCAATGGCTTATTTAATGCAAACACTACCCGGCACGGATTGGCCCGATTCGGACAAGGGTAAACAGACAGCGGCAGTTTTCAAGGGACAAATCAAAGGCAGAGTCGGGGGTGTAGCGTTCGAAATTTCCCTCTTTGATAACGAAGCGCCGGGCCTCTGATTGGGTGGCACGGATGGCTGGGTTTCGATTGGACGTGTAAACTCGACCCTGGCTTCCTTCTCTTTTATATATTTGCATCGTCTCTCTGTAGCGACCTCGCTGGGGGAACGGGCAACATAAAAGCATCGCAGGCGAACCACCCCCCACTCTAAGAGTTTTAATTCCCTTCCTTCCATCCCTTCTGTGTCGGTTTTATATTCTCTCTCTCTCTCCTCTTCCTCATCCCGGAGTCTGGAGATATTTGCACAGGAGCAGAGCAAACAGGAGGATGGGGATGAATGCGAGGGATGGAAGAGGATGCTTTTGAAGCTCGCAGAGTCAAAGGATTGTGATTCTGTCAAGTTATGCACACTCTGTGAGAACGCGGACTGTTTGAGGAACGATTGGAGGGGAGGGGAGCGGCAAGAGTAAATGCAATTTTACGTCGTATTGGGTAGGATTTAGAAAATATCTTATTCTTCGTTAATACCTCTAACGCTTTGCAGTTCTCGTATAAGTATCAGAAACAAATAAAAAGCTTATTTATATTAAAATTGATTGTTTTGAAGCTTATTTCTAATATAATTACAACTAGCAATAATAACAACTGTAGTTTATATAATTTTAGTAAAATTGAGATTGATTTAGCAGCGATAATAATGTAAAATACACTTTTAAAAATATGTACTCAAAAATAAGTAAAATGTACTAATTTTTGAGTACATTTAATGCTTATTTTACTATAATACGAATACATAAGTTTCACTTAAAAAAAAAGACATCTACTCAAAAATGAGTACAATGAGCAAAAAGAGCAGTTGCTTGCCTACATAGGCTGACTTCATAAATCACTTTCAATAAATATCAACAATTACAACCAAGACTTTCCGTGAACCGAACCCATATCTTCAGGCATCACACTCCAGTACCTAATCCGTTGTACTACCAGGGCGACGTGAATAAGTTATAAACGAATACATGTTAAAAATGTGTGCCAAAAGAATGAGAAGTAAGATAATTGAGTTGGAATATAACTCAGTTTCCATTTACGTAAACGTCATCAGATAATGTGGAAAATTATCTTCTGAACAACTCGTTTAAATTTGTCAGGTCGCTTTGTTAAGATGTCTTGAACAGAAGCTGATATTACCAATATCAAATCACACTGCTTATTTTTGAGAAATTATGATTAAGTAAATTTGAGTACGTCATTTTTTAATGCATTTAAAATAGTTATTTTGTCAAATAAAAAATATATATACCTAATTGTTCACATAGAAATAATAAAAATTAATTTTAAAATCATTTAGTTTGAAAGACACTTTAAAATTCAAAGATCTTCAGACTTTCCCGATTTCTGTTTGAATAATTAATTAAAAAATATTTTTAACAAAAATTAGTAAATAATAAAAATTTATTTCAACTTTAATTATTATAACTACTAAGTATGTACATGTTTTATGAAAAACATAAGCAGTAAATGAATTCTAATTATATTTTAATCATAACGACAAATAGCTATTGTAAATAAACTTCAATGCAGTGTATTATAGCTATTTACGCTCTACACCCTTCTAAATTAATCTTTGCGATTAATTATTATGAAACGAACTTTAACTAAGGTTTCATTAAATGTATTTTCACTAGTATCTTTGATAAGCCAGTCCAATTAACTCGTAGCATTTTCCAGAAAATCTTTGGCATTTAAGTTAATTTTGCAGAACAGTTACCCCTCATTTCTGCCTTTCCCCCTTAAAATCTTTGATGTTTTTAAAGAACAAAAACAATTCTTTTTGAAGAACTGGGAAATAAAATAACAGCTAGTTATTTTTTACCTCAGGAGGTCACAGTTGAGTGTGAAGAGTTAACTAAGAGATTAAAATTTTCCACATTTATAATTCTCTTGCACTTTATAATACTTTACTTCCAAAATACCAAGCGAATCTTTATACTTGATTTGGTGCCATTACCAGGCCATTGTCTTAAGAATTATAGCATGATCGAAAATTATTGGTTTCTCTAGTGTCATGGTCTGGAACAATTTTTCATTTTTACGTGCTAGTATTTGTTTTGGAACTCAGAAAACCTTCGAAGATGGTACTCGTTGCTCCAAAAGAAGAGAAATAATTAAAGGATGATTGAGTGTACGGATAATGATCTGAACACCTGGAGCTTTGGTACGCCATTGTTGTCCTACTAATGTATACTGAAGGTTGATTTTACCAAAATAAATTTTGAAGGATTATTAATTGTGCAGTTCTGCTCAGATTGTTTTTTTATAATTAAGCTTGTTTTTTAAAAAGAGTTAGTTATTATTTTAAAGATGTTAAAGCGTTTGAATAAAGAAATTAAAATACTCCATTTCCAATTCGTTATTAAAAAATTACCTTCACAATTACCGGATAAAGATCAATTAAAGCTAGAGAAAAGGTATTTGATATACTTGAAATTAATTAAAATGAAAAAAATGTGCAGTTGTGACTGAATTGATGATTAAATATACGAAAAAAATTAAATGTGTCAGTGTTGATTTGTGATAACACTATTAAAAAAGAAAAAAAAAAATACAAATATAATTAAAGTGATTATTTTTTATCCATTTAGGTTTGTAAACTTTTCACAAAGTATAATTTTACTAAAATTAAAAATAATGTTTAATTGTGATAACAATTAAACATTTTATATAAAGTAAATAATGCGTCTAAATTTTTTACCCAACCCTAACTTAAAATAATTGTTGTATATCTATGGGTTGAATCTTTAGAGTCCTATGAATTTCTAGAATATCTATATTTCTTTTTCAAAACTAAAAATCAAAGAATTCTTCATTACGTACTTTAACGTTTGATGCATAAAATTCCAAAAATTAAACTAATATTTTGGAAAAAAGTTATTGCTAAAAAACCAGAAAAATCTTTGCAGTTTAAGCAAGGATTCTTCATAAAAAACATTTTATAGTGAAACTTCAGACATAAACGTCTGTAATACGTAAATATTAAGTGAATAAAATAACTGTGGACGTCGTTAGATTTTTTAATAAATTTTCTTTTAACGTTACACAATTTTTATTACACTTTTAACTTAAACATTTATGCATGTAAAAAACTTGTTAGTTAAAGTTCTATTCCTTTAACATGGCATAGAAAATTGTGTTAATAAAAATTTCACTGTAAAACAATTTCTACTGAGGCAGATTTATTTTTATGCATAAATATGTATTCGAAATTTTTAAGCGTACAATTTTCTATCGTTCTTAGTATGAAGATTCTTGTTAAAAAATTATGCATTTTTTCCAAGCATAATACACATGACTTTTTGTAATACTCATAGTTTGCAAATTTTATTAAAAAGTCTAACGTTAATAAAAGCATGAATATTTTATTTTTACCACAATTAACCATTTTAAATAAAGAAAATAATACGTACAAATACTTCATTATACGTCCGAACATTAAATAAGTTATATATATCATGTTGAATATTTAGAATCTTATTAATTTTGAAGATTTTTATATTTCCTTCGCGAATACTAAAAATGCTACTTTTTCAAATACTCAATTTACTGCAATAGATAGAAAATAGATGGAAAATGATCCATAGATGGAAAATGTACCACATGGCCATGTGTTTAAATATAACAGGTGTGAAATTATGTGTTAAATTTTTAAATAAAGTGTTAGATTTACTTCAGTCACCAGTCACTTTAGGTACGTTCGTTCCCCAGGTAATCACTTAAAACTCAACTAATTTTGAAATTAACAAGGTAAATAAAATTTGATAAGGCGTATACACTCGCGTTTCATAATAAATTTGGTAACGAAATGGATAATCGATTATTAAAAAAAAGACTTTTAAAGTGTTCTTTCATTTTTTATATCAATAAGTGCGGGAAAGCCAAAATGCAGTTGCACCGGCTGCTTGTTTTTGATAATAGCTTTGAAAGTGTAGAACTCGCGATGTGCCTGACAAATACAATCCAATGCGAATCGAATTGAAGATAGGACAAAACTGAAAAAATAAGGACTGGGATAGCATATTCTTTTTAATGGGCCGCCAGGTATTACGCCCCACATCGGGATTTAATGCGCTTTTGATTTTTTCGTTAATACCCACCAAGGACCAGTCCATATTTGACTAGAGTAAAATAAGAAAGGATCATTTTAGAACATATATATATTTACTTATTGCACAGCAAAAAGCAATTGTCTAATATTCATAAATCTTTTAACTTGAGTTAAACTTTTTTTTTACTTTATTGTGCGATACAGCAACCTTAAAGAAAATATTCCAACAACCACTGAAACCTCTGGTCCTTTATTTCTCCCTATGAGCGATATCATCTGGTCAAATAGATTATTTGTTAGTTCTTCATGCAAGCATCTCAGACGTAATACGCGACGGTCCCTAATAGCAAGCGATGTCATCCCAGTAAGAATATTTCCAATTCGTCTCGTCTCCAATTAAATTCATCTTGCGTTGAGGAGCGCGGGATCTGTATGGTTTATCGATAAAGATTGAAGTTAACTAAAGAAATTTATGTAGTGGAGAAGATACCAAGATAATTTTTTGAATTTGTTGTAATAAATTTTATGTGTATTGTTCTGAATATTTTTTTTTTGATTTCTGACTTTTCAGTTGATAAGTTAAAAAAGTTCAGTTGATAAAGATTAACTGTAACTAAAGACTTTCATATACATCCCGAAATAACGTTGTACAATTAACATTAATATTAATCAGACATTTTTTCTAGTTTTATTATAGTTTAGTTAGCAGTCCGGTAACTAATAACGATCGTACAAGTAGAATTTCAATAATGGAGCAGATCGAATGTAACTTTATGGTTTCTGAGATGTATACCATCTATAGAGAATACATTTAATGGTGAGTTTAGTCCTTAAAAACATAACAATCGATTTTTTTATGGAAACTTACTGGGAAAGCAAACCTAATAATTGAACCACCTTCACGAATAATTGAAAATAAATCGAATATACGAATATCATGTATGAGTATATCGTCATATTATAAGTAAAACTACGTATATTTAAATCAAAGATTTACTGTCCGTAGTTGTTGATGAAATCCGAAGTTAATATTTTCCTTTCTATATAGCCCAGTAGAAATGTCATTCACATTTTGATGTTTATCGTTTTTATTTCGTCCCCAACTACGACTGATAAGTCTTTGGTTTAAATATACAAGGTTTTACTTCTACGCTGATGATATATATAAAATTTTGTATGAAATCATGTATGAATAAAATAAAAAAAATCATCTGTGATCTTGTAGAAATATAAGGTGCATAACCTCAACCTTTTCACATGGGTTCCGTTAAAAAAAATTATCCTGCTTGTGGGCTAATTCCTAAACAGGGGCAGAAAACGTCGCTTTGGGAGGCAGGACAAACTATAAGAGGCGTGTAACTGTCTAACGAACGGATTGTTAACAATTCTTCCTCAAAGCAGGTGGATTCACAGATGGGGGTAACGTCACTTGAGGGGTTGAATAACTGAAAAGCCCAGCAAACCTAATAATTAAACCATCTTCACGAATAATTGAAAACGAATCAAATACGAAAATCATGTATGAATATATTGTTATTAGTAGTAAAACTACGTATATTTAAACCACGAATCAAATACGAATTTGAGGGCTTGAATAACTGAAAAGCCCAGTTGAAGATGATCTATAGAAACCATTAGTCAAGCATCACCTGTCTGAAACCATGTAATTATCTGTACTGCTGCAAACGGCATACTGCATTAAAAATACCCCCTCCCCTTGTTGTATATGTAATTGCAACTGCATCCCAACAAAGTTAACTGTGTCTGTAACTTCATAAGTGTAATCGCAACCGTAATGGTTCTCCATGGTTGTAATTGAAAATAGATAATAAAACATGCCGCAGTCGACAAGATATGTTTTATTATCTATTTTCTATTACAGCCATGACGAACCATTACGGTTGCGATTACACTTATGAAGTTACAGAAACGGTTAACTTTGTTGAGATACAGTTACAATTACATATACAACAAGGGGGGGGGATTTTAATGCAGTATGCTGTTTGCAGCAGAATAGATAATTACATGGTTTCAGACATGTGATGCTTGACTAATGGTTTCTATAGATCGTCTTCAACTGGGTTTTTTAGTTATTCAAGCCTTCAAATTCGCATTTGATTCATGGTTTATATATACGTAGTTTTACTACTAAGCTAACAATATATTCATACCTGATTTTCGTATTTGATTCGTTTTCAATTATTCGTGAAGATGGTTTAATTATTAGGTTTGCTGGGCTTATCAGTTATTCAACCCCTCAAGTGACCTTACCCCCATCTGTGAATCCGCCTGCTTTGAGGAAGAATTGTTAACAATCCGTTCGTTAGACAGTTACACGCCTCAGCTACGGTTACAGACACGGTTAACTTTGTTGAGATACAGTTACAATTACATATACAACACCTTTAGTGGTCAAAATTGTCCCAAAAAATTTTCACTAAAACCTGTAAAATCTATATGTTGTCTCTACCCACACGTAAAAGGCCCATTAGAAATGACCAAAATGTATATTTAAGGGGGTCCGATACCCAAAATTCGCAAAAAAAAGTCATTTTTTTTATATTTAAAAAATAATATTCAAACTTATCTTAATAACTCACAAAAAACTGCTTCAAAAAATTCCTATTACTTTTTTAGTTATGAATGTTTTAAAGAGACACTATATTAATGATGTGTTCCTATAACATAGTTGTATCACTATATGTAAACTTTAAAAGCAAATATCTCTGTTCGTGGTTTTGAAATTTAATGAACACTAAAAATGCTAAGGCTTTTTTACTATTATACTTAAAATCATAATTTTTGTGTGTATAGCAAGATAAATATATTTTAAATAGATGTATGCATTCAGATTTTCTATTTTTACCATAATTTGTTTTTTTAAAACCACTTAAAATGGAATTTTATTTTTTTTCGTCAATTTTTTTTCCAAAATTTCTAATATATTTTATTTTTTTAAAGTGATGTATCTGAATAAAAATTTGAATGCATACATCTTTTTACCTATTATTCAAGATCTTAAATAAAAAAAATTGCTTCAAAATATTGAAAAACAAAAAAGGAGAAGGAATTTTAAAATTGTTAAAAAATTTACTAAAATTTTAATTTAAAAATAAATGTGCAATTTAAAAAAAAAAATTTGATCGTCTTAAAATGGTTTTTTATGCATATTTAGAAAGAGAAAAAAAAATTGGATTGTACAAGTATAAAAATAAAAAAAAAAAAATGTCGAAGGTATCGGACCCCCTTAAAACATAACCGTTTCTTCTATTCTCCCGTGACCATAAATGGCGGCGGCCCTGCGTCCTCCCCCCAGTAGGGAAAGGTGACGTCATCTAATTATTTCGCTTGGCGGTGCAGCCAAGAGGAGGGGTCTCACGGCAACTAATTTATGCACCAAGGTAAACCGGAATGTCAAGTGGACGCTGTTGAGCGAAGCGTCGTCCGCTAATTGGACCTCTTCCATCTGTGGGAGAGGCTCCTCATTAAACTCGGTGCTCCTGTATTCAATTGACTCTGCCACTGCGAAGGATGTTTGGCGATTCTTTTTTCTCTCTTTCATACTTGTCTTTCGCTATTTTTGTTATGAGCACTCTTCTCGCATTGCACTCGGGCACGAACGAGAAATCCGTGTGTGTGTGATACTCTATAATTTATTTCTCTTTCTTCTTTATCTCTTTCTCTCCCCCCCATCTTTTTTTGCTCCCCCCTATCCTTTCTCAAATAATGTAGAAATTGAAATGTACGCGATGGATTGGCGAAGGAACAACTAGACATTTTTGTTTCGCAGAAACGAACCAAACATATTAATTTTAAATGCATATATTTTTTTAGTTTCATTTGTGATAAAATTAAAATTAAAAAAAAAATCCCGGAATTTATATATAAATTTAAAAGGGAAAAAAATATAATTTTAATAACTACTTAAATTCTTTAATTATTCAGGAGTCAGGATGGATTTTTCCAAATAGTTTAATTATTAAATGTTGGTATGTTTCTGCGTAAATTATACCAAATTCATTGAGATGTTCAAGACCAATTTCGATGTTCATTCATAGAATGCATGAATTAACATTAAGGTTGTAGATAAATACGAAGCAATTTTCCGCTGCACTACAGCAGTCTTCATAAGATTAATCAGACTGAAATGATTAAGATTGCACTTTGACGAGTACTTTATTAAAATGTGAGTATATTCACGAAAAGATGTTAATGATAACAGTCACGATGTTTATGTGCGGTAATTAATGTTAATGATTGGGTAGGACTTGATATTTGAGCATTTTTAACATAATGAGTCATTGATTGTATTTCCCTTTCACAAATTAGTATTGGAATTTAATAAGGCAGTGAATTGATTTCAAATCCTAACTTCAATGTAAGAGGATTCTAGGAGTGTTCCTTAATTTAAATATATAAAGGTTAGGAACTTGTAATCGTTATTTCATTATCTGCTTTTGAAGAATTAACACTTTAAAAATACACCGAAAAAGCTTTAATAATGGTTTTTAATACGTTAAAGTAAGATAAACAAATAGTTTGTATATACTGTAATGGGAATTATTCAGTGAATAATGAAAGATATGGTGTTTTTAATGGGATATTCATTTTCATTTAATTAAAATTTTAAAGCACTTATTTATTTTGATAAATATCCTTTCAGCCTCTTACTAATTTATTTCAGTACTTAGTTTAGTACTTGGTTTCAGTTTATTTCAGTAATGGGACATGTATTTTCATTGAATTAAAATGTAAATAAAAATCTTAAAAGCAAACTCATATAAAATATGTTTTTAAAATAACTTATTTATTTTATAAAGCTTCAAACAATATTTTATTAAATATTCTTTCAGCTTATTACTAGTTTATTTCATTGTTATTTAAATAAATAAACTATAACTTTAAATTGTTTATTCAAAACGTCAATTAGTGCTTTTAATGTTTCTTTAAATTTAACATAAGGGCTACTTTTGAGTGAGTTTAATGTGCGTTATTTTAAACGAATTTTATTATATTTATAAATATATTAGTCATTCATCATCACATAAAAAAGAGAACATTCGTGGTATTTTAGAAATTAAGAATTTGATAAAATTTGATGGGACTACAGTAGTCTAATTATCCGGATCAATTGGGACCAGATCCCATTCGGATAATCGAATATCCAGATAATTTACTAAAAAAGTAATTTATTAGTAAAAAAACAAAAACGAATTATTTATTTTTGGTATATAATGTATGGTATGTAATGTAACTTTTTTTAAGCTTCACCGATAAAAAAAAACTAATAAAATGCGGATTTTGTTGATTAATTTTTTCTCAAACCGATTCGGATAATTGGGAATCTTCAAAGCGATCCGCATAACTGGAGTTCGGATAATTAGAGTTTTACTTTATTAGCACGCCCTTTATTGAAATACGTCGAATATGCAACATGCATATTTGAAAATCTCAAGTGCCAAGTTTGTATCCATTTCAAATGGTATGTACTAATGCTATTTAAAAATTACAGAATACGTTTAACGTCATCTCTACTCCCTAATTTAATTTATATACTTTTAGCAAAATATTTGCCAATTACCCCAACAAAACCGAATACCCTTACACAAGGCCAAAACGTTGGATACAGCAAACTAATTTGCCCTATCTGCGCAAAAATAATATATTGAAACAGACGCTTAATAAATGACATTAAACCCTGCCTAGCCAACCCAAAACTAAATACAAATCACATAAATGAAATGGAACCATCACAGGACCCCACCGCATTTTCAAGAGCAGGGCCAAATTAATGCGCAGTCAAGTCCGGGTCATTTTTGGTCGGTAATTCAAGGCGGCGTCCGGCGAAGCGTGCTTTTGACTGAAAACTCTCCAGTTTCCAGTTCCGGGAATTTAATTGCCGGGTCCGGCCCTAGCCAACTGGAGCGACTTCATTATTTATCAATGTTGTATGAAGTAAAGTCAGGGGAGTGCTCCCGAAGCTTGATGAGGTCTTAATTCACTTACGCATCTGGAATCAGGGGGGCGTACAGAATTCGTAACTTAATTTCGGCAGTAGAGAGCAGTGATTGGTGCTGTGTGACGTCACTCATGTGACGTCATCGCTGATGGATGATGGAGAAGATTCGGTCCAACCGTCGCCGTCCCTTAGTCATCAAGGTGTGAAAGATGTATGTTTTGGCTTTTGCCATGGACCGATGCATCCCTTTGATAAATGCATCTTTAATGGTATTATCTTTTTTTTTTATCTGTGTGGTTTTTACTCTTGGATCAGGCAGTGTTCTTTTTTTTTTTGCCGTGGCTTTTTGTCAAAATTTTCTGGCAAGAAAACATATTCTCTTGTTGCTGGGCGGATTGTGGTTGATAGATGGAGTATGTTTAGAAATAAATGTGTTTCTGGTTGTTAATAATTCACAATATTTTGTAGTTTATGTGTAGTTGCGGCAGTTATAAGATGGCGAATTGGTTTCTATATATTTTCAAATTTTAGTAATATTTTCAGAAAACATTAATTTCATGTTCTATCTATCATTAATTCTATTAATCATTGTATTCTAAAACGAATATCGCTGCCTCTGAACACATAGTTATTACTTTGATAGCTTTAAAATGTGACGGTAAATGAAACACACTAGTTTAAAATAACTGTTCAAATACAACTACCCTTTAATTATGCCTATGCATAATTGCTATAAAAGTTATATATTCATTGTTATAAAAAGTAGGAATAACTAAGTAAGCAAATCTAGTACCAAAAAGGAAAAATAAAAAAAATCAACTAATTATCAAGCTTTTAAATAAACTATCTATTTTTTTAATGTTAGTAAATGTTATTGCACGTTTTACAAATATTTAATTCTCAAAATTTTGATAAACGTCCTAAAAAAACAACTAAATACAATTTTGTTCTTGAGGAATCAGAATTTCAACTTAAAGTAGAGATATTTCAAAGGAGAGTTTGTAAAGGTAAATTAATATATTTCCAAACCATGTTTCTCACTTAACAATAACCTCTTAAAAATACCTAATTAAACGAATTTTATTTGTCATTACAAATATTATTAAAAAAAATCTTAATTTTTTAAATAAAAATAATTAAATTAGTTTCATAGCTCAAATTTAAAGTTTAACAATTTTGTTTTGATCACCACATTAAAAGACTACAAATTGTTTGGCTGCATCACATTTAGGTGTATTGGCACACAATATTTCTGTCCAACTACTTTGCTTATATTTTAAATAAGTCGCTTAACTTTGGTAGCAACAAACAACGTAGTTAAAGTATAGCAAAAAAAATGTGTTATTATGTAGTTAAACAAACTATTTCCATCTCCCAACAATTTGTGATAACTCTGTATATTTTGTATTTGGTATGAATTGTTGTATATTTAAAACAAATTAAGGAACTTTAAAATAAAATGTAAAAATCTAATATTTAAAACTAATTAACTTTCATTTTCAAACTCATGTTGACTTACATAGTTTGGCGAAGTAATGTAAAACTTCTAATCTTCAAATTCTACTTCAGTAGCTCGAAGCTATTTTTAAAATCTGTTCAATTAAGACCCATTCTTAAAATACCCCATCAAGAATTCGCCTTGTTTAATATTTATTTTAATTTTCCCAGCATCGATTCGAATACTTGCGAAGACATCTCTCAATCTTTCTTCCCGGAATCTCAACAACCCTCTTATGCTATCGACGAATGCCACACATTAATTTAATCTTCTCGCGCCATTGACTTCTATAGTAACGCCAGAAAAATGAAGCTCGAACGCTTTTGGAATGCCAACAATTCTAAACTCCATCATCCCCCTTCCCCCTCCTCTTCTCTTATGTACATCCGATCCTCATGTGATTCAATTTGCAATCCATTGACTACGAAAAACATTAGCCGATGCTCTTAACGACGCAAAAATGGACTCGTTCGAAAGATAAAAAAAAAGAAAAGATAATCTCGAGACGAAAAGGGGATGGAGAAGTTTCCAACAAAACAAACCCTTAAAAATGTCTCTCTCTTTGGACGTGCGAGGATATGGCAATTCCGACAAGACGCTGCCGATTTCACAAGAGACGGTGGGCATTAAAATTGGCCCGGCAAAAAGAAAGAAGGATTCGCCATTATGGACCTAAATAGCCAGGGGAAGGGGGGCATCGCATCCTTCTACCCCCTTTTTCCGGGGGTTCCGGGCTCGAGTCATGGGAAGGTTAATGGCGCGTGAAAATGGCATCATTAAGTGAATTCTGATCACCAGGAACCAGCAGGAATTCTTCGAGGGAAGACCAAGAGGAGGATGGGGGATCCGGAGAGGGTGGGGGATCGTCCCAATTTGGGAGAGGGGGGTCCTGTAATGTGTGGGTGCCTTTTTCTTGATGGCTCCCGATCTGGTCTTGTATGTTTCGCAGTGGGTGGCACTGTTTTGGTTCGGAACGCTCGCTTTTATTGTAGTTTTTTGTTTGTGTAAATGCGTATAAATGGATGTAGTTACTGAGATGATGGTGTTTATAGATTGGGGGAGGAGGACTGTGTTTTTTATGTGTGTCAATGCTTTTGTTCCTTCTTGTGATCGGGACCTTTTATGGGAGGGGCGTCGGATCGTGCGACCCGATTTAATAAATGATTACTTAAAAGCCTCGGAGAAGGGGGGTTTAAAAGGGTATATTTGCATGGGGAATTGTTAGATGAGACGCTATTGTGGGTGATTGCTATTGCAGCAGACGATCATAAGTTTTTGTATTGATGTTCTTACATCCCTTTTAGGAATGAGCAAAATACCAAATATGTAAGCTTTTTCACTGCAAGATATTTTAATTTATATTTACAACAAATTAATTTTGTTTACATCATCAAACTCAGAAATTGTCAAGAATGGTCTTCTGATGGAAGAGCAAAATATCAAAATATCAATTTGTTTTCACCGTAGAGGTTTCAATTTATGTTTCCAATAAATCACTTTTGTAAATAATTATTTTAGAAGAGAAAGATTTCGAAATTTTAAAACATTTAATTGTGAAAAATGCATCAAAGCACAGAATTTTGATATGTACTTTTATATGAATATTATTTACTTATAAGTATATGCATTTTTAGAAAAAATGGAAATTCACGAACGGATATGCACGTTCATGTCACTTAAATTGATAGAATGCACACTTTTTTTCCGCACGTTTAAGAGTTATTCATAAATAGAAAATCTGTATTTTAAAGTGTATTATTGTAGTACAAAATTAGTGTTGCACGGTGTAGAGCAGTACTGTACAATTTAAATATTTTAGAATTGCAAAGAAATTGTAAAGTGATCAACAGAAATTAACACATAATTAAATAATGTTAAAAAAAATGGATATAATTTTTTTTCACCAAAATTGTGAAACTCATAATTTCTTATAAACTTTGCAAAAAATGTAGTAACGAATTGAATGACTCAAAATTAAAAAAATGGAGAGTTGAAAAATATTATAGACATTCATGAGTTAACTAAATAACTTTATATTTGATGTACTTTTTTAAGCTAATTTCAACTATTATTGACTTTCAATGAATTTATTTTATAATAAATTGCGTTACTGTATTTAAAATGTATAAGTTCTAAAAATTATAGTTCTAGAAGTATAGAAATTTATCAATGTATTCGATAAATATTTAATTAAAAACATTTTTATCGAATATGAAATTAGAGTATTATTCTGGCCATGGATAAGTGGTTTTCCTTAAAGTTATTAATTTAAATATTTTGCTTGTATACTAACTAGGATTTATAAAATATATTTAAGTGATAGTTTTCTACAAATGATTACTAACACCATACGCTTGAACTATTTATTTAATCGATTCATAAAAAGTTAGCAGTCGTCTGAATTGATCATATAAATAAAATTTTAATTTTGAACTCATATTAAAATTGTTATTAATTAAAACGTTAGAAAATTGACAGGGGCAAAATAA
The DNA here is from genome assembly GCA_963932185.1 of Troglohyphantes excavatus. Classification (NCBI taxonomy): domain Eukaryota; kingdom Metazoa; phylum Arthropoda; class Arachnida; order Araneae; family Linyphiidae; genus Troglohyphantes; species Troglohyphantes excavatus. The sequence continues at coordinate 47,137,464 of OZ010666.1, forward strand.
TAAAGGTTTAAAAATGATTTTTGATACACTACAGTGATATTTTAAGTCTAAGTTGACTTTGTTATTATAGTAATTCAAACAAATCTTTATTCACATTTGCATACAATTTTAATCTTAATATTCTTTCTGAAAAAAGTACTCTTGTTGTTGTTATTCTTGCTGTTGAATTTTTTTTACGTTTAGAATTTTCTTACCTAATGTATTAAACGTAATTACATCTTGTCTTTGATCACCGCATTGGTTATTTAAAATCTGAGTAGCTCAGATAAAACAAAGAAGTTTCATTAAATAAAATTGGTTTCTTAGATAAAGTTTAAAATAAAGTTTAAATATTAAATGTAATATTATAAATATTAAATTTAAAATGTATAAAGTTTAAATTTTAAATGTGTACATGTAACTGTGTTAAATTGTAAGTTTATTTCAAGATTTCACTTTAGAATGTGATGAAAGTGAAAGAATTTTGAATTTTATCGTAGTACAAAAGAAAACACACTCATTTTGTTATGTAATTTCGTAAGTAAAATTCTAAGTACTAGGCAATTTATATGCAATTTATATATAAGCTCTATATAATGAAAATATTGTTGGTATTTTATTATAAGTATTTTTTTGTTTACAGGATAATTCTTTACAATATGAGCACCTAATTTGCAAGAGAGCTTAGAAAACGATCAAATCACTAAAAGTTTTATTCCTTTTTTTAAAAATATTTTAGTTATCACAATTAGTAATATTGATGTATTAAAAATTAATGTGAAGTATATAACTATATTAAATTGTAATGGTAAGCATATTTATAATATTCACGGCCTAATTTTGTTTATACGTTATGGAATGTTTTGGGACAATTAAATTAATGTTAATTATTTTTAAATTGTTATCAATGCACTTAATAAACAATAAAAATTATTTATTTACCACTTGTTTAAAAATATTTTAATGTAAACATGGTAATTCCATCCCCCCCCCCTTCTACATTTTACAGTTATATAATATGAATACAAATTCAGGAACGAACTATCTGAAATACGATAAAGTTTTCATTAAAATGTGTCTTTTAGACGATTATACCTGTCTACGTATCAGCAGTTTTTCTAGCAATACACATAATTTTTAAAACATACTCTACGTTGATTTTTTTTAAATTTAAAACATTAGGAAAACCTTTGAAAGTCAATTTTACTTTTATAATTAAAACAAATTGTTAGAAATATTAGTTAAACTCTTGCAGTAAAAACAAATTTACAAATTAATTTTGATATTTTGCTCATCCATCAAAGAGTTTTTATCGAAAGTTGTTCAATGTGACGATATATGGCACTGCCTTTAATATATACTCAATAATTTTGAACATTTAATTTGATAAATAAAATAAATGAATTCATTTTAAATTTAGCACGAAGTGATTTTTTTCTCTCTATAAACCATAAACACTACTGTCGTGGTAGAAAGAACGGCTTTATATAACTTTTCCATCTCTTTGTGAATCCTTTACATGTAACTCTGTTGATAATATAGTAAATATTAAAAACAGTAAAAATAAACATCAAAACCTAGTAAGTTTTCGTAACAGAATGTTATGGTAGATCTAGGAAAGTTAACATTTAATTCTTTAGTCGATGTATATTTAAAACTGTTCATCTTGTTATAATTTTGTTCTTAAGTATAATTTTCTATGTTATATTTATATTAACTTGTCAAAAAATAGTGATTACATAAAAAATAGATCAGTAATACTTTATCCACAATTTTACAACTATTCGCTAGATTTACAACTGTCCATTATAACTTTAAAAGTATTCATGAACTTTACAATTATCAATTAACTGTACAACTATTCAATAGCTTTACAGCTATCCATTAATTTTGTAAATATATATTAACTTTACGAAAATCCCTTAACTTTTGTGTAAATACGAATTCATACTTACTTAATCCTTCACATATTTCAAAATAAATATTTTTATAATATCCATCAATCATGAAGTTGTGTAAGTCATCCGTGCTTCTGAAAACAAATCACTTTTATGGGTCAGCGGAAGCTAACAAGGAACACTGGACAAATACAATAACATTGCGTCATCATTGCACCACGTGACGAAGCTCTTCCTATCTCATACTCAGGAACTCTTACACAGGGAACTCATTGAATTTTGTATACAAAATCATTCCTAAATATCCATTTGAGGCACACCATACGTACCGCACTTACGTTTTTATCCTTTGTTTTCAATCACATTCTAAATGCCCGTATCGACGGGATACTTAATTACTGTCTGAGAGCCGAGAAATTTTCCGCATAAAGTCGTCGAACGTTTAACGCCAGTTTATAAATAGTTTAAGACTTCCTTCATGCCTTCTGTCATGCAAAGATCACAGCGATCGGATAGTTGTTTGCAGGATATGAGTCACTTCCAATGTATGGTTGAGAGTGAAAAATTTAACATATGGGACTTAATGTATATCCATTGTCCTTCAAAATAGTATTCTGTATGTCAAAAAATGACTCTATCTTACATTTTAGTCAACTTTCAAACCAAGTAGTATGTCTTTATTTAAACACTCCCGAAGCAAACACGGGTTTCTGTTCGAGCAGTACCATATTTTATTTTGCATTTAAATAAGCCCTTAAGACATACTTACTATTCAAAATATATGAAACACAATCTGGTAGTCGCACCACCGTCCTATTGCAAATCCAAAACTGTACTTTCCATAACTAACTTTATATCTTCATTTACACATGTATGTCGCAAATTCAAGTACCCGTACTGGAAATACCACATTTCAATTAGCACTTTAATGAGCTCTCATTATACACATTGACGTTACACTAAAGAATATAAAACACACCCGGCACACAGCAATGTCTCGTCACAAATCCAAAAATCCCTTTTCGTCGTTATCCTTCAAATCCAAACCCACCAGACGAAAGAGATCGGCGTCCAGGTAAGTCAAAAGCAACTCTCTCCCACCACCAGCACAAAAACCTCCACTCCCATCTCAGGTCTGCGCCAGAAGCCCAAGAAAAGCCTTCTGAAAAGTTGGCAGTGTATCGGCGGTACTTATATAGCGTCCGGTCTTTCTAGCCCGTTAGGCTTCCAGAGAGAGAGTAAGGGGAGGGGGTCTCGGTTCCACTGTTCTGTATGTATTTAGCTACATCAGAAACCAAAGCCCGTGCGAATCGTCTGCTGGTTCCTTGCCTCTAAATCCAACCCCCCACCCTATCCCTGCTCGGGCAAAAATTTCCTGGTTTAATGAAACGCGAATGCTCGCTGCAGTGCGCGCTTAGAGCTCGAAGCGGTGGCAAAAGAGAAGGAAATCTGAACCCCCCCCCCTCCCTTCTATCAATCTTTTCGCCTTCTTGGGCCTCCCGGATGCGGCCCACTGGGCCGGACATGGAGGGGCGCAACGGGGCGAAGGGCGTGTATTTTTCGCCCGGACGGCCCGGTTTAGCCAGACGACTAAGCAGCGGGCCTCTTTTCTTGTGTGTGTCCCCGATTTCTGCCTATTTGGGTTTTGTTGTGTTCGCTGTGTCGTGAAAATAATTCTCAGTCTTCTTCTGCCCTCCCCCCCCTCCCCCCCTCCGAATAAAAGGAAGATAAGAGTTATTACGGCGTGTGGTACGAATGGGTAGAAATTGGGGGACTTCTTTAAACATCCGAAAAGTTTTTAGGTGATGTTTGGTTTGCTTGGTATCGAAGACTGCGCTCTTTTTCTTCAAAGAAGAATTTTTCAAAGAAACCAATATTTTTTTAATGAAGGATTACAATGAACTTCCCTTAAATAAATGTATATTTTAAACAATACAACCTTAAATTTATTGCCTGAAAAATCACGTCGCTTCAAGGTTTGTTTCAATCTAATTTTTTGTAGAATAAATATTTAGCAAATAAGATCCAAAATGATTTTTATAACAAGTCTTCAATTGAAAGAGATAAAAATAATTTTACATTATATATAAAAAAAGCAGCTGCACATTTTTTAAATATAATAAATTTTTCTTACTCTTCAACAAGCGCAACTCATTGCCACATGAAGATAATTATAACATTCGTTGCGCACTTGTTTCAACTGAACCAAACATTATAGGACTTTCAAAGTTCAATTTATTAGCAGTTTCTGCTTATAAACTTTGTTCCACTTACTGAGTTGTTTCAGTAAAAACATTTACAATAACGTTGTTAACATATGAATTCATTTGTTGGAAAGAGGAGTTTATATTATAACTTTATATATAACGTTTAATTGAGAGAAGTTGTTAACACTCTTATAACGAAACAGTTTAACATTCTTATAATGAAGCAGTTAAGCACGTTAACTGTCTTGGAATTGAAAAGAAGAAATATTTATACTATATTAAACTACACATACAACGTTTTAAAACTACTCAATAAAAATTCATGAAATCTAGACATGTCACGGGAGATACATCTCCCTTCATCAGCTGAAATCTAACTCCTAAGTTAGATTTCTGTAAGACGTGTTCTGTTAGGCCAGCTTTTATCTTATTCTTTATATTATAATTAAATTTCAGTAGTGAAAAATTCCATTATTTAAATAACTTAAAAAGCAAAGTTTATATATAAAAAAAATTTGTATTATGAGTTTGTAAAAAGTTTATTATTACACGTTTAATACAACATATACATCATATGACGCAATTTAAATAACTTCCATTGTTTTTAGATATCCATAAAAAGCCTAAAAAACTCAATGAATATTTTTAGTGTACATCTAGCGAATAACAAAAGCATATTAATTATTCTTCCCTGAACAAACACAAGATTACTGAAAATGAACTTGCTACAGAATCCTTCAAAAATAGTTATTAGTGTTCTATAATGTTAAAACTCCTTCATTCACATTAATACGAATATTTTTTCGTATTCTCAATTTATAAACTTTATCATAGCAGTTTCATTTAGTTTACATGTATGCAGAACCAACACTAGTGCCCATAGAGTACAAAGATCATTAGCATAAAACGTTTATAAATTCAATATGCGCATGTGCAATAAAATATAGGATTTCGTTTATCAAAAAAATATATTGCCAATTGAAATGAACTTTGTTTCACCTTTGTGTTAACTACAACACGTCTTATATAGTTTTAGTATTATTAGATTTATCACACAAATAGTAAAAGTTATAAAAGCAATAAAAACGTTAATGCCAAAGATTAAGATAAATTTGAACTGTAAACAATATACCTTCTTTATTTGCAAACTTTCTCTTTTTATTGCTCAAATATAAGAGTTTTGTTTCAAATAAGTAAGATACACTTTTTGATAAGTTTCTTTACCTTAAAATATTCATGAAAAGTTTTACGTACAGTATCCAAATACTTCCCCAGTTTTTCCCAGTTTCACAGCAATGCTTTTAATGCGTGGATGCTATCATGTTCATAGGAATCCACTTGAAAGCAGCCTTTGAATATTATTTTTTGACGGATTTATGAGATATTAAGTTAGACTCAATTTTCTTTTATATTGAAGAGCCAGATTAACTGGTACACTTATCTAATATCATGTATGTCTATCTAAAATCATCAAGCTCGCAAAGAACTGTCGCAACACGGCGTGCCATGGACTCAAATGTGCGAAGGTATCCTAGAAGCAATTCACACCATGATTGTTACAAGACAGTTAAAAATTCCAGAACAGTGCGAGGTGATGGAAATCTCTTTTGACACCATTTGTACACCATATGTTTTTCTCATATGTTCTTCCCCATGCGCTTTTGTGCACGACATCGCAAGAGTAAACTATGAATATAGGAAATCCTGAAAATAACATCAAATTTAAACGTTGATGTGGGCGGAAATAGACCCTGAAGGAAAGAAACCATTGACGGCTTAATATGGTCTTTTGAAGCCGGAGCCGAAGGTACACTCGAGTTCCTCTCATGAGTGCAAGGCACAGAATTTTGCTCCCTATTGGACTGTTGAATACTTAAAACGCATTCCTAGACGAGTCTAATTTTCAGTTGTATCGGGGTGATGGATGAGTACGGGTATGGAGAATACCCAAGAATCCATGGATCCCACATATCAACAGAAGACTGTCCAAGCTTGTGAAGCCTATGTCACGTTAGGAGGTGTGTGTTTTCTGCATGATATGGGACTCATAATAAGAATACAGACGACTCTGTCAGTTGATCGGTACGTAAGCATCATTTCCAATCATCTACACCCAAACATGTCCCTTTGTGCATTCCGACAATCTTTGACAATTCTAATAAGACAATGCGTCACCACACACGTCAAGAGTTGGCACCGAGTGGTTCCAGGAACACTCTCCTGACTTAAGCATCTTACTTTTAAAGTCAAAAGATTGTCTTTGTATGACCTTTTGTATATGAACATTTGAGATTCACACTAATATATTACAAAACTATAATCGAAAAAAATGCATTAACTATTATAGAATCAATCAAAAAGGGCTATTATTTTAAACTTTATAAACTTCTTAACTCTTCAATATATTATTTTCTGTGAATCATACACAATATCACGTGGTGTCATATATGAGCTGAAGTTAATGAATTATTGCTAGAATATTTTAGCAAAAGTTTTTTCATCCTTCTGCATGGTTGTAATTACGGTTTAATAGTTTTTAAAATTTTTTGACCATTTAGATATCTTTAAAAATTTAAACATACAAACATTAAATTTTTTTTTAAAATGCAAGCTTATTGACATGAAAAAACATGATAATAAAACAGTGAACAAAAATAATTAATAAATTATTAATTAAAATAATTAAGTTAAATTTTCTACTAATATCTTTGTGTATTTATAAATATTAATAAATTAGGATTAATATTATTATTTTTTCCTCAGTTCATATTGTACTCACGTAAAATTAATATAATGATTTTACTAACAGCAAAAAAATCAGATACAAATAAATCATTCGCACGTAATAAATCATTAAAAAACGTCAAGAAAAAAAATCAAAGACAAAATAAATTTTAAAAAAATACTTCCAAAGTACATCTCAAATACAATATCTGTCCCAAAGTCTTTGTTTGCATTCTTAACCAAGGAGAGAAAAAAAATACATACTTATCTAAATCTTCCCCTCCTCTCTTGTCTCCCTCTAAAATCCCCCCTGATCTTCTTAGGATCCTAGGCCAAAAGATTAATTAGAGAGGATTTGCTCCCTGGAAAGCAATTAAACACATTGGACGCTTGGACGAGTGTAGCTTTCTTCTTCTCCGATGATGATAATGCGACTGGTAGGGATGAAGGATGGGGAGGCGCAAGAGCAATCTGACTATTTCACGCAGATTCCCTCTCATGGTATTAAATAAAAAGATTGGGACGGTTCTTGTTTTCGATTGAGAGGAGATACGAGGTGCAGCTTGTTGGTTTTTTTAAGTAAATTTTCGGTTGCTTGAAATGATATTTGGAGAATTAAATTAAAAATGTTCTTTTGTTGTTTTAGAAGTGGTTTTTTATTGTAAAAATGTTTAATATTACTCGGTAAAATTATTTTTTAAATTTTTTAATTATATATTAAGGACATTTAAATGGCTTTTTTAGAAAATGTTAGTTTTATGTCTATGTATTCATTAAAAACCCTCTCAATAAAGAATTGAATTATAAATACAAACAAATGATACATATGATTGTATAACACATGATGTTAAACACATGACTAATATTAGAATTGAATTATAAATACAAACACAAGATACCTATTTATTTATGTTTTTTCATTAAATACTTAACTAACTTTGAAGTATGATTATATCTGTTAGTAATCTAATACAGGTATCTTTTTTCATGCAGAAATATTTAAAAAATTACACTTGACTTGATAGACTTTATTTTTGCGTTGATTTAAAAATTGCATTTATTGGAAACAAACTTATTTAGTTCGTTGGTATTTTGGGTTTTATATACTGAAGTGCTTCATGTAAGTGCTTCTGTGTGGTTTGGGCTTCTAAATGTTATTGAAACTTACATATTTAATTAACTTTTGATTAAAGCAAACATTTAAATCATATATTAGCGGAAATAAATGACTCTGACACGCAACCATTGTTTTTTGTTAACTTTCTTATAAGCAAAAGCATTCTACAGAATTACTGTGAGATTCAGTATTATTAATATACAAAATTTTTTCCTTAAATAAGTTTAACGAGTCTCGATTTTATCTCAACATATACACATGTACTCTACCATGGTTAAGGTACAATCTAAAAATTCAATCTAACCTCACTTTAAATAGTGAATTTATTTATTATACACATAATTGCTTTTTCCAGCACACACAACATTGAGCAAAGTCCATCAAATCCCCACTCTCTACACCTCCTGTAATTCAGCATTCCCTTGCATATCTCAGCCATACCTACACCCCAAACCAAAACCCCAATAAAATGTCCACCCACAAATTCTTACAGTGAGGCAATCCCAAGTCACGTACAAGAGTCCAAAAACTGATACCAACCAAAAGAACAATAAAAAAAGAAACATTCCTTCCCTCCCACTCAATCACATTCCGCTCCACTTAATGGTCACGTGATTGAGCCCCCCTCTTCTCATGTCACTCATCGGGGGGGGGGGGGCAGTCGTCCCAGGGATATCTCGCTGACCCCCTCCCTTTTGTCCTAGCTCTTCAGAAAAAGATATTGTTTCCGAACTGTTCTTCTGTTGGGCGATAGCTGTTAAGGCATTCCTCCAGGCTTAAGTGTAATGTTATTTTTACGATGGTAGTTACAGGCGATTGCGATGTAGGGCAGTTAAGGTGGGGTTTTTGTGTGTTGGATTGTTATTTTATTGGGGAAATATTTGGGTTGGAACGTTATTGTTTGCGGTTTTCTGAACGAAATAAACGGTTATGTGTGTGTGATGTGATGCTTTTGGTTAATGATTTTGAGTCATATTTGTGGAGTCACGGCTGCGGTCAGTGTCTGATGTATTTTATATATATGAGACACGAAAAAGAAATTTTTATGGGGAAATATAATACAATCACACTTGACAAATGAATCGAAAATCATATAACTAAAAAAAATGTTTTAAAAAATAGTTTAAAATCCAAGTGGTCGTTTACTATTGGTAATAAGTATTACTGAGAATTTAACTTTTGTAAAATAAAAACTTATATGTAACGAGGAAATTTGGTTAAGATGTAATCCTTGTATCAATTGGATTAATTTGCAAGCTAAATATGCACTTTTTGTTTGAATCTGAAAACTAAAGATCAAGGTATGGAAATATAGGACAACCATTTTCAAACTTAACACATACATTTTGTGTATCAAGAAAAAGTAGGATAGTAAAGGAATATTAATGAAATTCTTGATGTTTTTTTAAGAATGAATGCAAATTGATTAATTTTAAATAGTTAATAATAAATACATTATTCATGTAGCTTATATAGACTTATTAAATTTGATTTAAATTAATAAAAACCGTTCCGCTGTATTTTATCCTTGACAGCAACTGATCATAGTTGTACTTATTTAAATGTGTAGAAAATACTTCAACTTTCGTTAAAAAGAGAAATTTATGTTACATTGAAAAGAATAGCGTCATCTATGCTACGTTTAATAACTTAAAAATTTCTATTATCAATAAAAAATAATTAATCTTTTATTTTGACTTATTTGTAACGTTTAATTAAAATATGACAATTAATAAATCTTAAAAAACTATATATTTAAATGTTACATAATTATCATCCAAAACAAATATACATATTATTTTCTACATCACAAATATTATGCAGGATATATTTTTTAATAAATAAAGATTTTTTTACTGTTACATTGAAATGAACAATCAATAAATTATTATGTCATAGATTTATATGAAATTATATAGAAGGTATTAACAGCAAATAAGATAGTTTTACTTTCACATCAAATAAACTGTAATTAAACAATACATGTATGCAAATTATGCATTCAGCATGCATTGTAAAAAAAAGGTACTTAAAAATGAATAACTGAAACTACTCGATTCTCTTTGAGTACAATTGCATCGTAAATGAGTGATGACGAACTCAAATTTAAGTATCCTTACTTTTTCAAAAATCAGCAGTGTGATTTAATATTGCTATTATCAGCGTTTGTTCAAGCCATTTTAACAAAGCGATCAGACAAAATTTAAATAGTTGTCCAGAAGAAGCTTTTTTGGTTTTCCACATTATTTTATATGGATTGCTTAAATGGAAACTGAGTTATTACAAGTCAATTATCTTACTTCCTATTCTTTTGGCACTCATTTTAAACAATTCTTCTATTTATAACTTCTTCAAGTCGTCATAGTAGTTTAACGGATAAGGCATTGGACTGAGGTGTTGAGGATTTAGGTTCGACTCCCTGAGAGTCTTTGTTGTAATTGTCGTTATATATTGAGAGCGATTTATGAAGGCAGCCTATGAAAGCGCATCTGCTCTTTTAATAATTTTTACTCATTTTTGAGTGTATTTTTTAAATCTGAAACTTATGTATTCAGAGTCATGATATGCATTGAATGCACTCAAAAATTAGTACATTTTACTAATTTTTGAGTTTTTTAAACAGTGTGGATTTAAAACCAACCGTTTACTTAAAACTCAAAATTTAAATTTTAAGTTTTCCAACTTACATTACACACAACTTTTTTCTGTTGATATACAAATACATTTATCGTAGACGCTCTATAACATCCGACGAAACAAAATAAATTTTTTATTCCAGATTTTTTTTCCTGGTGATCAAAGCAGTATATCTGATTCGTTTCCAGTATACCAAAAAATAAAAATAAAAAGTCCCCGAGTGTTTTTGACATCATCAAATCTCCAGAGTTCGTCCTCAATAACTTCAGGCTATGATGCCCTACCCCTGACATCCCTGACTGTGGTCATTATATGACATCTAGTGGTCGCGACCCCTTCCCCCCCCCCCCCCAAGGGGTTGTTGTAAGTACATGTCTTGTTGAATGCTTTTGTTTCTTGTGAAGTGATTTATTTCTGAGGCTTCTTTTCTTTTTAAAAACTAGATCAATTTTGACTCGATTCACTTTTTATTACACTCTTTTGTTGCGACTTCTTTTTGACACTTTTCATCGCTTGTTACTAATGGAATAAAATAAAATGTTGAGCGAAAAACTTACAGATATAAATATTTTAGTTTTAATAAATAGAATACAGTGGTTTGAGACCATAAAATGAAATGAGAAAAATTATGTTTTAATAATACATTGTCATAACACTAAAATTACATCAAATCAGAACTTTCATATTTAAAATAAGTTTTAATAAATTATATTGTAAAAGAATAGATTATTTAAAATGTATAAGCTCACTGTAAAAAAAATACTTTAAAGTGAGTACCAGAACCTGCTCGGTTTTGTTTAAGTATAATTGCGTTGTAAATGAGCGCTGGTGCTCTCAAATTTAAGTGACGTACTTTTCAAAAAATGAGCAATGTGATTTAATATTGCTAATCTCAGCTTCTGTTCAAGCGATCTTAATAAAATCTGATAAACTTAAAATAGTTGTTTAACAGATGATTTTTCACATTATTCGATGTCGATAGCTTAAATAAAAACTGAATTATAACAACTCAATTATCTTTTAGCTTAAATTTTTAAACATTCCTTCTCAATGTTGCCCTGGTAGTTTAACGGATAAGGCACTGGACTGCAGTATTGAGCATCTGGGTTCGGTTCCCGGTAACACTGTTGTGATTGCTTCTATTTATTGAAAGGGATTTTTAAAGGCAGCCTATTTAGGCAAGCATCTATTCACTGAACTCATTTTTGCTCGTTGTACTCATTTTGAGTATATGTCTTTTTCAAAATCGAAACTTATTCGGAGCCATGATAAGCATCGAATGTGCTCAGAAATGAGTACATTTTACTTATATTCGTGATTATTTTTAACAGTGCATTTAATTTATTAAATTTAGTAATGTTTATGTCATAGTCGTCCATAAGGAATCTGGGAAAATCCCATTGAAAATAAAGTACTCATCTCCCAGAGTAAGGGTTTAAAACAGAATCTCGTATTAATAGAATATTAAATTGCACATAATTAAAAAAAACTGTGATTTGATAATTATGTGCTCTTTCCTAAAGAGGTCACCACTTTAGCCGTCATAAAAACTTCCGAATGATGTCAGTAGGCGATTTTCTGAAGACACGTGCCTGAAAATCAACAAAAATAATACTAAATGCTTTAGTAAGTTTTTGGTAAATCATCATATTAAGGTTTTACAAAACAAAATCTTTAATTAGTTACTTTAAAGTAATACACAAATAATTTAAATTCATAAAAACAAATTAAAATATACGTATTTTTAATACAAAATTATTTAAAAATAAAATAAGAATATTTTTTACAAAATTCAAGTACTAGGTAATAAATTATTAAAGTCGGATTATTATTTATTGAACCATTAAATTCAGACTTCTAGAATTAAAATGAATAAAATCAGACACTCAGCTTATAAATTAATTAAAACATGTCATGTCCAAATATTAAACGATTAAAATCAGACCTCCATGTAAAAAACAATTGAAAAATCTGAACTCTTTCGAATATTAAATTATGAACACAAGACTTCCTGATATTAAATTATTAAAATCCATGTCGATTAGATATTTAGGCGTTCTAGTAACATAACAAGTAATTTAAAAATTATATTTAGGACACAATGAAAAATACAACATTGACATCTGTAATAGTTTTTTAATGTTTTTATAATAGAAGTTTTGATGTGAAGATTCCTCTGGGCAGGCAATTTGAAAGCCTTCTTTTGTATAGGCATCGCATCGTCATCGTCATCCCAGCGCCTCCCCAAGCAGACATAAGCAAATTTTGAGCGCGCCCGGATACTATTCCTATATTTATTCAGTCACATTTCTTATTCAAGCAGCGAGGGTCAATCTTATCAGCAAAAGCGTTCACGTGCAAAAACAGTCAGACACCCGAGCTGCATATATATTTCGCATTTGCACGTTTTCTCAGCAGAAAATGGGAATCTTATACCGTCTTCTGACTCCCTCTATTGTTTCAGGTTTGAAGTAAGGAAATAAGCAAGCAAGGAGAAAAAAATAGGGTTTGGAAATCTCCCCGCCTTTTCCCTTACCTATATGAGATCGTGCTTTGAATTTTCCAAACTCAGACCTCAACTATTCTGGACTACAATGGCGTGAGTCCAAGTGTGACTGCCTGTGAGCTGTTTCCATCTTGAGTTCGAAAACACTTGTCACCATTCAAAATTTAATCGCACAGTAATAAAGTTATTCAAAATTGATACACAAACTGCTTTAATATTGGTTTAGTATAACTTTTCTCCGGTATTCTAATATAGTTTAGGAACCTGTAAACCTATCTAAAGTGACCAAATGAGAATGACTCTATAGTATTTTGAAATAATAGATAAATGCAAGACTGCACATTTGAAAAATCGAAATCTTGATTTTAACTATAAATAACGTAGCTTGTTCTTTTAACACCTTTTTAATATTTCAAAAAATAATTATACGATAGTTTATAAAATATATAAGCTCAAATCATGACTTAAAATAATAAAACAGGAAGATAGTTTAACTTAATGATATAGTTTAAATTTAAAATAAATGGTTAATGTATCTCATCAATTACAACCAAAGAAGTAAACAGATTCAACAAATGCTGATAAAGAAGCATCATTCATATAGACGCATAGTTAAACGACATACTATAAGTTATATGTAGTCCTTAGATTGATGTAATACTAAACAGAAAATTGAAAGTTTCTGCAGTGAAAAACGAAGGATGTGTTTTATAACTTCGCAAACATTACCAGCGGAAATGTTGATTAAAATTCAAAGATGATATCCCAAACCCACTAAATGTCTTCCAATATAATTTATTTGTGATTGACATAGGAAATTGCAAACTTGCTCTACTTGTGAGAATTTAAAATTAAAAAAAATTATATATTTACAAAGAACGCGAGTGAAATTTTAAAATGTGTTATTCTAACCTTAAAACACATTTTCTAAGTTTAATTTGGGAAATTCTATTCAATGTTTAAATGTTGATCATTTAAAAATAAAAATCTTCTATTCCACTGTAAACTCTGTCAAACTAATATTATTGTACACCATATCACCGGATTTATTTTAAATAAGATTCAAATTTTCATAAGTACATATTTATAATTTGCTCTTTGCATCTTCAAGTGTATTGTTTTATAGCATTATAATTCATTAATAATATATCTGAATACTTTAGTATAACAACCCCCTTCTCATACAGAATGGTTTTCTTTTAAAATTAAAAAATAAATGTTGTTTAAGTGCTAAAAGCATATACTTGTTCAACGTATCTGATTCATCATCTCATATTCCCTTAACATGTTGCACTATCTGAAGTACGACTTTGCCATTGCAGAAGAAATATCGTCATCCGTTTCTCTGCTTCATAAGTACATCCGCAGAGAAACAGCATTTACAGATGCGCATTTCTTCTTTCGCTAATTCTTACCTGACGCAGAATTTATTTCATTTACTTAGGCTCTGTCTAAACACTTCGTGAATTTTCTAAAATTGTTCCTAATCGGTTGTAGTAAATGCTTTATGGTTGAAATATCATATACCGCTTAAAATTTTGCAATTAAAAAGTAATAAATTGCTTCAATGATTTTCTTTGCTTTGATTTATTCATCGGCAAGCTTCCAAAACCGATTAACTCATAAAACGTAGTTTAAGGAAAATTGCGATTTTAAACTTAAATTAGTGTAAAAAATCAAAATTCAATATTTCATTCATATTCTATATAAACGATTCCATATGAATGAAATATTAAATCAAGATTGTTCCCACTAATTTGAACTTAAAATTGCAATTTCCACAAACTACGCTTTTTGACCTGGTCAGTTTTTCAGTTTTTCAGTACCGACGATATTTAAGACACAACTGAATACTTTTAGTAATATTTGATTTAAATAAATAATGTAATGCTTAAATAGTGCAATGCTGTATTATTTTGATAGCTTATTAAATTTTTCACAAACGGTTATAGGTATACTATTTAGTACAGATATATAACTTTAAATTCAATAGATAGAAAGATAATAGCCAAAGACATTTTGTTTATAATATATGTTTAAATTAATTAATACTAAATTCTTATTATCTAATATGCATCTAAATACTTTGTAAAAATTAAATAACATATTAAAATGTTTATATTGACACTAATTCTACATTTTCAATGAAAAGTTAGGAAAATATAATTACTTTAATTATTATTAGTATATTTCAATGCTTATATAATACGACATTTCAATGAAGAAAAATTACATTTGATACAAGAAATTTAACTAAAGGACATGACTAAATATGTGTTATATTTAATTTGAAAGTATATAAGAAAGCAACTTCATTATGCTAATTAGTGCAGCTGTTCTGTGTTAAGTTATTTAGCGAGCAACAAATATTAAATGTATGAGTTAGCTTTCCAACGTACAACGTGCTTCAAATGACTCACGTCGCTTTCCTTCCGAGATATCTCAGTAGCCACGAGAGTGGAATAGGCAAATCCAAGATGGACGTTCGCGGCTCAGCAAAGAATGGGAATGTGCAATATGCAAAAAAGGGCGCGCATCTCTGAATTTCCTTCTTGGAGATTTTTCCTCAACTTTTGCTCGAATAGTTTGCATCGAAAAGTAGAGGAGATGGGGAAAAAATCTACATGTCGAGAAAAGGATTTGAAAATAAAACCAGGAAGCCTTTTTTTCCCCGGGAAAAAGGGTGGTCCAAGATTTATTTTTTTAAGACTTTTCCCACAGAAGGATTTCTCGCACTTTGGGAAGAAAGTTCGTGGACGGACTCCAACACTTGTTCGGCCGTATATTCTTGTCCTGAGTTGAGAGCTCTTGAAAACTCGAAAGTCGTGCTTAAATGTATTTATCATTTTCTATTGGGTGACTTCGGTGGGACCTCCCAGTTGGGGGATTCGAACTTAGGAACGCACAAATGCGTCTCCCAAAAATCCTTTTGGGATTCAAAAATTTTTTTGAAAGGGAAGGACCACTCGTGCTATACTCATATTTAAATTCGTTGTATATGTAAGAAATGGATTTAAGAACGATTTTGGATTCTTTAAAATGGTATTGCCAATATATTCTTAAGAGGTACCTTTGCGTAACTGTAGATGGGAATTTTATATTAGAGAAAAGAAAATGCCAACATTTCAAAATTTAAATTGGGCTTAAAAATGAGTTTAATATTAGTAAAATCTAAAAAAAAGTATCTCTCTCTCTCTCTGTCTATCTAACTATTCCCTTTGGAAATGCGCAGAGGTTAAATTTTTATTATAAATAGTCAATTTAAACTTGGGATAATTTGCCAAAAACTAATTTTGTAAGTTGAGTCTCAAAATAATTTCTTAATTATATTTAAATAGTATTTGTAGAATGAAACACGTAGTTTTTTATTCATGATTATATATTTTATTATATTACCATGGATTGTATTCGTGAGTTTTACTTATTGAAAAAAAAATTATATTGTGTTATAATTACAAGATTTAAACGTTGTAATAAAAATGTTTTGTTACATTTGGTGTTAGAGTATATTTATTTGTTTATATTATTATTGCATCCTATCACCAAAAAATATAGGAATGAAATCTGCAATAATAAAATTCTAATTCTCAATAAAAAAAGTATTATAAATCCTAATAAATGTTAAATGGTTTTATATGTAATGCTGAAGGTATTTAAAGGATAAGAAGTTTAAATTCAATTACTTTTAAATACTCCTAATTTTAAAGTACCTCTTATTTACTGAAAATTATTGGACTAATGTAAACTATTTTTGATAGTTTGTTTCATAAAAATTACGTTGATTATGTTAGTTTTGAGAAAAACATTTATGGCAAAATCACTCAAAAATACGATTTCGTTTAACTTTTGATATATGTTACCTCATCATAAAAATATTTAAAAAAAAAAAACTTTGTCAAAAAGTTTAAGAAAGTTTTCAAATTATATGTGGATACCTCCAAAGAAACCGAAGTAACGTTTCACCAGATTAACCCACATCATCCCGTTCCCTCCAAAGACACCCACCCGAAGATATATTATTACAATAAGAGATATCACCAGGAGAAACGAAAACTGGGTGAGAACCATCAGGAGAAGAAAAAACAACAATGGGGAAACTCAGACCCTACAAGAAAAACAGAACTTCCTCGCCGAAAACCCAAGAAAGAACATAAGAGATAATATAAAAAAAGATAGAGAAGCAGCAACGGGAGAAGAACCCAAGGGGGTGCGCGGTGGCTCGGAAAATGCCGCCAGGGAGACTCACAGGGGGTGTCCAGAATGAGTTTTCTCCCTCCCCCTTGGATTAAAAGAAGAGAACACCAAGAACTTTGGGGGAGGGGGGGGGGGCTGGTTCACGTTCATCGAAGGCCGGGAACCACTGGACTGAGAAATTAAAACCCAATGTGGCGCTTGTTCCTTCTTTTGGGTAACGAGGGGGGAGGGGGTGGCACGTGCTGTGACGACACGTCACGTGACGAAGAGGGGGAGGGGGGTGTCGGTAAAAAATGAACCGAGGGTGTCTTCTTCGGGAGAGACAATGTGTGATTCTGGAGAAGTCATTTATCAGAGGAAATGTTGATGGATGTTCGTCTTTTTGGAATTGGGTTTGGTTGGGTGGGGGGAAGGTGGGCTTGTTAACAGGTCGGGGTGCTGAAGGTTCAGACGACTTTGGTGAAGGGGATACCGCTGTCAAATCTATGGGGTAATTTATAGTAGAGGGTTTTAATTTGTGGTACGAAGATCGTAGGTGGTATGGACAGTTGAATAGTCAAGAAAACACATAAAATGACATTAATCTTGATGAATTTGTGGGAAAAATGGGTTATTTTAAATTGAGAAATTTGAGGACTGTGCTTTCATTCTGACTGAAAACCTATCATGTGTACCATTTTATTTAAGACAGTGTAAATTTCAAATGTTTTTAAGCATTTCAAAAACTTTTTTTTATTTCAAAAGTAACTAAAGAAAATGAGATAAATTTAATATTAATCAATAACTACATTTTATTATTTATTCTTAATTGTTTGAAATCCTTGCTCTTAATTATTTGAAATCCTTGGAAAAGGGGATTATTTTGGTCATTGACTTTATTTTATTCCCTCTAAGATCCTGAAGACCTCTATTCCTGGAGAATTAAAACAACTTTATATAGATTTTGGGTGTATCGTCTTATATGAAGATTATTTAACTCTATTTCTATTTTACAATTTGATTATATCATCTTACACGACGTATTCTTAATTTATACTTTAACAAGCACATGAAATTCTTGATTTATTTGAGTTTTATGTTAAATAAGAAAAATTAACTATAGCCTATTTGCATATTGCTAGATATCAAATGTTATAATTAAAATATGGTTCATTATTATCATACACGAAGAAGACAAAATATATCAGAAATTGGTGGACTTGTAAGAAATCAAGTTATAAGTAGTTCCCGTGCACAAATATATTGAAATATTAAGAGTCTTATCCGAATAATGCGTTGAAATTGCACTTTAAAAGATAAAATTTTAAACATATTTTTAACTTTCTTCGTCAATTCTTTGCTCGCAAATCCTTTAAAAATCTTTCAAAGTAATTATACTAGGATATTTTGTATAAAAATTTAAAACCACTAATATCGTTTTTCTTTCAATAATTTTCTTCTTAAGAATATTTCATTAGAACTATTGCAACTTTAAACCATTTCTCATTCTTTTTTCTTTCTTGTTTTTGTAGATTCCAAGCCCATTTTTCGGGAATATTTACCCCCTTCATTGGATTATTCCCAATACTAACATTGATTAGGAAATGAAACAGATAAATAGAACGAATACTTCCATTTTAACAAAACATATTACATAGTTTAACAAGTCTCAATTTTTTTATTTTTTTTATTTTTAAGCTAATGAAATTTCAAGTGTTGTTTGGAGAAAAATTGTTTTCATACAAGCTTTAGGATATATCCCCCCCACCTCGGAATTGATAATTTTATATGTACCACCAGAGGTATGAATGATCAATTTCAGGAGTGCTTTAAATTCCGAATAGAAATTTTCTCTCATAGATGGCGCTACACTCCATTTTATGGCAAAAAAGTTTTGTTCTATTCGTGGTTCGGGTGAAAAAGTAAAAATGTTCTAAGTAAAATAGTTATTCCCATAAATAACAACTCGTAATATGCAAGGAATGAATTAAAGTAAGAAATAATAACAAATTATTTAATTAATTTTTTTTTATATTTAATTGCTATCTAAAATATTAAATTATGTTTAAAATCAAACTTTTAATTGGTATATTTCATATTGTAGCATTTAAAAAAATTGACAAACTAATATAAAAAGAATGTTTTAATAAGAATGATACTTTTAAACCGAAAATATTGAAACTTTGTTTTTAATACTCTGGATTTGTATTTCATAAGAGAAAAATAATCTTAACATCACTAACTGACATTAATACAATTGTGGTTAATTGCATAATAATTATAAACAAAATTCAAGTATAATTAATTTACCCGGTGTTTTTAATACATGTTTTGTAGATAAATTTTAACATCTTGTTTTAGTTTTATTAGATAAAAAGCGAGAGCAACATAAATGAAAATTATTGCTGTATAATATGTATTAACATTTGAATAAAACGATAAACACTATACTAGGGGACAACCTAATTTGAGCCTAAAGCAATTGAATATTTATACCTATCACAACTTCCACTTCAGGTTCAACTTAGGCTGTCCCCGAGTATAGGGTGGGAAAAAAATGAAAATATTTTTGAACTGCTATATTGCGGAAAAGTTGCGTCCTATAATAAGAAGGAAAACAATGAAAAAAAATTCAAAATCAGTTGACTTCTTCCGTGCAACTTATTTAAAGTTTACAGAAATTGAACACTTTTTATCCCTTTTTTCTTCGTAAATTCGTTATTATATACGACCAACGTTATAATTATTTGTATATTCAGTATTTTTTTATGATACAAAAACGTTGTAATATAATTATCAATTAAGGTAATTTCCACAATGAAACTTGCAAACATTTTGTTAAAAGTCCATTTTTTGAACACATTGCGCGACCAGGAAACATTGAAATATTAATGATGTTATAATTTAACTGTATTGAACTATAAAATAAGTATAAAACTATAGCATGCCTATTGTAGAATTTTAAGTTATATTAAAAAAATCAAGAAAAGTTATCGATTTCTCAATTTTTATAAAATGTTAGTACGGTGATTGACCAAATGATGTAAATCGATTTTTCTTTCATTTTGCGCCATTTTCTTCTTATTATAAATGGCAACTTTTCCTCACTATAGTGGTTTGAAAATAAATAAAAAAAACTAAAATTCTGCCCACTGTAAGTGTAGTCACAAAATTCGATAAACATTTTTTCGATATTTTGCGAAATTTGAGATCCTTTGAGAAAAAAAAAAACACAAATCTTCAATAACCATATTTATTTTTGTTAATAATGTTACAACTCAATTTTGATGAACTTTCTAAATCCCACATTTACTCAAGATGTGTTTCTTGATTTAACATCCACTTAATTAATGTCATTTATACAAATGAGTTTTATTAACACTACTTGTGTAAAGTGTAATTGAGATCATTAAAATAACATGTGTGTTTTAAAATTAAATGCTTATTTAAAAAGTCTCTCAATATGAAGAATAAACCACCCTAATATGTATTTTATTAACTTCATTACGAATTATCCGCCGAAGTAAAACAGTTGCTCGAACTTGAAGTAAGTTTCTAGTATTTAACGTCACGTCACACACTTCATAATCTCACTGTGCTATAAAAATTTGACAAACTATTATTAAAAGTCAGATTTTGTGGATTTTTTTTTATCAGGAAGTAGAAAATAAATGATTTATTTTTAATTTTTTTAACAGTAGGAGGTTATACTTATGGAATACAGGCTCGTGTAATAAAAAATCTAAAATATTCATAGACGGCATTAATTGCTGATACATTGGTATACGTTCTGCATAACCGAAACAGTTCTTTACGTAACGAAACAATCTATAACGCTGCAGAGAAACAATTTATAATAATAACGTTTTATTGTATAAAACCAGTTTTTTTGTAGTTATTTTATTTCATAAATGTAAACTTATGTATATATTGGTTTACATAGTATCCCTTTTCATTAAAAGTTAAAGCTTTACCAGCTTAAGGTATCTTATCTATATGAGAAATTATTTCGCCTCTGCTCCATTTGACCTACGTGTCCCATCCTTTGCATAAGTTTGATATGTGACAAAATTAGAAACCTATAGAGAATGTAAGAAAATACTAAAATTAAATTGTATTTATTACAAGAATTACATGAAGAAGATGAAGTTAATCAATATTTTATATATAACCAACATTTTATATAAGAGTAATGTAAAATGTAACTTACCTAATTGCTTTACAATTTTATTTTTTTTATAATTTTTTATAGTACTCCTGAGATCATAAAATCATAATATTCAGTAAAAAGGATTAAAACATTCTGAGTTCCCTAAATGAATTTCTGGGGAAGCCCTACAGCGTCTAATCTTTTATTACTATACACTGTTCTTATTGTTATAATTGCCAATATAAATCATAGAAAGACATATAATAGATCCTCGATTATCCGTTACTTCTTTTTCCGTAACTCTGTTAACTGACCTTCCTTTAGTCAACCTAAAACAGATTCCTCAACGAGTAAATCATTTGCCCCTCTCAAAACGGAATATTTTTCATTAATTTTTTCCTTTTCTCTATAAGGGTTGTTGAAGCTGACACGGGTGCAGCTGATGGATCTGCTATTCGTTGATATAAATCACTTAGTTACTTCGTAATTTCTATTCTAAAATCCCAGATACTGTAATCACAGATCTGTAACACCCCTAACTTGTTCACAAACCCCGTAAGCCCCTAACAATAAAAAATACTGGGTTTATATGACTGGTGATGCATGGGATTTTCTTCTCCAGCATGCCATTCGGCAAAGTTGGAAAAAAACTTGCACCTTACTGAACCAAAAAAGAAAAGGAGTCGTGTATTTAATTAAGAAAACTTCGATTAATAGTTCACTAATTTTACTATGTATTGACAATTTTCTATTATTTCGGAATGTTTGATTATCCGACCTACCTCCGATCCTAATTAGATCGGATAATCGAGGTACTACTGTATTTAAAAAGCAAATGTCTATTTGTCACTTCATTATCAACCTACACACAATTAACGTTGATTTGAATAACTAAACACTCCCCCCCCCTTTCCCAAACCATTAATTATTATTAATCAACACAAAACACCTACACCCTCCCAGACCTCATTCCCCTAATAAGCTTACTTTAAAAAAAAGTGACATTTTCTACGTCCACTCAAACCATTCATTTAATTTAGGAGGGCTTTTAACCGCGGCTTATACGCTCCAGGGTGGGAGTCCCGACGTCAAAAGCGACACGCGCCCGTGACACGCCTGACAACCGTGAAAGATCTGGAGTGAAAACGACCGTTTCACTCTTTTCAGAGACTTAAACGTCTGAACATGCGAGTGACAGAGCGCTCCCGCACTCCCCCCCCCCCCCCCCTTCCCTCTGCAGCACAGTTTGGTGAACACGCTGAATATTCAACACATGAAATTCGTGAGTTGAAACGTCTCAATCCCTCTACTTTTGTTAATTAGCCCTGGGTTGGGTTGGACCTCTTCTGGTCCCTTAGGACAAAAAGCCGAAATTTTGCATGCAATCGCGTTCGGAGTGAGGTGAGGTCTATTTACTAGGAGTTTGCTATTGGTGAGTGCTAAGTAGATTATGAAATCGATCTGGAAAGTAATTGGGTTGAGTCAACATCACCTAGAAAGAAGGAACAAGACCACATAACTCGTTCATGACGTCACCAAGAGAAGATGAAGATTAAAGGGGTTTGCATTTGCTCAAGTCACCCTTTAAACTTTTAACAATAACTCATTAAACTTTACATCGTCATTTTTTTAACCTCGCCAAAGAAAAAAGATGAAAAAGCTGTTCTGTATATGAACACCGTAGCCCCCCCCCCCCTCCTTACACGCACACATACACAAATAACCTCTTCTTACGTCGTTTGCTCGTATCAATACCTCATTCGAACTCATCGAAAAGCATGTCTAATGTGTTACGTATTTATAGTATCGGGATGGATCCTCCTCAAAGCGTTACAGTTTGCGTTTTGTCCACATCCCTCACGTAGCTGATTTTAAAGATGTTTCACGTCATGTTATATTTGAATGAAAGTTTTACTGGAAGTGATTGAAATGGAGGCAGTTGAATAAAATCTAGGAAACAAAAAAGTGTTTAAGAAATTTGTTTCACAAGCAAACATGATTTAGTATCCCAATTTGCGCAAATAAATATTTTTTGTGGGCAATTCGATAATTTTTTTAATATTAAAGTTTTCTAACTTTCTCCAGTAACTAACATATAATTGACGCTTGAGAGATAAAAATATTAACTTCTTGCACTTTAAATAATTTTAAACTTAATTTTTTTAAATAAATTTAACTTAAAGTGATATGAACGAAAACGCTATATTAGTAAATATCATTTCCCACATTAACTATGAACTTTTGCATTAAAACTGTTTACCATTGCTCATGTACTTAGTGAGATAGTAAAATATTACATATTGATTTAAAGTATACTAACTTTTTATCAGCAAAATCCTTCCTTGGCTATTTTGATGAAAGCCCAATCGGTTTTAAATCTGCATGTTTATATATTATGATGTTAAAGTGCTATTTTTCATCCTTTTACTGAGTTATTAAAATTACGCCACATTAATTATAATTAGTTATATTATAATTACCATCGCATTAATTTTAATAAGTAAATACATTCGTCCTAACATTAATTTATATTTTTTATTTCAATTTCAAAGCTGAATACTAAATTTTATCCTTCAGAAAACTAGTATATACCTACATAAGAATTATACAAAATTTTAAATTATTTTTTAATTTAATTTCATTTTTCAAAATCCAGTTACCTTTGTAATCAGAGGTTTGCTAGTTCAAGCCCTTGCGGTGGACTTGACAAGAAAAGTAAAAAAAAGTGATATTGCCAGCTTCGCTACAAAAATATTAGAAAGTCATCCAGAACAACTAACAAATTAAACTGGCGTGTATACAGGACTTGTGCACAATAAATATGATCGGGGTCCAATGTCGTGACGCCAATTGAGATTTTGTTTGGTGCCAGCTCAGGTCATCTGACCATGGTGTTATCGTTGTCATATCACGAGAAAACATGATCAAAAATACGAGGCATCGTTCCCGGGTCTTTCCTTTGAGATAGGTCCCGAACCGTCGCTAATAGCCCACTGTGCACCTCTAATTAACTCAATGTGCTCTCTGTGTTCTCTCTTAATTAACCAAACCAAATTAACTCATTTTTTAAAGATAGATTTCTATTTTAAAACAAAATGATCAAATGTTAATGTTAATGTTTTTATTTCAATTAGCACCAAATACAGAATATAATTTATTTACCCTATTATATAACACACCAATTCATATACCTTATATACGAACGTTCCTTGCATTTGAACGATATCTATCATTCAAAAGCAACGAAAGGAAAGCAAAAATATTTACGTTACCCTATCAACTTTCAAAATACCTTCAGCTTTCAGAATGTCTCTCATTCACTATCCAAATAAATACTAATAATAATGTTTTCAATTCACATCTCAAGTCGGGACGTCCCCTGAATAGCCAGCTTTACGACAACGAGACCATCAAAAGTTAAGTCGATCGTAAGGGATTTCCCATTCACAGCGAGGTGCGTTGTTCGTTTCGTACTCCATATGACGTCTATAAGATTACTTTCCAATCACTGACTTCGCACAGAAGGCACGAAGCAACCATGAGGTTCCATCAACGGTAGATAAAAGAACCTTACCACTTGTGTCAACTTTACCTGGACCACACAGGTTGAACCTGGGGATCTTCTTTGTGGCTGTGCATAGTTGCTGCATACCTGTGTCTTGGCCATGGAAGAAATTGAAATCCGTCGTCATTTTTAGGCTTGGGTGGGCGGTTGAGATACATATTTTGGGACGTTGGACTAGGTATCTGGTCTTTGGGGGTACATTTTTGTGTTTTATGGTATCGGGTATTTCGTTATTTTGGAACATGAGTTGTTTACTGAAATTTGTTTTTGGTTCAGATATTTCACAGGCTGATGGTCAACTATAAGGATTATTTATTTTCCTGATTGAAATGGGATATTTGATCATAAGGATTGTATGGAGTGATGACAGGACCCATCATCGATATAAATGGGGTTTGGATAATGTTGAAAAATTGAGAGCTAAAGGATTCAGCAGCATTTTATTGATCTGAATAAAAGATGTCACTTGGTACACACACACATATATATATATATATATATATATATATATATATATATATATATATATATATATATATATATATATATATATATATATATATATATATATATATATATATATATATATATATATATATATATTATGTTTATGATATTATGTTTTTACACAAGTTTCATAAAGTAACTATATACCTATATTTTAAATGAAAGAGTTTGAATGCATTTGTTTTTTGTGTGAAATATTCAGGGCTATTCAGAAGTGAGTATTCTAATAATTTTGATTGTATTGTGTATACATTCACACTTAGTTGGTGGATTTTAATATACAATATAATAATGCATACAAAGAAGAAAATAGGTTTGGGAAACACTTTCAACTAAAAATAAAATCTGTACTTGAACTGAAGTGGTAATTACAAAAATTATACAAAGACTGAAGAATGTCCTCGGATGTCTGTTGTATTCGTTATCTAACGGAATGAATTTTAACAGTATATTTTAAATATTTGAGAAATATATATAGTGAAAGTCCAATTCTATTATATATTTCCAATGACTATTGTAATGAATGTTCAAATCGATTCATAAATATATCCATCCCAATGATCAAAACCCACCAAACAGGAGGCGACGGAATGAATGACATGCAAAACATCTCCCTGACAGTATAAACTTATCCAAAGCCCTCCCCAAAGAAAATTTCACCCCCAAAACATGCTAAGGGCAATTGACTTGACAAGGAGCGTACGGAATAAAAGATACTCCTTAAAAGGAGGAACTTCCGATCCATTTAAGAGACCCATTCACAAAGATAGGCCTACACAACACTCCATCCACGGTGCATCTTTCCCACACGGCCGGCAGCTGTTAAACGTACACTCCGCAGGTAGAGGCTCGATTACCCATGCACAAAAGCCAACTATCCTGCCTTTGTGGACACCAGTGAACCAGTCTGCACTAAGTTCACCCTTCAGTTCGGCTGCATTAATTGTCTCCGAAAAGGATGGGGATGAAAAGATCGAAGGATCGGGACTCGCATCATCAAAGTGATCGCGACATGGTCAATTGGCTCAATTTTGTGGAGATCCAGCCGATCGGAAGGATTTTAAAAGGGGATCTGTATCCGCTGATGTCGGCTGGTTGACTTCATTGAGGTAGTGGCTTTGATTCTGGGGTCTTGCTTTGCCTCTGAGATGTTGCGAAATGTAGGTTGGTGAAAGGATGGGGGGGGGGGGGGGGGATTGTTTCCATTCTTCTTTTATTTTCTGGTCTTCGGGTGAGTGTATGTTATACATGTTGGAACTGGGTAACTGTTGCGGTACTTACTATCGTTTTTTTTTTAATGTTTTTTTTTATTTGTTATAAAAAAATGAAATAAGTAACTCAGATTTTTCTCACACGGGTTCTTCTGTAAATGGGTGAAAAAAGTGTGAAATATTTCAGATGAAAAAATTTCTAAATTTTTTTTTAAAAAAATATATGTGTACGTATATTTTGGTAACTCTTAAAGTGTAGTATTTTAAGCTGTGCGAACTTAAAAACGATACTTTTATTACTCAAATGGTAAAAAAAAAATCTTCAAATCAGTTATGCACAAAATAAATGTAAATATTGGTTTTGTTATTGCTATCTTTTGCCTTTTTTATTTTACTAGGGGCTTCTGCTCTCTTCCTCACTAACGCTCATTATTCTACTTAAAATTAAATTTCCGTATATTCTAAAAAAGTGAATGTGTCATTTAGCAAAATTGAAATGCATGTAATGAAAGCTGTTAAAGATAGTACACTTGAGATTGATATTCACTGTCACACAGCTGTTAGAATTGATTCTGATCTCGAAAGTAATTATCAGATTGCTGTAACTTTGGAACTTCTCGATAACAATTCACAACCACGGCGTGTTTATTCAATTAATATCTCAGGCGTTCAGTTTCAATACTCTTTTAGTATCATTTAGAATGAATTTTTTACAGTTTAATTTTCGAGCTAATTGCTTGAAATTTGGCATTTATACTGAAAATTTCATTCTGAATCGAATTTCATAAGTACTTTTCCTATTTGGTGTAGCTTTTTGAGTTATTTAACATTTTATTTTAGATTTACAGAGTTTTGCTGCAGTATGAAGAATTTATTACATTTTACAGCTCAAACAGTGTTGCCATTCTCTTACAAAACAATAAGTCAAAAATAATGATAACCGTTGTTAATATTATGCAAAAAAATACAGGGAGAATAGTTCGAGAATTTAACAAGTTTCGCAGTCAAACCAAGTGCACCTAGTACTTACAGGTGAGGATATAACTAGTTTTGACGCAGATTGAATATAATTGATTTAAGGGGTATGCGCGGCAGTCGGATTTAAAAAGCATCGAAAATCCAATACTGCTGCAAAACTCTTTTTGTTTTTAAGGTTTAAAAGTGTTTTGAAACTGTTTGAGCTAGGAACCCCACAGATGTTGGTTTAAAGAACAAAATGACGCGTAAATCTCGATTTTCTATTTGTTTTTAATTAAACGATTTTTGCAATTGGGTCTCAGTTTCTAGACTTCAAATGACCTCTCCGCTTAAACCAGTTTTTATAAACTAAAAATTCCGAACTATAAAAAAGCATTTATTCTAATTACGCTTTTTGAAGTAAAGATTTTCGAAATTGGATACCTTCATACTATTTTATCACACATAAATCAGTACATCACCACAACATACACAAACACCATCTCCATGAAACTAATCACTACATAACCCACAACAATCCAATACCTCCTTAATGAAACCCCCCTTCCATATTTATAACCCACACCCTCCCAGGGGTGGTTGTCATCAGAGATGCCCGCAGTACCCCCCCAAACGATACAGAGGGGGGAGGTGTACAACATCTCTCTCAGCGTATATATATCCACTCTAATCAAGTTTCTGGCTCAGTGGTCACCACCCAGTGGGGCTGAATCGTGGCAGGGGCGCCATAATTGGTTAATTACAAGAGTTGAGTGCTGTCATATGCAGGGGCGGGGAGGGTTCCTCTCTTTTGCAGTGCATACAATCCAATTACTGCATACCTGCAGGGATGGGAGCAAATTCGCCCACCCCCTCCGTTTGTCGGAGGTGGAAGTCTCTCTTTTGCTCACGCGATTTGCTCACTCGGATGGAGAAGGGCGTTCGGGATGCTTTCGGGAGGGGATTCGGACCGCTGGGGGATTGACTCGGGATGCGGATCAAAGGAGGGTCCTGAAACGTGCGTGTATTCGGTTCTGGAAGTTGGTGAATCAATGTCCGTTTGGGAGGTATCCACACGTTTGTTTTGGATAATTGTTTGGGGAGTTTTGGAAATAAGCCTTTTATATCGTTGGGAACTTTACCCGGAAGAGGGTGTTTTACACTTCACGGAAAGAGATTGCATATATTTCCTGACTTTTCTAATTTCAAAATGGGTCAAACTCAGTGTAGATGCTTTCAAGGTCACCTTCTTATAGGGTAACGCTTGTTTTCTAAATTCATGTCGCTGTTTCGCAAAATTTTAGTAATGGGATGTAAGACACTCTTTGCGCGTCCTTGTTTTTTTTTATGAGTATGTGGCGTTATTTTACACTCTTTGCGCGTCCTTGTGTCTTTTTTTATGAGTATGTGGCGTTATTTTACACTCTTTGCGCGTCCTTGTGTCTTTTTTATGAGTATGTGGCGTTATTTTACACTCTTTGCGCGTCCTTGTGTCTTTTTTTATGAGTATGTGGCGTTATTTTACACTCTTTGCGCGTCCTTGTGTCTTTTTTTATGAGTATGTGGCGTTATTTTACACTCTTTGCGCGTCCTTGTGTCTTTTTTATGAGTATGTGGCGTTATTTTACACTCTTTGCGCGTCCTTGTGTCTTTTTTTATGAGTATGTGGCGTTATTTTACACTCTTTGCGCGTCCTTGTGTCTTTTTAATAAGTATGTGGCGTTATTTTACCTTTATAGAGGAGATGAAATGATTAGAAACGTTGCTGGAAGAAGTTTCTGCAGATGAAGAATCCATAAATTAATTTAATTTTAATTCTGAAAGCAGTATTTGTACTTAAAAAACGAAACTAAATACTGGGCGTGTAGCACCTCCGCGCACCCGTGTTCGTCTAAGTATGCACCCGGGTTAAAATAATTTTTCATTTGTATGTAATTAGATTTAACTTTAACTAGACTATATGTTTAGCGTTAGAAATATACATATTTTAGTTGTAAAAGTAGTATTCGTAGACTCGAAATTCAATTCTGGGGTGTGAAACACCTTCCGTTTTATATGAAATTTATATGTTTTTTCCATTCTATATGTTGTGTCTTTCCGTTTTATATGAGTAGAGCGTGCTCTCCCGGGTTAAAAGTGATAATTAACACGTGATAACACGTCCAGGGATCTTTAATTTTTCTAGCAGTGTGCCTAATTTTTAAATTCAATAAAATACTCCATTTGAAAATACTTTTTTTTTATTTAATAATTGGTTTATGGCTATATCTTTACAATTAATTTTAAAAACATAATATAATATAGTATGCCCAGGTAAAATTATTTAATTATGCAAGCAGTGAACTTAACTTTACGATTGCAAAAATTGATCGTATGTGTGTCAGTGGCTTAAACTGATCGAGTAACTTACTTAAAACTTACTTTTTAGAATGAACATTTTATACGAGATTTTTTTTTATTTTAAAAATATTTTTTTTAGCCCTTTGATAGACAAGCAAATTGACGAAATTCTTTTTTTTCATTGCTATAATGTTTTATTTATATTGCAAACATACATATATTTTTAAAATATATTATTTTGAAGAAATGGTTTTTTAAAGTTTATTTAATGATAAATTTAAGACATTATGCATTTTGCAATGAAAAATTGGCAATACACGGAAGGAATTCCGTTGATACTATTGGATGTAAAAAAAAGTTTAATTACAACATTAGCTATTTTTTATGTGGTTTTTATATAGTTTTAGTACTTTCTACAGATGGAGGATAAGCTTAAATTTTAGATATTCACATATGTATTTGATAACACAAATGCGGAAAAAATGGGAAAATCATAATTTAGCTTTTTCTTTTAAACCATATAATGCCTAAAACTTATTTATCGTATTTTTATGAAGGATTTTTTTTATATCACCATTCATTCATGTCTACATATCAGGAAAAATTTAACCTGCAGGAGTACAAATGTTTCAATGTTTATTAACCAAATGCTTTTTCAGAAAATTGAATAATAATTTTGAGAATACAACACACAAAACTCATGTTTTGACGGTAATTTAAGGTCTCTTTATTTCAAGGCTGAGGATAAATATACAAAGTACATAATTACAATGCGAATAGAATGCTTCAAGATTTACATGAAAATTTAACACTCACAGGATTCCCAATTTACTTTACAAATTCACGGAGTTTGTTCTATAGAATTATCCAATGGTAATTTAGCACATCCTATAGAATTCATCTGTTATGATACACTGAGGAGGACTGCAGCTCACTTCACACCAATGGGAATTACCATGCTTTCGAAATTCTCACACTCATCACAGTTAATTATAGGTACACTCTATTAGGTCATTTAAGAATTACTTTTGTTCATACATCCAAAGAAGACTAAACTCAAATCTTTATTATCTTTTAGCACCAAGAAGTACATATTAGGGAATCCGAACCTTAATGGAACTCTTCATCTATGTATAACGATAAAATGACATTGAATCTAATTAATAGGATTTAAGAAAAGTGTATTTGTAGACAATTGGATAGAAATAATTGGAATGCTTGTTTTGACGATGGTTAGAAACAGTATGAATAACACTAAGGAAGGTATGAGCGTATAAAACCGCAGCGTGATGAAAATTTCAAATATTGCTCACTGCTGGTTTCAATTACAATTTCATGCTGATCTCTGATATTGCAATTTGTGTATAAAATTTATAAAACTTTAACGGACACAAACATATCTTTTGAACTTAGTTCCAGTTCAACAAATACGAATAATATTTATGTTAGCAAGTTTAAAAAAAGAACATATTACTCCTTTTTCAATACATTACATTACTCCTTTTTCAATACATTACATTACTCCTTTTTCAATACATTACATTACTAATCGATCAAACTTGTACACAATCCAAACCTAAAAAATGTATGGTAAGTATAATTTTTTTATATACTTTTTTTGATAATGTATCTGATCAATATTTTCACTTTTTCAAATTGATGCGCATATTATTTCGTATAAATATAAGTAAAATGGAATGTTTGAAGAAACTCATTTTTTACCTTGAAAATATTTTGAATTATTTATTATATGGGATAATTTGGAAATATTTATTTTTCATCATATGTTTTTTTAATATTTTTTAGAATTTTACGTTAAAGCAAAATTTGTTTCAGCTAAATTAACAAAAACTACAAAAAAATATTTAACAATCACTACAAAAATATATAAATAAACCAAATATATTTCTCATATAAAAATTAAAAATCGTGACAGAAAATTTATTGGGAATATTTTAATATTTTACATTTAAAATACTTTAAATTATTTTAATGTCTATGCGATTTAAAGTTTTTTATAAAAACAAATATTTAAAGTTATAGAATTATTTATTTAGTAATTTTTGCAAAAAAAGTATTTTAAATTTTCGAAATGCAATTTAAATTAATTTATTTTAATATTAATTATAATTTCCACATATGGTTTGTCTTTGCTTGGAAGGATATATTTCGAACTTTGATTCTTGCCTGAGTAGTACTTGCATTTATAGTACTTTCCATTTTATGTTTACCAGTGATTCATTATTTGATAGTTTGTACTATCTCACGGTTAAGAATATTTTTTATAATTAGTTAAAATTAACTAGTAGCTTATTTTATTTTATTAGCTAGTTAGCTTTTATAATTAGTTAAAATTAGAAAGCTTGCATTGTAAAGAGGCTCGTGCAACACTTATACTTTGAAGTTTAGTACTTTAAGTGATTTTAAAAGACAATCAATTGAAATCCTTTATTCGGTATATTATCTTTAACAACGTGAAAGTTCAATAAATATGTTTTTAAAAAAATCACACTTACATATAAACTAATTTCTCATTTACAACATGACAGCATTAAAATATGAAAACTAAGAACAGTCAAAACATACTTTATCAGAACAAATAGAATAATAAGGTACAGAACTGTCAACAATAACATCTTTTACACACAATATACACATATCTTATTTTATACAATATCTCTCATTTTAAGGAGTATTTTTCTCACTGGAATATTATATATATATAACATGCAAGGCTGTCATCAAAACTTAAAGTCTCTGAATGCCTAAATTATAGATACCAGCTCTATTTAACATTAAGTTCCGCAGTTTCCCTTGGGTCATTGGAATGGCTTTCGCAGTATATATTTATTAGAAAACATTTTAATCAATATTCCGATTTTTAGAAAAACATAAGAAGTCCGAGAGTTTTTAAAATTAAAAACTATTAAACAATTATTTAGTATTTACTATATATTAAGCCTAACCAAAAGCTGTGACGTTATCGATCGTTCACTACCGTAAAATATTTTCATAAAATGTACGAAACGAAAATATATTTTTTTAGTTTTTGACGAATCATTTTCGCCATTGTCGTTTTAAGAGGAACTAAAATTTATTTTAGGAAACGTTTTTCTAAGTATATTTTCGGAAACTTCCGTCAGATTTAAAATTATTTTTTAAAACGCGCTTAGATCACATTCAAATCTCAGTACAACGACTTACTATAAAACTAAAATAAAAATTGTTTCAAATTAAAAAATGATTTTTTCTCAATTAATGTTTAACTATATTGAGGAGCTTGCATGCAAAACCGAACATATCAAAAAAATAATTAAATAAGTCATTGAATTTTATTTAAAAAACAGATTATCTCTATTCGTTTTTGAAAAAACTAATACGTTAAAAAATATCTGTTTTATTTTAAAACTTGAAAATCCAAAAATCCATAGAAATGCTTCATCTACCAAATGTTTTTGCTGTTTACCTCGATTTTCAAATTTATGACATGTTTGTTTTTGCACGCACTTCAATTGAAGAACATATTTTTGGATGAATCCTTCATTTTATTTTTCTTTATAAACTAGCAAAGTAATCGCAAGCCTTATTTTAAAGCGAGAAACAAAATTCTTTTCTGTCACTTCTTCTACTTCGTTTCTTAAACAACGCTTGCCTAAAAACATGTTTTAAAAGTAAGAGAGAGAGACATTAAATCTTGATGAAAATTTGCTATTTACAAGTACGACTTAAACAATCAAATTTGCATACTGAGCCATTACAATCTGAATCTGGTGAAGCACAAAGATTGTTTGAACTTAATCAGAATTTAAGTATACTATATTCCAAGTATCTTAATTTGACAAAACCTAAAATTTGTTTAAATTGGAAATTCATTTAGTTCAAAATTTTAATTTAGAGGAAGTTCAAACTATATTAAGTAGGCATTAAAAAATTATTCTATATGAGCATTCCTCAACGCGATTTTAAATAATTTCAATTTAGGATAATTTTAACTAAAATCATTGGAACGCAAAGAAATTTATTTGAGTTAAACATTGTATATGTGCTGTGGACATAAAACATACATCTAGATAAAATTTTAGGAGAAAAGTTTCAAGAATGATTTTTAAAATATTAGATCATTTTAATTGGGAATATTTAAATTTAAATGCATTAAATTTATCGTGAATTTCTAAAATTTATAGATCTATAATTTTTATACAATAATTAGACACATTTTTTAAATTTGAATATTAATACGTAAATGGAAAATTAATTATCAGTTCGGGTATTTTAGTAGATTTCAAAAGTGTACATTATATAAAAATATTTATATTTTAATGAATGACTTTAGAATGATGCATTTTTATATTGCTGACCCTTTTCATTTTTATAATGATGGCAATTTTTTTTGTTTAGGTCTCACTCTAGTAGAGATTATTTATTTTTCAATTTAAAAAAAGTGATTAATTGAAATTTAAAATCTTTCAGATTTCTTCAGTGTTTTTTCTTAGAAAATGCAACTTTAAATTATCTGTTTTGGACCTTTATTAAAGCATTTGTTTTCATGGCACATTTTTGTAATATGTTTTGTACTCATTTATTTAACTAGTTTCATTCACATCATCGTGTAAAGTTTCCGAAAAAGCTCTTCTAAGTTAAGTATTCACTAATGCTTCTACGGTTTTTTTTAAACGTATTTTAAATAATTTTCTTCTACACTCTTCTAAGGCACCACTAATGAGACTGAAATGGAGAAATCTACTTAATAAAAGAATACGCTGGCCAATCCTTACAAAGTATCGATAGTTAAGTATGAATCTTCTTGGCTCTTGCTCTTTCCCATGGAATCGCCCCGTTTAGATCCGTACCAGATAACATACCCTGGGAAAGAGGAGAGCAAACCATCACAATCAACGTTAAACAAATCAAACAGGAATTAACGAAAAACTAACCTATTCAGGCATGGTCATTTATGAAGATTTAACTAATTAATTTAACATAATTAATTTTTCAATAACTTTATTGTTCATTGAAAACTTAAATTTAATATATTGATAATTTTTAGTAGTATCTGGTCTAGTAGACTGCATTTTGTAAGTATTAAATTTGAGATGTTTTTGTAGTTTGCCTTATTTAAGTATCAGTTTAGTAATAAACAACGCAAGGATTGTTTACTTTTAGATTATTATTTTAAGTGTATTCAAGTTATTTGATTTGGATCCAAAATGATGCCTTCGATTTCAAACTAAAACTTTTGACAAAACACGTACGAAAAATCTTTGTGCTTCAGCGTTCAACTTTCATTCAAAGATCCACTCATAAAAGGTTACCTGCAACTAAATACCTTCACTAAAATGTGTCTAAAATATTTCAACTTAATTCATATCTCATAACATGCATTGCATATTAATAAAACGGAAGTTTCATAAATTGTCAAATAAAATAAAATTTCATTTCATTAGCTTTGTTGATCTATTTTGTCAAGAGATGGCAGCACTATAATTTAAACGTTAATTTCAAAGAAAGTTCTCAAATTGATACCCACAAACAACATTGGCGAACTTTAGAATTTAAAAGTACTATAAAGAAAGGAAACTCTGACAAATCGCGCTAACCTGATAACTATATAAAATTAGAACCACACAGCCGTTTATTTACAAGTAACCTTTTGTCCCATCTCCATAAATATATAATTAGACGTCTGTCCTTTATAGCCATGTACAATTTGCTCCATCTACATATATAGCCTAGTTTACACATATGTCTTTTGTGTTAGCGTCACGACTCGGCCAGCTTGAGCTCTGTGTCCACGATGACCTTCTTCTCCGGGGTTTTCTGCACTAGATGCACGGTTATCTGGCTGACGTACCTTTTTGGATCGTCACCGCAGGACGCCGTGCCGGACTCGCTTTTGTTTCCGGATCTCGCCTTCGTCTCCGACTTCTCCCGGATCGCCATCTGGTAAGCCACCTCGAAAGCCTGGCCCAGGGTCATGATGACTTCCGTGGCCATGTCCTGAAATGAGAACACGCGCATACCAAGTGTCATAATACGAAAAAAATGGGATATTTTATTCAAAGACTATGGATTGTTTCTTCCTAAATTCCAGTGACTTGTACAATGAGGGAGACAGAATAAAGGGGGGGGGGGGATATTAGAGTCATAACCCATCCCAATGGTCAGTAGATGCCAAAATTTTAGTATACAAATATAGTAGCTAATCTGGGATATGTTAAAAAAAGGGGGTAATTTTTAAGCAATTGACAAAATTTTAAATAAAAATTCTATTAACACTTTTAATTTAAAAAACTAATAAATTTGAAATTAGTTCACTGTAAACAGGTGTTAAAATCAAATTTTTTGGTTTAAACTATTTAAAAACTTTCTAACTTGACATAATCCTTTAATTTTGCTAGTTATTTTTTTAATCAGCTCTTTAAGTAGAAATCTTCAATCTTTTTGAATATTTTTGGGAGAGATGTCGCGAGTTTTTTCGAATAGTTGCAAAGATTTTAAGAGGTGTATTTTTACAAAAGAAAAAAAATAACATAAGCATATATTTTAAGTTTTTCTTTTTTATAATTCTTTGAAATAATTTTTTATCTGGTTTAAAAAATCAAACCCAAAGGGAGGGACTTATAGCCTTGTTAGCCTCTATTATAAATCAGCCTTTGAAGTAAAATGAAGGGTCTATATAACAATATTATTTGTAAGGTCCCATAACCCTTCCCATACAATATTTTCAAGTACGCTACTGATTACGATGCTTACTTTGGAGGGGCTGAAGGTAGACCCTGCTTGACATGGGGGAATAGAATAAGAGGAGTAATAGACGCATCAATATTTTAATAATAAATCTAGATATTGAAGAATGTAGAATTATATGGACTTTGAATTCGCTTATCCACCTTTTTTAAATCTCAGTAACGATTTAAAATTGGTCATTCACGGTATGTTAATGGTTAACAAACCTTAATACTTATTATTCATTAAATATTTTCATTTATATTTTAAAACCTGTTGAATGACGTGAATGAAAGATGTAAATTTTTTAGTAGAAATTCAAAAATGCAAACACTAGGTGAATGTTAAGGGTAAAAAGGGGGGGGGGGGGGCATCAGATACTTTTCACTAAATTTTTTCAAAGGATATTCCTTTATTTTTTTTTTTGCACGAGTACGATGTTTTTTCTGTTTTAAATTTCAATGTAAACTTGGTGCTTCCCTTGCGTCCTTTCAATCCTACAAAACGTTTTGATACGTTTTGTAGGATTGCAATTTTAAAGTAAATGTTAAAAAAATAAATCTCAAAACAAGCAAAAAAATTAAGTAAGTCTCTTCTACAGCATGCTTGACATATTTATATTTGCTTAAATTAACACCACTTTAAGAATATTAAGTTTTAATCGAAATTTAAATTACAATTACTTGACTAAAACCATCAACTTTTAGTCAATCAGTTCCATCAGGTTTCAAATTACTTTTATACCATGGCTCTTAGAACTATTGTAATAAAAGCTAAGTCTATCAATAACCAATGTTAAATTTCTATGATACAGTAATCAATAAAAGTGTTCCGGTCTATTGTTTTCGAGCTTTAATTAAGCTCTTTAATAATTGAAGGGTAGCACTTCAATTATTAAAGAGCCTTTAAAAATGGATAGCCAGCCTTTAAAAATGGATTGTCCGGATGGTCAATGCATTTTTAACAACTCTTCTACCATCAAGTTATCAGAGGGTGAAATAAATATAAAGGTTTTCCATGCACTTTTGGGAAATGAGTGAGTCTCCTTACCATGTTCTGGGCGCAGAATACGTGGCAGTAGTGATTGGATGTCTGGTGATCCTTAGTGATGTAGGCAAAATGGTTGAGATCGTCAGCATCCTGACAGGCGCAGTGAATGTTTCGTATCTCGTGCTCGCACACCAACTTCTGCAACATGAGAACATGGGGTTGATTACACCAGTATTCTTTTAAATGACATGATTTATGTTCATAACATACTAGTTTAGAAAATATTTTTTGTTTACATTATCCACTTTATTTTCTGGAAGTTTATTAATTTTCTTTTATAGTTTATTTCATTTTGTTGAAGGTATTTAACTAATTTAAGGAAACACCAGAAAAAGTTCAAAGTATATTTTTCCATTAAATTAAGGATATTTCACAAATAATTCAAGTGATAAAATGTCGGTTATATAAGCCTTCTTGTTTCAAAACCAGATATATCCAGTTTCATAAATTTTACAGAAGGCGCCAAAACCGATTGACTATCACGTACTTTTGGATCTAAAGCCATGACTTTGAAGCAATTTTAGACTGGATTCCGACACTTTTGGTCAATACATCTTTCCAACATGATGTAGCGTATTGAGAACTTAAGAAAAATATTTTTTTTAAAAATAATTTGTGAAAAATATGAATCTATCTAGTTTTGAAAATGGACTGCTTATATACTGTAAAGGAATTTATTCGATAACTCCTTATTTTAAAAGACCTCGTCCTTGATATAAAAGATATACTATACAAAATTACCATATATTAAATTGTTTAAAAAATATAACACTAAACTTTTCTGTTCAGTATAGACATTTTGGTTGTTTGTATAGAACTAAATTCGTATATGTGTATTCTACAATTTTTTGTTTTTTCGTTACAATTGTATAATTTACACAAAGAAAATAATTCTTATATTGGTTTTTCAATTACAAGTCAATAAATTTGAATCGAAGTATAACTTAATATTAGTTTTAATACTCTACAGTATTGTTACGCAGATTTCATTTGGATATATTGTATAGGGTGATCAAATAAGAGCTATATATTTTTAATTTGAAATAAAGATAAAACGGTGTAAGATATCAATATAATTTTTTATTTATTTTAGACATTGATTCATGACATTTTTATTTTAAAATGGTTTTGTTTTAATGACCGCCTGTGGATTTTTTTAAAAATTCGATTCTGGAACTCCGATTTTTGATAACTTTTTCACAAAATTCTGCAGTTAATTCACCAATAACACGAATAATGTTGGTTTTACGGTCATTGAGTGTTTTTGGTTAATTTGAGTAAACCAATGATTTAACATAACCCCAAAGGAAAAGTCCAATGGAGTTATATCGCATGATCTTGGTGGCCAGTTCACATTGGAATTTTTGGAGATTACACGGTCATTAAACTTCCCTCTCAATAAAATGATTGGGTCATGAGATGTATAGCATGTTGCACCATCTTGTTGAAATCACATATTGTTCAAGTCGAAATCATTTAATTAATGTCACAGAAAAACAGTAATCATGTGTTTGTAGCTTTCTCCATTGACGGTAACTGAAATGCCAATTTCATTTTCAAAAAATTACGATCCAATTACACCTTCAGACCATAAACCACACCAAACTGTTAATTTTTTTAAACGTAAACGTGTTTCAGGAACAACATGTATGTTTTCTTCACTCCAAATGCGATAATTGTGCTTATTTACGAAGCCATTTAACCAGAAATGAGCTTCATCGATTAAGTTGATTTTTCTATGAAATAATGGATCAGTTTGAAGTTGCTCTAAAGCCCAATCTGAAAAATTAACTACGCTTTAAATGGTAATTTGGTTTAAGTTCGAGGATCAATTGAATTTTATGCGCCTTGAAATGCAAATCTTTATGA
Organism: Troglohyphantes excavatus; assembly: GCA_963932185.1. Taxonomy (NCBI): domain Eukaryota; kingdom Metazoa; phylum Arthropoda; class Arachnida; order Araneae; family Linyphiidae; genus Troglohyphantes; species Troglohyphantes excavatus. The sequence goes on from OZ010666.1 coordinate 47,177,080, forward strand.
AGAATATCACATGCAGAGTCATAAGAAAAGCCAAGTTATTGAGAACGACGTCTGATTGATTGTTCTCGATTTCATCCACACTTTGGTTCACAGCAGCGATATTTTCAGCAGTACAATTACGTTTTTGACGGGATGGATTCTTAACATCACATACACTACCATTTCTCTTCAATTTTTTAATTATATTACGAATAGTAGGTTCTGTAGGTCGATTATTTTGACCATAAATTTCACGTAATGCGTGAAACGTATCCCAAATAGATTCATTCTTTTAGTAATAAATTTTAAAAATTTCTAAACACCGTGCAACTGTGTATCTTTCCATGGTGATTTGCCAACTAATACTGAACACAAATGTCAATTTTGATAGGAATCTAAAAAAAAACCATGGCCGCTATAATGTTTATAAAATATATAATACTTATTTGATCACCCTTTAGTTGGCTTATTTAATTATGTCTCACTCAAGCTACATAATGGATGATTGCGATTCGAGAACTATCGAGAAGGAATATCCCGCGATTTTGACGCTCATTCAAATAACGAGAACAATTCTCGTATTTTGACGCTCATTCAAATAACAAGAACAATTCTCGTATTTTGACGCTCATTCAAATAACGAGAACAATTATCGTATTTTGACGCTTATTCAAATAACAAGAGCAATTCTCGTATTTTGACGCTCATTCAAATAACGAGAACAATTCTTGTATTTTGACGCTCATTCAAATAACGAGAACAATTCTCGTATTTTGACGCTCATTCTAGTAACGAGAACAATTATCGGATTTTGATGCTCATTCAAATAACGAAAACAATTATCGTATTTTGACGCTCATTCAAATAACGACAACAATGCTCGTATTTTGACGCTCATTCAAGTAACGAGAACAATTCTCGTATTTTGATGCTCATTCAAATAACGAGAACAATTATCGTATTTTGACGCTCATTCAAATATCGAGAACAATTGGAACCGACACCCCACGCTCCAAATATCTCACACCACAATCAAAGTGAGGACATTAATGTTCCAGCAGATTTAGAGTACGCTCATCACGTCTACATGGATAAATATTCGATTGGTAAATGGCATTGATTTCGAGATCTTACAGTTCCTAGTCAGGTCCTATGTGAACTATTAAATCCTTCAATGTATTATGAAGCAATTATTATCGTAATTAATATCCATTAAAAAAAAAGTGTGTGATGATTTCTTATAGGTACTCACTCACCTTAGCTTGTGCGTCTATAAATTTGACACCAGTATGAGATATGGATAAAATGACATTGGGTATTTTGTTCATGTCTCGAGTTGAACTCTTCAGTTTCTGTATGGACTTCCTCGTTGATTCAACTCCACGGACCTCTTTCACCAACGTGGATCCAAGATACTGCACAAGATGAACAAAACAAAATTATAAAAAACTATTAATGTAATGTAATCAATGCTTTCTTGCTTAAAGTACACTATTTTGTATTATTTTTGAAGATTTAAGTAATCCCTTAACAGGTACTTGTAATTCAGAAATATTTTATAGGAATTCGGATTCGGATTTTTAGGGTGACACAACTACGATAAAATTTAAAAAAAAAATAGATCCCGATGTACAGCAGACAATTTCAATTTCATACAATCATTTCATTTTCATTCAATTTCATTCAATTATATACAATTTCAAATTTACCCATTATGCATAAGTTTAGTAATTCACTCACTTTTTTTCTAATCATCTATAAAAAAATCCGAAAAATCACGAGTTCTTTCTTAATTGAAAAATGAGTTCTTTATATAAAGTTCCATCTCATATCACAAGTTAGGTAAGTTATGATATGATAACAATTCTGATGCTCCACCTCCAAAGTAGCACAATCTGGAGGCAAATTAAAATTAAGACGATTTCCTTCTAATTGCGGTAGTCGGTAAGATTCGATCCATATAAATACCACATTAATCTTTAATATAAAAATATACATTGTGGTCACACATTGTTGGGCGATGGTCATTGTTTGAGAGTATCACATTAAGCTGTATTGGCATAATAAAACCTTATTTTTGCCCAACCACTACGCTTATCTTTTAAACAAGTCGCTTAGCATCATTAGTAAAATACAAGGTATAGCAAAAAAGGATGTTTTATTATGAACAGTTAAAACAACCAAAAAATGACCATCGCACAATAATATGTGATAGCTCTGTATAGTGAACACCTATGTAGCATTTTTTTATGACATGCACTGTAGACATCACGTTGGTCAAAATTTCTAAATATTGGTTATTTAGAGCATCGGTTTACAAAGTCCCCAAATCGTGGTAGTTTTATCAATAGGTGTTTTTTCTACTCACACCTTCGTGCATGGATCCCTCATAGTAGAGAAAACATAAGGTTATAATCTCGCTAACATCAAAGTGAGGCCAAAATGTACGGCCTCAGACACGTGGTTTAATACGTAATCCTCATAATTTTTTTCTAGTTCATTCATAAAAAAATCCCGTACTTCATAAGGTAAAATATTTACTATTATTTCCGAATCACTAGTCAATCGCGAACGTTTTTTTATTCATAAATTTTGAAAGGAAGTCACGTGTCTGGTGCCATCAGGTCTGAGACGTTTGCATCACGATGATGACGTCATATTCGCTCTGCTACTGTTCATTCATGCTCTAAGATTCACACTCACTTTGGCAGTATAATTGCAGCTCCCCTTCACTAGGACGTCCGGCTGGTGCTTCCACTGCGTGGATCCGAACTGGGACATGTCCAGCAACATCGTCTGCTGGGGCGAGGTCTCTCCCATCAGCTGAGTGGGCGGCCGGATCTTGAGCGAGGACACCGAGGGTGGGCTCTCGTTTCTGCCGGACAGGCCCCCGTTGGCGGTGAAGTTGCGGATGCTGGTGTCCCCACGCATGATGTCCACTGTCCGGGATTCGTCGCCGGATGAGGAGGGCTCGTCCAGTGTGCTGGACATGCCTGTTATGGTGCCCAGGCTCCAATCCTGGAAGGGGAGGTGATGAATAAGTACTAGTATAATACCGTCATAAGTAAAACCGTAGATGGATTGTCTTGGGTGAAGGTGGCCATTAAAATATATGTCTTTAATCAATGGGAGTTTAGTATAGCAAAATAAGATAGATTGCAAGTCAAGTTGGTTGACACTAGAAATCCATTTTTGATCTATACCTACACTATATTTAGAATGTTCCCCAATAGCTTCCTTGTCTGTGGGGTTTCTCTATACGTTCACACAGTACTTATATTATTGTTTTATTAATTCAAAAAACGTTACATGTTAGTTGTAAATTTATGTTCTTTTATGGAAATCGTTCAATTTCATTGTAGTAATAATAAATAAATTATTACATTAGCGATTCAGAAGAATTTTTGAAGAATGTGAAAACTTTGATACCGGTCAACATAAGTTATGCTTGAAGTTTATAGGGGAAATGTCCAAGGTGATTTTGCCGAAAACGAAGTTTTATGTCTCACAGTTTCAAAGTTTTGGAACTTTTGACGTTTTTTATGAGGCATTATCATCATAATCATCGTCTCACAAAACTTGGTTTAATGACAATACACCTTGCAGTTAATTTGTTGAGGTATCTGTTTAACAAAAACGGAACCCTTACTTCTTGGCCCTTCATGATGTATGACATATAAGGAACTTTTAAAATATCCAAAAAAAATTTACTCCAGTAAGCATTTCAGATATAGCTACAACTTTCGATTAAATTATAAATAATAAAAGCTCAACAAATACATACTCTGATTCGCTAATTGTTCGTGTAAACAATTTTCAGGACGAGGTGGTTGGATTAATGGATTTTTCAATAAAGGATTTAATTGCAATATTAAAATTCACATACACCATATTTCATTGATCTACAATTATTACAAACACATTACAACTAGTTAGTAATCATAATAACTTAATATGCTTACCATTTTTGATAGACTGAAATCCTTCAGTTCGTCGAAGAAACGACTTGTAGGCTTCACTCCTAATGACGTTAAAATCCTCTTCCGATGACCATGCTTACCGATGTCAAGAATCTAGAAATTAAAATAACAATGACATTCTAATCAATAAGTTTTGGCAATGGTGGTATTTAATTTAAATTCCACAGAAATAATTGTAATTCATAATATTGAAATTTTTGCAATTCGGAGTTGTAGATAATAACAGAGAGATAATTCAATACTTGCATATTTTTTTTCTTATTTAATAAGCTATTTATTTTAGAGAATAATAAAATACTTGGGAAAACGCAGCTAGCTCAATATAAGATGGACATAAATTAGGTGGCCAATGTAATTGTTTGGCTGTGTAATCACGTATAACTACGCCGTAAGTTTTGTCCAACTTATTTCTGCTAACTTAATATGAATGGTTACCTTTATATTAAGTTAGTGAATGGTTATCTAAATCCTATTAAAAAAAAGTAAATATTAATTAGTATTTTATTATTTTTAATTGAAACTTTCTGTCCGAGGTATAATATAGATATTGTTTCATTAATTAAACACAATTAACGAATTAAAAAATGAAGAGTAAAATAAATAATTAACCGATATCAACTCTCGTCTAAGTGCTTATCTGTCAATTTTATTTTAATTAATGATATAAATGGTTTCGTACGTAACATATAATAAATGAAATAAAAGACCCCATTCTATTTCTTTATCAAGACCACCAAAGCTCTTTAAAAGCAAAATCTTAATTCAATTCGTTTGATTGTCAGTCCCCAGTCGAATGACAAGTGGAAACGACAAACAGAGAGACAACTTGAAAGAGTGAATCGCTCGACCCCAAAACAACGCGGCGCTGCAGAAATAATCAACCTTTCGATTCCTCAATGGCCCGTGAATCTCTCCAAACACAAAAGTCTATAAAACTCTGGCTTCTGCGAGCTCTGGTAATTAACCTCGGAAGTCTTCTAATTCGAATGCAGCACGCTTGTCAAAACAGAACCCGGCCTGAAGTGTCGGTGTGTGCTTGGCTGGACCAAATAATTAAGTCATTGTAACAGCTTGCCCGCGCCCCGGCTCCAATACTTTTGCTGGCACAGGTACCTACCCACCCCCTGGAGCGAAAAGAAAATATTGTTGATATACTAATTAAAATCCAGGGAGATTAAGGATTTCCTATTAAGAACTGGTCCTTTAAAAATGTAGCAATTATAGCGTTTTTTCCCTTAACCATCCTTCAAAACCTTCCTGAGTTTTGACGCAAAAAAAACCATAATCCATTCCTCAATTGAGATTCGGGCGCATTATGGAGCGAAATTAAAAGCGGGGCCTGGCACGGCCGCAATTATCTCAGTGTATACGCAATTAACAATTAATTAACAGGGTTAATGAAGCGCGTTGGCCAATTACCGAAAGCTCGCTATTAATCAAGGGCCCTCCTCCTCCTCCCCGTGCGCCAATGAGCGCGTAGGCAAATGATCTTCCTCGGGGGCGATTTAGTCGCAGAGAACGTCAACGCCAATCATTAAGTAGATTGATGCATTTAGTTTTCAGTTAAGGATTGGCAAATCAAGCGGAAAACAGGCAGTAGGGAAAGAATGACTCTTCGTTTTCAATGGAATGCTCTCCTGAATGCCTGAGATAAAATTCCCTCCTGCCAGAGAATAAAGTGGGAGAAATAGGGATTTTTTTCCCCTTCTTCTCAGAACAAATGGCTGGATCTTTGTTTGGGATGTAAATTACTGTGAGATGCATGTCTGGAATGATGTTTTCAAACTAAAACCTGTTGTTGGATTTATGCATGTTGACGAAAATAAAATAATGTTTGATAAAGGGAATTATTAATAAATGTGGTTTGAGGATAATTCTTGTTAACTGAGTTTCGGCTTAAAACAGATTTTATTAGAAATACAGAGGTTATATTAACTTTGAAATATTATTTATTGTATGCGCAAATACCGAAAAAAAAAACTTCGCACAAGTTATTTTTAAAAAAATGTGCATAATTTTTTATTGTTAAAGCTTAATACAGAAATTCAGAATTTGTCAATAATTTTTTAATACTTTTTTTAATTTAAATTATTTTTAACGCATAATAAGAATTGATACAGCGTGTTAACTGTATGATGTTTTTATTATTTTACATGCCTTTTGCTAGTTAGAAATAAACTTTAATTACTAGTAAAAATTTTATTGACACAACTTACTCAGAGCAGAACGAAGTCTTATTTATATTTATTTTAGCTTTAGAATTCCAGGATTATAATACGGATTTTTTAAATAGCGGTTTATAGAAGCTAATTTGACATCCATTTAATTAAGTTTTAATGAAGCCAACTTCTTTTAAATGATTTTTTTTTAAATTGAACCAATATTAATACAATCGTTTGATATTTTATGTAAGAACTCACTCAACAAATTACTGATAAAATAAGATAATATTGAGATATTTGACTTACTACCCTCAACTAAAATAAAAGCTTTATAATTACAACAAATTTATCTATTGTAGAAATGAATACACCGAGCATGCCGTACATAACTGCTGTATACAGGGCGTATCAAAATTAATAACAACCTTCTATAGGTTTTAGAACACACAGAAATATACACTTTTCATTTTAGAAGACAAAATTGAAAGTGAAATTAATGCGCACTAGAGGGCGCTTTCGTGTGCCAGAAATTTCTTGCGTATAAACCAGTATCGAAGCGGATAGTTTTCGCATGTAAGTTTATTAGAGATTTAAAATTGGATTGGTATACCAGAGTGGAGAAAATAGACGTACTTTGGAAAAGCCTGTCGGGAACACATTTATTGAGAAAATCTTTGCACTTTCAAGTCGTTACTGTGGGCGGTACTACAGACAAAATACCTGTCTACCTTTTTTATATTGCTATACCGATACATTCCAAGTCACTAATGGAATAAATGCGGCGCGTTTATGAATAAGCCTTTTTATCACCAGAAAGTATTCCGTAACGTCTGAAAGTATCATATAACGTGTAAACCTTTTACGTTGAAACGATGCTTTCAAGATTAAAAAGTTTATATTTTGGTATGTTCAATCATCCCTGAAAGTTTTTAGCATAATTAATTAACTTAAATTTAATAAAACATAATTAACTAACTTAAATTAACTAAAGCAAAATTAACTAATTTAAATTAACTAAAACAAAATTAACTAATTTAAATTAACTAATTTAAATTAACTAAAGCAAAATTAACTAATTTAAATTAACTAAAGCAAAATTAACTAATTTAAATTAACTAATTTAAATTAACTAATTTAAATTAACTAAAGCAAAATTAACTAATTTAAATTAACTAAAGCAAAATTAACTAATTTAAATTAACTAAAGCAAAATTAACTAATTTAAATTAACTAATTTAAATTAACTAATTTAAATTAACTAATTTAAATTAACCAATTTAAATTAACTAATTTAAATTAACTAATTTAAATTAACTAAAGCAAAATTAACTAATTTAAATTAACTAAGATTAGTGTTGAAAACCTAGAGTCGACACATGAGATCGCAATGATCTGAGTACTGACCGATTTCAGTTCGACGTCCCAGACTTTCTTGGCTCTCTCCATGTCGACATATCCGTTCCTCCTGAAGATGTCGATGTACTGGTCCAGGTGCAGGGACCTCAACCACTCGCCCACGGACTCCGGGGCCTGACCCTCGCTGATGGGCTTCAGCGCGGGGAGGGTGTGGCACGACTCCAGGATCTTCGAGCGGTGGTCCTTGTTCTGGATGTTCATCTCGACCAGATCTTCATCTTCAAGGATGTTACCTCCCTGCAACACAGAAAAGGGTCGGCGAAAGTTGAAAAAAATACAGGGTGTACCACAAAAATCAAAGACACATTTAAAATTTAATGTAAAATCAAGTAATTGGCATAAGAGACTAAAATGCTTCTTCCCGTAAATTTTTTTTGTAAGCAAATTTAATTTTTTATTTCAAACTTCATTCATAGATAGCGCTGTACCTTTAAAACATCACAATAAAGACTCAAAACACGAAATACTTGGATTGAATTGAAGAACCATTTGAATATGGCTCGATCTACAATTGGTTCGCATACTGAATTATGATAGTGGGTTGTCCATTATATAAACTACTTGTAACAAAATAAATTATCTGTAACTGATTGACTTGAGGTTTGAGGTTTTTTTTTTGATGTTTTCAAGTTATAGCGCCATCTCTGGCAAACATTGTGAACTAACATTTTTATATCCTTAAAAAAGTTTTCATAGTGAGAATCATTCTAGTCCAAACACACTCTCTTACGTAAATTTCCTTTTAAATTAAATTTTAAATTGTGTAGAAAGTTTTGTATAATTCAGTACATATTAGTTTCTTTGTACAATATTTTGTAGGGATAATGCGTATAATGATAAAATGGACTTTGAAACAATACTGAAAAATGACAGTTACAGAATTACAGTACCATGTTTTTACCACAAAAAAAGAAATCAAGTTATGACTTGTTGCGATACCCGTGTTATATTGTAATGTAACGTTTAAAGTATTTTATATTGTGCTGTCATTATTGGATCCTGGGATATCATATGTTTTTAAATATTCACTATGTATATTCTAGTTTTAATGTCGCATTTATAATGTTCCACTTCTATTTTGAAAGGGTTAATTTCTACTATAATAATAGAAAAGGAAATTCACAGTTACGTTGTTATGCCCCAATCTTTTTTACACAAAAAACAATCACATTGTGACTTATTGATACTTAGCAAAGCTGAATGGTATTTATGATGCAATAATGATGCCACATGATGTCATAGTGCAATATAACATCATGTGGCATCACTATAGCATGGTACAATATGACATCATGTGGCACAATTTTAGTCAAACATGGTAAAAAATGATACCTCTGTGAAAGGAGACAGCAAATGTAGGTAATTTAAATAATAAAAATAGTTCTCACCAGAAAATCGATGTCGTCATATCCGCTCTCCATCAAACTCGATGTGTAGACTGCCAAGTCAATGCTCTTAAGCCACTCTTCGACCGTTGTGAAACTCGATGTGAACGAAGATCGTTGAAATTCTACATAACACAAAGTGAAGTATAATTTATTTATATGAAAACAACTCAAGCTATTTGAATTTACGCTAACTATAAGTATTTTAAAATATTAAATTTGTGCATTAATATTCTACCCTCTGACGTTTAAAAGACTATTAGAAATTTAATGAGTACCGGAAAAGAGACATTATAGCATCCCAGAGACTCAAGGACCATTATCTTTATGTATTATTATCTTACGCGGTGATTGAAAAACGCCGTTTTTCTGTAGGATTGCGTAGCAATCCTCCGGTGGTTGGCGGAGCGTCAGCGGAGCTGGGTACGGAGCCTCCTAGTACAAGTTTAAAATTACATAAGCCCCAAGCTTAAAATTACGAAGTTACACATTTTAAAATTACATAAGTTACAAGTTTAAAATTACATAAAAGAGTGCAAGCACCCCTCGCCATATAAAGGGCAAACGTTATAAAAATAACATAAATGTAAAAAGAAAAAGTATAAAAATGTACAACTATGACAGAAGGACAATACGAGAGAAAAACATTTTTGAAAAAATGGGTATACAAATTAACTCAACGGGCAGCTTGAATGGCTAATTTTAAGAAATTAGGACAATTTCAAGACGGTGTTGAATTTAGGGGAGTTACAAATTCTTTGGGAAATTTTCATGGAGCAATTCGTTATAAGATTTATGGAATTTTTATTGTTAATTGCATTTTCAAACCACGCCGTGTACTTATCGTCTGAAGACCTAGTGAGCTGCAGAAGTGACATGTCTAACGAAAAGTTCCCCTTTGCTGTTAAAAAGTAAGATATCCAGAAGAAAGTGGGCAGCATTTTTAAAACAGAAACTTCTGTTCAAGTATAGGATTCCAAAAATAATGCTAATAGTGAATATAGTTTATTGACTGTTTTAAGATCTCGTCCACTTTTACAACAGTTATAAATTCTACACAAATATTAACTACACATCGTTCATCAAGATGAAATATACAAATAACATAAAATTTAACTCATAAATAGCAAATTCGACAAAGATGAATTCACTTCAGTTAAAGCACTGACGGACCCCTACCTTTTCGCAACCTAGACAGTGTCCTCGCAAACGTTTCCTCCATGTCTCTCACAAACACAGAATCAGTTGTAGCAGCCGACCCTTCTCCCCAGTCCGACACGGAGGACCTGTCGTAGGACGTGGACCTCGACACCTGTCCTCCAGGGTCCGAGCACGGACTCTCCCTCCTCAGGTTCCTGGAGGACCTGGCCTCCGGAAGAGTGCTCGTCCCCAGCACGCTGTCGTAGTGGGACTGTGGCTTGTTCGTTTGGCCTTTCAGAGACATCTGGAAGTCACAGGGACAGCTGGAAGGGCAGACTGTGGAACCACGGCAGAGACCTGCGGTAATGAAATGTTGTTGCATATCTTAAACGTAACTCAATTACACTGTAAAAAAAAGTATTTAAAAATGAGTATCTTTACCTACTCATTTTTATTTGAGTACAATTAGATCGTAAATCGGCGATGACGTACTCAAATTTAACTAACCGTATTTTCTCAAAATCAGTAGTGTGATTTAATATTGCTAATCCCAGCTTCCGTTCAAGCCATATTAACATAGCGACATGACAAACTTAGAATAGTTGTTCAGAAGATGTTTTTCCGTATTATTTGATGTCGATTGCTTAAATTGAAACTGAGTTATTACATCTACAATTATTTTCCAATTTTTTTGGCACACCTTTTTAACATTCATTCTGTTTATAACTCTTTCAAGGCACCCTGGTAGGTTAACGGATAAGGCTCTGAACTGCGTTGTCTGCGGATCTGGATTCAATTCCCGGTGTCTTGGTTGTAATTGTCGATATTTTTTAAAGGTTTTATGAAGGTAGCCTATGTAGGCTAGCATCCGCTCTTTTTATTCATTGTACTCATTTTTGAGTACATATCTTTTTTCTATGCGGAGCCATGATAATCATCGAATGTACTCAAAAATGAGTACATTTTACTCATTTTTGAGTATCTATTTTTAACAGTGTATTTATTTAAAGTTAGATAAAGCCACTAGTTATATAAGTGTCCCAAATCACGCTTCTATCCAAAGTTAAGACACTTAAATGTAAGGCAAAGTTATCTTCTATACATCTATTTTCCGTAGAGATCAACCAGACTCACCTGCAAATGGGTCATCATCCACCACTTCCTCGATGTTGTCAGTAGAAACCGACTTGTTCTCTCTACGAAGAGATACCCGTATGTGTCCTCCAGAGTCGATGGTGGCGAACAGTTCGTCATCAGTGAAGGTCTCGATGTCCCGTGACACCCTTTTGTTACGGATTTCCTGATGGGACAAATTAAATTTGAAAAAAAATGAGAAGTCAACATATGTTTTGTTGTTACTTAAAAATTAAAATATGGTGATTTTGATTTTTATATAATTTGATTTTTCAATTTCAATTATTCAATGTGTATGAATAAATTTTTAATCGCTATTTAGAGTATTTGTCAAAATTATAAAAGCCATAGTAAAGTAGTCTAGGTAAAAATAGACTGTATATGAAATTTGATTTTAGAATTTTTAAACAAAATAATTGTTTCATTGTTAGCGATAGGCCCAGAAAAAATTTGAAAGTTAATTCTCAGTTTCTGTATGTGAACTTAAAGAGGATGGGAATGTCTCTTGAAGAATAAAGAAAAAAAAGAAACATCTATTTACTATTAGTTTCTATTTACTAATAGAAACTATTAGATTCTTTTATTTATTTAAATAAGATGTTAAACAAAACCTCTTGCTTATATAATTACTTTGTGCTTGTGAAATATAAGTTTTCTAAATTTTGATTGACAGCCGGTGCTTGAAAATAAGTTAAACGTTCAAAAAAAATGTATACTGATTTTTCATATTTTAAGTAGCCATAAATTGAAATTTTGTGAAGCTATTTTGAGGTTTTATTTAGAAAAAGAGATATTTTTATTTTAAAGGAACAACCATACGAATAAAACTATTAAATTTTGTAAAATTTGATTCCCAACATACTAATTAAAAATATTTACCTTTATTTGGTCTTTAAAAAATGAAATTTTAAACGCCTTTTGTTTAGTATTTTATTATATTTTTAAAGAAACTTAAAAGTTCGCCAACCAATTTCAGAAGTGAGCCAAATGAGGATAGGTTATCAATTTCAGTGTTATTTTTTCTATATTTATGTTCGCGCAACATTTCTGTTCTAATTCAAATATTTAGACAATTTTTTTGTTGGATTGAAGATGCTTCATTTGGGAACCTTTTGAAAAAAAAATCCGGTTAACCGGGATTTAACTATTCGGAATTTTCAATTAGCAGGACTGTTTGAAAACAAATATTGTCTGATTTAGAAAATTCTTTTTTTTTGTTGGATAGAGAAAAATCCACTTTGGCAAAAACGACAAAAAATAATTGGTTATCCGCCTTCCATTTATGCGGATCTATAGATAAACCGGACTTTTTTTAAACATTTACTACGATTTTATAATATTTTCATTGTTGGATAGAGGTTTTACTACGCAGCATTTATAAAACCGGATATTCTTTATATTTTATACTTATTACAACTTTTTGAAGTTGGTGCCTATTTACAAAAAAATACCTAAATTTTGATTGATATTAAGTAATTAAACTTTTTCAACCTGTTCTTACATTAAAAAAAAATTACTTTTCGTTTGTGTTTTTAAAGATTATTTTATGTAAGTAGTTCTGTTCACATCTAACCCACACCTATCCCCTAAGTTACAACACATTGATAAGTAATTGTACAAATAATAATTTTTACACCTGCTTTTGTTTTATACCTACACTCTAGAAACGCATTGTTACAAGAATGCTTTTACATGTTGTAGTAAAAGTAAACAAATTAATTGTTAAAACCTCAATAGACCTTTTAATATCAAGGCATCAATACTGCAATAATGTATTGTAATGTTATCTTAAAACAATGAATTTTTATGAAGTTAAATCTTTTGTTAAAATCTTAGTCGGAGGCCATTTTGAAGAAGGTTTGGAAGCATCTTTGAATGCATAAAACTATTCCGTTTTCCAGCATGCTAAATTTTATCAGGATCTTCTCACTTAAGTAAGTAACATTCTTTTATATATATCAAATAAAAATAGTTATAGTGTGAACATATATTTAAATAAGCTATTTAACCTGAGTTCCTTATCTGCATAATTATATGTGACTTATATTTTTGATAAGAATATTTCTTATATATACCCATCCGTTTATTGAACTTTTCAATTTCCGTTTAATAATATTTTAATATATATTTGATTTGATTCAGTAATTTTATGACGACTGTTTCGTTTTATGATTGTGAAAACGTCCTTAAAGAAATTAAAGTTTATAAACTTTGATTTCCTTAACCATGTAAATCGATTTAAACTATTATTGAATGTAAGCCATTAAGTGCTAAATGTTCTAAGTAGAATATGATTCTATAAGAAACATTATCTAAAATATAAATATCTGAAGGAAACATGAGGAAATAAGGTTAAATAAAAATGTGTTTTTAATACTATAAATTCTTATTATCAATTAACATACTTTTATTTCAGGTGGAGATGGTGAAAGGATTAAAAGAGAAGAAACGCAATTTCTTATTAAAATGAAGGTAAAATGAGAAATTTCACTTTTTCAGCACAATAAGAAGACAATAATATAAAAAGAGAAATCTTTTTTGAACTTAATTTTTGCATTGATGGATTACTTTTTGACGTTTTTATTTCGCATATAAATTTACATACTTTTATTTCAGGTGGAGATAAAAAGTTGACTGAAAGAGGAGAAGTGTAATTTCTTATTATATTTAAGGAAAGATGAGAATTTCAGTAAGTCACAATGAGAAGACAGGACGTCAAAAAGTAATTAATCAAAGTAAGTATTAATTATTAAAGTAAAGTATTTACAAAAAGTAAGTATGGATCAAAATGTCAATTTAATACTATTATTTCCAATATCAACTAATAATGCTTTTATTTCAGGTAGAGATGGAGGGAAGATTGAAGGAGCAGAGTGTAATTTCTCATTAAAATGAAGGATAAATGAGAGATTCCACTTCTTCATTACAATAAGAAGAAAGGGAATCAAAAAGTAATTTATTAATGCAAAAATTAAGTTTTAATAAAAATTTCTTATATAACTATTATTTCTAATATCAATTAATAATGCTTTTATTTCAGGTAGAGATGGAGAGAAGATTGAAGGAGCAGAAGTGTAATTTCTCATTAAAATAAATGGAAAATGAGAAATTCCACTTCTTCATTGCAATATGAAGACAAAACATCAGAAAGTAATTCATCAGTGAAAAAAGTAAGTTTGAATAAGAATTTCCTTTTAATCAAATTATTTCTAATATAAATAAACATACTTTTATTTCAGGTGGAGGTGGAGAGAGGGTTAAAAAAGAAATAGTGTAATTTCTCATTAAAATGAAGGGAAAATGAGAAATTCCACTACTTCATCGCAATAAGAAGACAAAATATCAGAAAGCAATTCACCAATGCAAAAAGTAAGTTTGAATAAGAATTTCCTTTTAATCAAATTATTTCCAATATAAATAAACATACTTTTATTTCAGGTGGGGGTGGAGAGAGGGTTAAAAGAGAAGCAGTGTAATTTTTCATTAGAATTAAGGGAAAATGAGAAATTCCACTACTTCATCGCAATAAGAAGAAAAAATATCAGAAAGCAATTCACCAATGCAAAAAGTAAGTTTGAATAAGAATTTCCTTTTAATCAAATTATTTCTAATATTAATTAACATACTTTTATTACAGGTGGAGGTGGAGAGAGGATTAACAGAGACGTAGTGTAATTTCTCATTAAAATGAAGGGAAAATGAGAAATTCCACTACTTCATCGCAATAAGAAGACAAAATATTAGAAAGCAATTCATCAATCCAAAAAGTAAGTTTGAATAAGAATTTCTTTTTAATACTATTATTTCTAAATCAATTAACATACTGTTACATGGTTTTTAATCATTGTACCACCTTTCAAATATTACAGAGTTATTTAATCTTTATTCTGAGTTTTTAAATAATCTACTTTCCTTTTTCTATCTTCTCGCTTCGGCCCCTGTAATTTCGGTTTCAAACCCAAATCATGTTCATTTGTGAGCTGTTCTTTATTGCTACATCTTTTACTCGTTGCTGACTTTAAAGTCGGCTCGTGTGGTCCCGTCCTTAGTCTCAGTTCGATTTATTTTTAGTAATTTTTTTTGTATTTTGTTCGAATAATTTCGCTAAAATAAGCGTCGGATCGTGTGGTCCCGGCCTCTGTCTCAGTTCGATTTATTTTTAGTAATTTTTTTTGTATTTTGTTCAAAAATTTCGCTAAAATAAGCGTCGGCTCGTATGGTCCCGGCCTCTGTCTCAGTTCGATTTATTTTTAGTAATTTTTTTTGTATTTTGTTCAAAAAATTCGCTAAAATAAGCGTCGGCTCGTATGGTCCCGGCCTCTGTCTCAGTTCGATTTATTTTTAGTAAAAAAATTTGTATTTTGTTCGAATAATTTCGTTAAAATAAGCGTCGGCTCGTGTGGTCCCGGTCTCTGTCTCAGTTCGATTTATTTTTAGTAAAATGTTTTGTATATTGTTCGAAAATTTTGCTAAAATGAGCGTCGGCTCGTGTGGTCCCGGCCTCTGACTCAGTTCGATTTATTTTTAGTAAAAATTTTTGTATTTTGCTCGAAAATTTCTCTAAAATAAGCATATCTTTCCTTGTAACTCAACCTTCTTTAACGCCTGCTTTCTGGACTCGTAGAGTTAATGGTCACAGTGATCTTGCTTTTGCCAAGCCTTTGATAAACGTTTTTATTCAGTTATGTATTTATTTTTATTCAAATAACTTCTTAAAACTATAGTTTGAGATGTCCTCCTTGTTTTTTCAACTCCGCTCGAGTTTCGTTTTTATTTAATGCCTGACTCTCAGCTTTTCGACAGAATAGATTAGATCATATCCTTGCTAGAAAACATCCTTTTAACAGTGAAGTCACGTTATTCGTCAGTATGTAATTTTTAAAAGCGAAGTCTTTCCGAGGCACCGGAAGCATGGCGGTGTTCTGTGGTGCGCGCTCATCTGCGAAATGAATCTTCCAGTATTTAAAAATTACTATATTTGCTCCATTACCTAATGAAGGCCGATTTATGCCGGTGTATTCAAAACTATTGAAAACCAGCAGGTGTTTTAAAGGTATTATGCTAAAAAGTTCAGAAAGTTTTATCACATGAAACTGCAGTTTGCAGGAAAAAACATGTAAATATGCATATGTGTTTTTGCTTATTTCTTTTAGATGATGTTGTTCTAAATTTGTATTGATTTTTATAGATATTTAATATATTATTACGCTATATTTGAATTTTTTCTCATGGAATCTCGTAAACTTATCTACGAGTAATCAAGTCACCGAAGTAAAGAATAATGAAAGAATTGATTAATATATATGGTGGGTTATACTCGCACCTAGAAACTAATGAAATTTGTATAGTTTATTTTTATTTCAATATATAGTAATGATTTTCTTTAGAATCCTTTTTCAAAGTACTATTTACTTAGCAATTAATTGGTGTACTTCCAATATTAACAAAGCAAAAAAAAATATTTAAAGTCCCCAAGACCTTTATGAGGACCAACTCTGCTTAAAAAATTATGCTAATGTGAAAAATTACAATAAAAATATTTTCTGAACTTGCTTTTCTGAACAAAAAGGATTTAATTAAAAGAACCATGATCTGTTCAGTTAAACTTATTAAACCAATTTGATTGTTTTAGATGATAAGTGTCTTGTAGATGACAGTTTAAATTAAATGTGACTAAAATAATATTAAGTCACTTTTACATATAAAAAATATGTAATAAAAATTGACTGACTAGGTTTTGCCATATCATTAATATGAAATTTTCTCTAAAATAAAAGAATTTTTTGTTCTGCTACATTTAGTTTATAAAATATTCATTGCTTTTGTTCAATGTAGACTTCTCTGTTGGTAATAGTCAGAAAAGTGACATAGTCTTATTTCCTAAAAAATTTGTTTGTGACCAAATCAAAACACACTCCTTTCTTCCAAATCTCTCACCGTATCAAGAAAATTTGTAATAAACATTTAAATTACCAAACAAAAACGTTAGATTATGAAGGAAATATTATATCCTTATTTTTTTGCACTAATTGTAACATAAAATTGTAATTTTCCTCAAACTACTGTTTGGGACTTGGTCAAGAGTGGTAGTAAACTGACGACGGTGGGCCGAAAATTTACATTTTCTTTTTTAAATCCATTTCATATTAGTGCGGAAAAGTTACTTCCTTGGGTGGAAACAACACACAAAAATATCATGAAATAAAAAAAAATTCTAGCCGCGGCACTTAATTCTTCAAAAATTCGAAAAATGATAATTAAAGTCATTCATGGAAAATGTTCTTGTGAAAAAATTATCATGAAAATTAAAAAAAAAAATAGACTTAAACTTCTTGACTTAGTTAATAACCATACACATTTTTATTAATTCTTCTTAATATGTATACCCTCTGCCTTAAACTTATGGCAACTTTCACTAAGAATAGCTCATATGATATGTTATCACGGGAATTTTTGTTTCGGAAATTGTTTGTACGAATATATCTTGAAAAAGCGTGGAAATTTAAGTTATTGAGGTATATAAATATATAAAATATTTAATTAATTTTTATTAGTATCAACAGCGTACTTCTGACGTTAAAAACCTAAATAAAACAATTTTTTTTTAAATAAAAATAAATTAAAAATATTTTTTTTTATTATCAATGATACAAAACGAAAAAATGGTATATACTTTTTAATACCCTAAAAAAATTCTCATGAATTTTTTTTATAACTAAATAGTGCCAAGCTGCCTATAAAATGTTAAAAAAACATGATAAATGTACTAATTAATGACTACTCATTCTTTACTCATTCCAAAATATTTTATCATTTAGATTTTGGAGCCGTATGGAAATTTTTTAATGGATCAGTAAAAAACTAAAAACTTTATGAGTAATTCGGTGGTGCTGCTGTTAAGGCACTAAATGCAGTAAAAAAAATAAGGGGGGGGGGTGTCGTGACACTGGGCTGTTTGCTTTAAAATAGGAAATAAAGGGTTAAGAATGTTAAAGGCATTTAAAGTGGAATTACTCATTGTGGCTTAAGATTTTTTAGAACATCATTATTTCCCTTTCCGGCCTGTCTTAAAATGAACGCCACATCAACTCAGAGCATGACGATTCTCCCTTTATTACCCTTAGTGCCTCAATAACAGCGCTCTTGTGACTATATACCCATAAAGTTTGATTTCTTACTAACCCATAGAACAACTTTTCCACACTGTTCCAAAATTAAAATATTTAAATATTTTGGAGTGAGTAATTTATTCTTTTAAAACAAGTCATGAATTAGTATTTATTTATTTTTTACTTTTTCAATCGCAGCTAAACACTATCAGGTATTAAACAAATTTAACAATATTTTTGGCAGGGCTTAAATAACTCAGCAGAACAATTTTTCGTTTTGTACCACTGTCAATTTTTAAAAATTAGTTTTTTTTTTAAAAAATCAAAGAATGTTTTTTTTTTTTTTAATATTATTATTTATTATTTAACGTTGCAGGTGCACGGTCAGATACTAATAAAAATTAATGACATATTTTTAACCGAGCTTTAATTAGTTCCTGTTTTAACCCGATCTTTCGACATTTTGTCTGTAAATGTATTTGTTCCGCAGCTACGACAAAACGCGTTGTTCGATTTCCTTCAAATTTGGCAGGAATGTTCCTTCAAATGGACATATGTATTTTTTATAATTATATTTCTTCTTCTTTTTTTTTGGTCGTGAAGTATACTGTTCCCAGAACTACTAGTATAATATTTGTATATTTAAGTAATTTAAATGTCCATGCTATTTCAAGAACTATTCGTGAAAACAGTTTCCACAAAAGAATTCCCATAATAATATATAATATGAGATATTTTTATGGAAAATTACGTCAGTTTAAAGTAAGAGGTAGAAGAAAGTACATTTCGGAAAATTTATGAAATTTTATATAGTTTTTATAAACCCCAAGAAGTCATATTTTCGTGTAATTTCAAGAAATATTCCTGAAAACAATTTTCACAAGAAAATTTCTCATAAATGGCTTTAATTTGGATTTTTTCAACTTTTCAAAGTCAAAGCGCCGGAATACATGCTTTAAGGTTCTTTCTGCTTGAATAGGAAAATTTTCCGCACTATTGCGGAAGCGATTTCGAAAAAAACTTTTTTCGGCCCACTCTACTAGGTACTCTACAACTTACACAATCGCTGCACAATAGCTTCACAGCTAAGTTTTTGACAACGATCATTCATGTGCTACTTTTCTCAATCGGTATAGCTATTTGACTGCAAAGCTCCCTAGGATCGATCCCGGCTTTTAATGTTAAGCATCGTTTGAGTGTATATTCCTTTATAAATCTTGAATTATCTTTCTTATTCTGCCGATTATCCGGCAGTCAATTATATCGAATTCCCAATTAATCTAAACTTATTTAAAAAATATTGTCCAGTTTCAAATTTTTCTAGTTGGTAAAGGAATGTTACAACTCGAAATATAAGTCAATAAAAGTCTTGGTATCCAACATTCGATTATCCAGAAATATTGATTAACAGGACCTTCGTTACCTTGAAATGGTTTCCTTCGATTTCCAACTTTTAATGTCGTTGGATGTACATCAGAAAAGTCAGTTTATTCAAATTTCAATAAAACGGTTATTTAAAAAATTACAAAAAAAAATCTATTTTTAAGCCAGTTTTTCATATTTGTGAGTTTATTTTTATTAAAGTTCGATGTTATATTTAAAACTGCGATCTGCATGTTATCTTGTAAATTTGTTGTATAGACTAAAACACATCCAGTAATATTTTGGAAAGCAATGCAACTAATTAAAAAAATAAGCGCAACTTCAACTTACATGCAATTTTTCTATTCTACTGAGGACATACTTCTCAATGAGGGAGAAGGGGGGGGGGGGGATTTTAAATATTAAAACTTTCATTCAAATATAATGTCAGAAAATAATAACTAAAAAAAGCAAATATTGAATTGCTTATTTTTTACTAATAAATGCCATTTATTAAATGAAAATATAAGAATAAAGAAATGAAAACAAACTAAAATGAAGAAAATATAACTTTATTTCTCAGCTCACATGCAAATGTTTTAAAATAAAGTAAGCACTCAAAAAAGATAACAGAAAATATATACATAAACATGCAAGAACAAACAGCAAGACTATATCAATTCAAATAAATTCAACAAAGATATTAATGATTTTTATGTAGTAAATATAACACTTCTATCTTACATGAAAGCTATAATTCTGCATAGGAAATTTACAAAGCTTGAAAGCGCAATGGAGATGATGATGTTGAACAAAAAAGTTAACAAGTGATAAAAAAATAAAAATTTACAAAATAAAATATACACACATTTTTATAAATAGTACTAAAATATAATTAATCATGCTACTTTTTTTAAACACAAAAGTTTTTTTCAAATTTTTTTTAAACATTTTAAAAAATTCGTTTAAATTTGTAATATGAAACATGTAAATATTTATCAACTAAATATATAACTTTGTATATAAAATCATAAAGAATGCTTTTTTTGTAAAAAAAATCAAAGAATATTAGGTTCTGTTAAAATAATTGTAATTATGAAAGGATTTTTGAAAAAAAAAACCTTTAAAATCATGCACGTAGAGCTTTTATAAGAATGCTAAAAAACTGTTAACCGAAAAAAATATTATAATTACCGAAATTATGTTCAGATATTTAGTTCCATTATTTTGCACATTCTTACGCAAAAATTAAAAATTTTACTAAATAGTTAAATGCACTGCAATTTATAACTATTATTTTTTTTCATTTATAGGTTAAAAAATAATTTCTTTAAAAAATAATTTCGTCAAAAAATATTCATTTATATGGCGTTTATAAATAATTCATACTATTAACATTTATAAATAATTCATACTATTAACATTTATAAATAATTCTTACTGTTAACGTTAACCTAACGAAAAGAATCTTGCAATAGTATTCCGTGTACTTTATAAATTAAAAAAATAGAAATATACTTTTTAAAAATGAGTGTGCAGTACAAGAGCGGATTTTTAAACAAAGCAAATATTCAAAAGCAATTCAGGGCAGTGACTGAACACAAATGAAATTTTAAATCACCGGGTTACTTCTAGCATTAGCATCACGCCTTTGGATTTAATGCAGGCACAGTTCCGAAACATTAAAACATATTGCTTAAAACAGATGCTCCAAATTTCACCGGATTATACAGTACCGATCTTTGGTATATTGAAATAACATGTTATCAAATAGTAAAAAAAAACTAGAAAAACTGATTAAACAGCTGCGCTTTGGAATAATGTCTCATAAAATAGCTCAATAGTTTGTGGATACCGTAAAAATAAATAAAAAATTAAGCGCCGATGTACAAGGCTAAACAATAATGCATTTGGTTGACAGCTAGTAATCAATTTAAAAACATATCAAACATATAATTTTTTTTATTGTTGTCTAAGCAAACTATATTTTAGTCATATATTCTTAACATGTTGTTTAGAACTTTGCAGTTGAAGCTATAACTACTAAGGACGAAATTAAAAAGTTCCAAATACTTTTCTTTTGATAGTTTGTTTATGAATATTATAATTCAACCCAATTGAATAACTCATTTTGAAAGTTCATATATCTACAGATCCAACATTTCAAGATCGTAACTGAACCATTTGCTTGGAAAATTGGAATTTTGCCATCTACCCAAACGTGCTAGGACACTGAAATTCATAGGACAGTTAAACGGATTGCGAGTATCAATAATAACTATTTCTAGAAAACTTTTATTCCGTAATAGTCAACAGATAGCATCTAAACAAGAAAAAAAATGTAGGACTAGTATAGGTAATGTATCATGCGTCAGTGATTTGTAAGGTAGTATCCAATGTTTTAGATCTATCAGTATTTGGAAAACAACAATTCAAAGTTGCTATACTCGTTTTAATAATTTGCAGGAATGGTTGTGTTAAAGAAAAACGAAACTATATTTATATATTTCCGAATATACCATGTCTATACATGGTAGAATTAATAACACACAATTCCATGTCCCCCTTAACGTTTCCAAACTGACATTTTTATAGTATAGACAATATCATTAATAACTTCCATATTTCTCTGGTGTTGGAACTCGTATGGGTTGATTTAAAATAGGAAATGTGTTAATATTTTTATAGTTAAAACTCATTTCCAAATGAAAGGTCCAGGGGACGAACAGTGAAAATCGATCGGGAGGGATTGTGTGAAAAAGAAAAGCAGTTTCATAACTCATAGATGATTACAGATTTCTGATCTTTTAATTTTTTAACTTCTGCAGTGTTGGAAGTTATTTTTGAATGATCTGTTACTACCCTAAAAATTTTAACCTTTTATACTATGTGTATGTTTCTGTCGAGTCGAAAACATCGCATAAAAAAATGGACCCTTCCTAAATTCTTCAAATACTTTAAAATAATATTTCAGTTTAATCAAAACGATTTTGAGATCCCCAAATTTTATAGTTTAGAAGCCCATAGTTATCGTGCTCAAGTAGGTTGAATTAACGTCCCACAAGAGCTACCCAACTATTGATGGTGGTTCCGGATCTACCCCTAAGGGAACAATCAGGAACAGTGAACACTACCTTGTCAGTTTCAACCATGATCAGATGACGTGGATAATGCCTGAGGTAATGGAGGTATTGTCCTTCTCAGAAATTAGCCGGACAACACCTGAGATTGTCTTGCACAGAAATGAGCCCTTGGATTTTTTTTTGGTTCCCCCATTCAACAATACCTGAAAGTGGCCAGAATCTTCCTGGGCAATCGTAGAAGATCATTACCCACCTGACTGAGAGGTCTGATCTTCTCATGAATTCCCAAAGCAGCAGTCGATGGCGAAGGAGGCGGAAAGTCGGGCGTGGGCGGCTGGTGGTAGTGGGTCGGACTGAGCGGAATCTGGATCGTCTGTCTCTTCGTCCTCAAGTCCAGGGTCTTTGGTTTAGCAGGAGGAATGGGCTTGTCTGGCCGTAGCCCCTCCCCCGTCAACCGCCTGCGATGCATGGCTTTTGGGCCCAAAAGCGAAGAAGTCCTTCCGGCGGCCATCTCATCGTAGAGGGCACTGAAGGGCGACTCGCTGAGCTTGCCGTTCGACAACTGGTTGGTGGATGTCGTTGTTGATTGGAAGTGCTGCTGGTGGTGCGAGTCGGAGTTGGCGAATCCGCTCGGGGGTGTCCGGGGCATGGTGATGTCGGATGGGTCGTACATCATCTGGTTCTGGGAAGTCGAGTCGTAGGTGACTGAGGATTGCCGGATGTGGTGCTGGGTCTTGCCGCTAGGGGAAAGGGATGTGATGGACTTTCGAGGGGGTTTCGCTGGTGGCTGGGGGGGGAGGAATAAAAAGGTGCAATAAGTTAGAATGAAATGCGGGTGAAAATGTTAGTGCTTTTTTTGATACGGTGCGAAATGTTTTTGGAACTTACAAGTGGTTTCCAGCCAGGTGGTACTGAGATTCTGGATGGAGGACCCTGAGGATCTGTAAGAGGAATTTTTTTCATCAATTAATTCAGTAAAGAAGATATTGAAATACTGGAATTTTAACGAAAACATAATTGTTTGATCATAGTCATAGATTTTGTTATCCGTATAAACGATTAGATCAAACATCTTCAACAACTTTTATTATTTTGAAATTTTATTGAAATAACGAAGTGCATATGCATATTTAAAACCGTTTTATTTGGAAGGCATGTGCAATATTTTTGAATGGATAAATAAGTTGGTTATTTGGTTATCACTTAACAGCCCCAGCATGGGTACAATATTGACAAAACAGGAAATAACTTCATTAATGAAAATCTAATATTTTTTATTATTCGAACATAAAAAAGACTAAGGGGAGAGGGAATATAATATACTAGCACTTATATGAAGTAATAATAATTTTATTCACATTATGCCGAACAGACTTATATCCAATTATATAACATTTAACATTCATGTCTTAGCCGGGATTCGAACCTGGATCCAGTGCGTGGCAGCCCAAGATGCTCCAACCTACACTGATAGGCAACAGTCGTTATACTAAGACATTTGGACCGTGATTGCGATGGTGTATATATTATTAAAATTTGACGATAGATTTAAAACTACTCATTTAATCTTACAACTCTGTTATATCGACAGATACGCTTTCAGCATTGGCTACATAGCAATTTAATTGACATTAGAAAATAGATGTACTGTTTGAACCATGATGTAGAGTTAAGCTCATTTCAAATGGAAGAACATCAACGCGTATTTCTCCACGTGCTTCGCCAAAAGTAATGATTTTTCAATGACACTCCTCGTGTGAAACTCTTTTTGAAAAATATTGTATGCTCAAAATTCAGTTACACAAGAGGAAAAACGAGCATTGTAACAGCTTGCTTTACATAAATGAAATTAGCTAGTTCAGGCAGGACATCGTAAGCCACCATGTGTTGGGGAGTGTATATCAATTTGAAGTGATTGTTCATTCGGTTCTGTTTCACAGCCCTCTATCTTTCGTGTGAAGTCTGGCTTTTGTGCATGTGCTAATGCAGAAGTGGATATATGAAAGCGATGGACGTACCTGGTGGCGAGAATGTGGTGAGCGTGTCGGTGAAAGACGTGATGGCGTCCCTGGACTCGTACATCGAAGTGGAATGCAGCGACGTGTTGTCGTAGTCCTTCGGAAGCAGCGGAGTCTCATACACCGAGGGACTACGGCTGCTCATAGACAGGTGCTCGGAGCTGGAACCCCGCGACTTCCGGAGGGTGTCACTGGCTCTACAATGCGACACCACAAATGAGAAATTAACATAGAAAAATAAAACATTGAACGATGGGGTTATTTACAACTTCAGTAGTAATGAAATACATCAAGCATTAGGAAAATGCTTGATGTATTTCTTGCTTGAAAATGCTTGACTTAGGAAAATGCTTGACTTAGGAAAATGCTTGACTTAGGAAAATGCTTGACTTAGGAAAATGCTTGATGAACTACCGTGATGCTTGAACTAGTGAAATATTTTATGAAACATACAAAGTTGTTTGCACAATGAAGAGTTTCTTTTGATCTCCAGGGCATTTCGAACCACTGCGACTTCGGTGGCAATAGCACTCTCAGGTATTCTCCCGCTACAAATTAAAGTAGAAGAAGAAGAAGCACATAGAGCACTCGTGGGTCGAATCCGTGAGGAAAGTAAATACCAAGAAGAACATCTAAATCCTGAGTACTATGAAGATACAATAAATATTCATAGCCATCATCCAGCCACTGCAGGGATTGGAATCAAGAAATCAGAGAAGGTATCACATCTTTGTGAAAGTACCTTCTATACTGATGGATCAAAAATCGATGAGAAAGTGGGGTCAGCATTCGTTCATTAGATTAACATAATAGAAATCTCAAAATGGCAAGGCTTTCTGCATAAAACAACTCAGTATTTCAAGCGGAACTTTTAGCAATTAAATATGCAATTGAACACAGCATCAGCTCAAACATAAGAAATAACGTCATATTCACAGATAGTCAAGCAGCCATTGATTCTATTAATAAGCCAGATCACAAAGCCAAAAGCAACCTGCGGTCCAACGCTTTAATCCGTAACTTTTAGAATTCTGCTAATATGAAATTTCTACCACCAAGAACATTTATTTAACAATGACCCGTACCAAGAGATTAAATATCAGATGCTGTTAAGTTAAATAAATTATTGCGAATTGCAAAAGTATATTTGTATTTATTTAAATTTCTCTGTGATGCTTATTGTTCCCGTAAATTAACTAATGATTGCCTATTAAGATTCTATTCTAAAATAGTTTCAGTAGTTAGACTCAAAAATCATGCTTTTATGACACATGGACCCTTCTTGAAATTAAAAACAGACCTATACATAAAATGGAACTCCCGTAACTTGTTTCGCCTTTACCGAACATGAATGCAAAGTCCAGTCTATGGGGATTAACTATGTAAAATTCAGGTGAGTTGAACTGAAGCATGCGGGGTTTTGTATAGCAGAATGTACTACTCACGTAGAAGATCGCTTGCTGCTGTTGTAGGATGAGGAGCATATGGTGTCCGTGGCCTCGGACATCGGGGATCCGCTCCTGCCCAGGGGCAGCAGGAGCGACTTCTCCGGAGTTGGGACGAAGGTGGACACGGAGCTGGAGCTGAAGCTGGACAGGGGGGACGTGGAGTACAGGGACTTGCTGCTCGACCCTCCGTCATCTACCTTGCCAACCACGGTGGTATAGTCTAGCGAAAAGAGAGAAATTAGGCATATTTAAACAACTTGCAAAATAATATTGATTCCATGACTTGCCTTATATCCGAAAATATGATATTTTAAGCAAAAGGCGTTTTTACTATCCCAATATAAAGGAATCGTTTATTTCTAAAACCAGTCAACAGACAATTTGTTTTTAAGGAATCTGGATTTTATATGTTTTATATTACATATGATTACATAGTTTTGTCCATAATCCATACAAATTGTATTCCTTTTTATGTGTTATTTTCACAGTGAATATTGTGTTTAATGCAGAAACCATACAAGTGACAATAGATAGCATGCTGAACGTATGTTAACGGGTTTTAGAAATTAAAAAAAAAATACGGAATCTCCTATGGAAAACACATATTTTTGTGCACAATCCTGTTAACTACCAAATTAATTTATAAATATAATTTTTTTAGTAAAAACGAATTTTATTGCAAACCCAGTTAATTGCAAACTGTGAAATTAAGGAATAAATATTATAACTTACTTATGGGAAACGTCCTCTTCGAGAAAATATTAATACTTTAAATTTTATTTGTAAGCCAAAATCTATATTAATATCAAAGATAGAAGGTATTTCTTCGTTTCCCGAAAATTAAAAAAAAATACACTTAGCTGGTTTCTGAAATAAATGATTCCAATGTCAATTAAGCAACTGAAAGTTCTAGTCATTTTAATATAGAACTGTGTGAATGCTATTCAGATTTAATTAAAAAATGCGGCAGTCATCCCATATCCCGTTTAATCCGTATGCATTGTTTACTAAAAAAACTTATCTTTCTCTTTACTATGTTGTACTATCAATACTAGAATAAATCAGTATATAAACATTATATCGAAGTAATTGTGTTTTCAAACTTGCAAACTTAAAAAAAAGTATACTTATTTTTAAAACCGGTTCCTATTTTTGTTTATAAAATATTGAATTCGTCTAGTGAGTTCTAGAAAACAGCTAAAACGGACAAGGGAAATTTTAGAACTATCTGAGCTATTGGAGATCTAACATGCCTTTTTAGTAAATACCCTTTTCTAAAATTTCGTATTGCTACTTTTCTGATTATTTTTGATATTACCATTATGGTAGCAAATCGGTAACTGAAATGGACTACAAGTGAATTGATATTAACACTGATTTTCATTAGCAAAGTTCATATGATATAAATTTATTTTATTTCAGTGTAAACGTTGCTAGTATAAAATATTTCACAATTTTTTTTTAAATTGTAATATGAACAATTTATTACTTATTTATTAATTTAAAATAATTATATAAAATATTATTTTATTTAGTATTTTTTGTAAAACATAGTAAATAGCAAAATTATATTAAAATGAATTCGCTAAATTATTCTTTAAACATGTAAATTAAAAAACTTTTGTTGTTTTTGACATTACGTTAAAATCTATTTTTTTTTAAATATAATTTTTACCTCTTATTATCCTGGATATTTGTTTCGATATCGTTGTATTTAGATCTTCCAAAAGGTCAAATACAGTTCTTTTCAAATTATTCTCTAAATTTACATCGATTCCTATAAACAAAAAAAAAATAGAATTACAGACATTCAGAATAAAAAAAAAGTAATATTTCAATTTAAAGGAACATATTTAAATATGACAGAGAATAAATTCAATGTCTTAAACAAATTTATAATGAATTATAAGCTAAATTTATAGCCATATAATAAATTTCTTTTTTATATAGCAGTAGGCTGAAAATTAAAAAAATATATTGGAAACTTCAGAACAATTAAAACCAAGTTCGAAAATACATAAAATATATTTTTTAATTTTCAGAACAAAGTTAAACTACCTTCTAAAAATTTATATAAAATTATAGTAGCTAAAAAAAATATTTAAGAACGCATTAGCACGCAACATGATAATGTTTTTATAATAACAAATAATATTTTCCTTATATTACAGTTTTTATTTCTAAAAAATATATACATTTTAAAATTATAGGTTTGGGATATTTTCAAAATTCATAATATATATATATAAATAAAATTAATTTGAATTTTTTAAAATTAGTTTTTAGTGTCTTTTTAGGATTTTTTACTAAACCATTTTTGGATAGGTCTGCATGTATTTTAACTAAAACGTTATAAAAAATACATTTCCACTCACCATAATCCAGTAATAATTTTACAACCTCTACTTTCCCGTACAGAGCTGCTTCATGAAGGGCACTGCCGCTTTCAGCCTAAAGAAAACAACGAGAACATCCATGCTGAGATTTTCAAGCTTTTATAGAAGTTTCATTATGAATAGCATAACTATTTTACACAGCACTCAGCCATTTCCTAGGTATAAAAGGAGTCATCGACATGACTTCTAAAAACATACAAATTTCAACGAGATTTTTTAACACAATTTTTATTGGAAATTTGTGGGATATTATAATTTTTATATATGCTACATTTTTTTGTTTTTTTAATTTTTAAGTTATAAAATAATCTGGTTTTTAAAAGAAGGAAAACCGACTTAAGAAAAATGCGTTAAAAAGTGAAAAATAATTATTAATTTTATGAACAAATGGATTTATTTAATATTAATTTTATACTTATTGCAGCGTACTGAAATCGGCTTCAAAATTTAGGTACGTTTTTTGTAAATTGGCTACAAATTCAAAATGTTGTAAAAATTGGAGCATTTAGCAGGCGTCTGTTTTGTCGCAACTGACGAAAGTTACTTGTGTCTAATAGAGTGTATACATCTAGTGGTGAAACACTTTCGATTCAATCTGTGGTATAGGGGGGTTTAAACACGTGTGGTCTGAAGTATGCTGTTTGCGACATGACAGGTAATTATACCTGTTCGAACAGGTGACGTTTAGCTAATGGTTTTTACAGATCGTCTTCGTTTGCGCATTTCAGTATTTTGACATCTGAATGGTCCTGCCCCGAATCTACGTACTATGAGAAAGGATTGTTAACTATATATCCGTCAAACAGTTACAAGCCTCCTATTGAAAGGTATTTCGTCCTACCACAAAGCTTTACGAATTGTTTTTCTTGGCTCCCAAAGTGAACCCCCTGCACCTTAACACGTTTAGGAATTAGCCTTGAATTAGCCCACAGTCAATTAAACTTTTCTGTTATTAAGCCACTGCGAAAAGGCAGTGAATAACTCCAGGTCGTGTGGCATTGACGTTATACTCACGGCAAAGTTGACGTCGAACCCCCCGTCCAGCAGCACCTTGACCACGCTTCTGTGTCCGTTCCTGGAGGCCAGGTGGAGGGGCGAGTGTCTCGTGGTGCGTGTCTTGAGCAGGGAGGGGTCTCCGCAGTCCACGAGCAGCTGAACCGTCTCCAGGCGGCCGTACTGGGCGGCCAGGTCCAAGGGGGACTCGTCCTTCAGGCTGCGCACAGTGGGGTCGGCCTCGTGCTGCGAGGAAACAAAATCAAATCAAAACTAGGCTTGGACGATGATTCGATATATATCGAAATTCCGGAAGAAGACTCGAGAGGCTCGTTACAAAAGTGACAAATTATCTATATTTGCAATAATTAAAGGGACAACAAAATTGTACTAGTCTTTGATTTGAAAACAAAAAAATCCAGATCCCATAACGGAAGTTTAAGTTATGTATCTTTATGTGTACTTATTGCTACTGTACTAATTTTATTCATGACATTTCGCTATATCGGAAATATCGATATACGAATAGTAGGTATTTAAATATATCAATTAATCGAAAATATCGTTTAATCGGTAAACATCGATTATTGGCTGACATTTAAACGTGATGGCAATCATCGCAAAAACCTAATTAAACCAATTAAAATCATGTCTATATCTGGAACTTGAACTGATAATTTATTATTATAGATGAATGGTGTAAAAGCACAAAAATTCGTACACTGTGAGCGGATGAAAATACAAAATTAAAGGTCCCAGTCTAGAAAAAGATGAGAATCCATTTTTAAATTCAGGTTATCTGTAGGACAAGGCTTTCATTCTACACTCTCATATTTGAGAATGCTGCGATCGTCAAGACTGCTTTCGTTATATTTGACAATCGTTTGATCATTGAATAACGTGACTTTTGACCTCATCCAGTTTTGAATGAAAATCACTTACTCAGATACCTTTTCTGAGCCATCAGCTCATGTTTGGTATTTATATTATCAGAATTTGAACGAGCCTTCTTGGTCGAATGGTTAGCGCTTCGAACTCTGTAACGAGAGGTCCACGATTCGAGTGAACCCGTCGATGTTTAATTATTTTATAATTTAAAATCGTCCTCATTTTTGACAACAAATTTCGTTAAAAAAAACGAAAAAATTAATTTATTCTGTTTGACGAAATATTTAATTGAAGGGTCTAGCAGGCGTCTGTTTCGTCAAAAATGACAAAAGGTTCAACAAATATGAAAATACGTTTTAAACAGTGTACCAACTTAATAAACGGTAAAACGATAATATTGAAAAATAAAATTTAAAAAAAATAATAATAATGATATATGAAACTTTGTTTTACGTTTTCTTCATATTTACTCCGGATGTACCTTCATCGTTCTTTCCCTAGACCCTTTATTTGTAATTTTTCAATGGTTTGAATACAAGATAGAGGAATGACTCAACTAAATACTAGGTGAGAGTTCAATGAATGGCAGCACTTCTCAGTTGCTAGAGGCATGCTAATCGAGTCTTAATCGCCATTAATGGGAATTACGAATCAAGATTCAGGGATGATGAAAGAATAAATGACCTTTCCGCTGAGAGAGTAAAGATAAAAGAACTAACCGCAAACTTCTTTGGGCAGAATGATTCTCCGGTTATGAATGCATGAGTAACAGAGCAATAGGCTGTTGTTGTTTAAAGTAACGTTAAAAAAATTTATGCTTTCTAACTTGTGAACAATTCACTTTACAAATAAAATTGTGTAAACTTTAAAGATAGATGCATATACTGAGACATAAAAAAGTATTACTTTGAAATAATTAAGTAATACTTTAAAATAAGTTATTAAGTGTTCTTGATGTTTATACCCAGCAAAAAAAGTCAGCATGAAACCTTCATCAAAATTGTCAAATTGAAGGTTTTTTGAAGGTTTTATAAAGGATATTGAAACAAAAAACTGCTGTTTTTTTTTAATTTTTTAATTTTCCTGCATTTTCCCTTCATGATTAAAAATTGAAAGTTTTTTGCAGGATTTCATGAAGGTTTTTTACAGTTTTTATGAAGGATATTGAAACAAAAACCTTTAATTTTATAGATCTTCAAAAAGACGGCAGTTTTTCTGAATAAAACAGTCAATTTCAAAATTTTGATAAAGGTTTTATGCTGACTTTTTTTGCTGGGTATGACTACAGTAGATGGGCATTAGCGCTTTTATACTTTAAATTAATAATATTTGAGGTAAAATTAAGAAAAACGATCAAGTGTCAATTTAATTCACTGTACTTTATTCGCCAATGACTTTTGAAAACATGACATTTTTCAATTAAAATATGCGGTCCTTGCAAAATAAAAGCCAATCCCAGTCTTTTAACAACAAAACATTTTAACGATTTTATTTATTTAATTAATAAAAAAAATTAAGATATTAGGCAGCAAATGAAAAGGTAACTTTAAAATATGTGTATTGTTCAGATTCCTGTAACTATTATTTGTTGTTGTATATATAGTCCAGCTGCATTATAAATTACAAATAAATATTAATTTACAATTAAGTGTTGCGTTTAATATTGTAATCATTGGGTATTAAAGAGTTAATATTGAATTACGTACAAAGGCACCTGTGGCACACATCTGTTATTACGTACCTTGAGCAGTAGTGAAACGACCTCTGTGTGGCCGTACTGAGCAGCGGAGTGCAGAGGCGTCTCCCGATCGTGATTCTGAAAGAGAAAAAGTTACAGTTAATCGACATAGAAATTAAATATTACACGGGGTAATTATCAAAACTGAAAAAGTTATAGTAATTTTTTTAATAAAGAGTGATTATTCACACTAATTCAAAACAAAAGCATCTAAGTTGCTCATGCAGTACCACATAAACACAATAAAGTTTAATCACCTTTTCTTCCCTAAATATAAAGTTAAAGAAAAATATTAGACATCTTGTATTTTCCAAATGATAAAGAAAGAAAAAACATATTTTTTTCCATGTATGAACACTCGTAACATAATAAAAAATAAATGAAAAACAACAAACCCAATTCACGTAATAGAAATACACACCGAAACAATACCCAAAAAACAAAGAAAACCCAACCCAAGGCCGTGAGAATTAAGAATTACCGATATTTAACCTTGACATCTCCACATTCCTCGTAGCGTGTGACAAAACAAACGTTGCCATCTCTCCAAAGGGTAATAAGGTTTCCCTTCGAAACGCCTCATGAATAAAAAAAAAATCGCAGTTACAAAGGCAGAAGTCGAATTACCGTTCTATCGCATGTTCAGCCACCAGCGATCATTATTTTATGGAAGGGCTAATTTCCTTCCCTAAGCACATAATTGAGCTGTGAGATAAGAAGGGTGGATTGAAAGAAACGGGAGTGGAAATTATTGCTACCCCCCGCGTTTCCTAAGACCTTGACATTCACGCTTCGATGAACGGAAGCTTGAAAAACTACCTTCGGATCAGTCTTTGATGCTATCGGTTATTTATTAATACTAAGCTTTGTGTGCGTATATGTCTTACAAGATGATGAAGGTAAAATGATATACCTTATTTAAGAATTATAAAGATATGGCCACAATTTGATGAACTAATTTTGCAATAAAATTAAAACAAAAACTATTTTATTTTTTAATTTTATTTTCCGTAATATCTGTTACTACGATCGCAACATATGTTAGGGAAAATTGTGATAAAACAATATTCCGAATATAGTCTTTTACACTGTTAAAAATTTCAGTTCAACGATGCACCATATATTGGTGCAAAACAGAGGTCTGCAGCAAATTACACCATATTATGGTGGAATCTAGGTTGAACCAAAAATCTTTTATTAAAAAAAAAGCGGAGGTTTCACCAATCCTTGGGTCAACCTCTTTAACAGCAACCGAAATTTTCTCCGTCGCTACATCAACAAACCGAGGAATCCACTCCAAGACAACGACAAACAAGGGCCTCCAGTGGCCTAGTGGATAAACGCGTTCAGGTATGAATCAAAGGACTCCTAGTTCGATCTCGATCGGTGGACTTAATTGAAAATCTGAGTTTTTGTGCAACATTTCACCCCTAAACAGTATCCGTGGTAGCACCGCAAAATGGTGAGACTAAGCACCAAATGTTGGTTGCAGCTAAATGGGTACCAAATTTTGGTACCAGGTCGTAATAATTTTTAACAGCGTACAGAGAGTTGGTCAGCCTTTTACAAATGTGGACTCAGTTTGAAATATGATAATGAAAAACATAAATATCGCGCTAATTTTAGAAGTCACTTAAAGTAATAGAAATATGATAACAACAATATATTAACTTGATAACTTTGGATATCATTTTTATCCATTGAACTATTTGAGGAATATTTCCTTTCTTCTAAGTAAGGTAGTATAGAACTCCTCCTGATCCAGATTCCTCATACCAAACAAACCTTTGACTGAAATAAAGGGGCAATAGATAGGGACCAAAGGGGGAAGTCATGTTCAGGATGAAGTAGTTTCCGATGAAAGGGCTTCGGTCAATAGGATATATTTCCACTATAAAAGGAAGCCTCTACGGGAAACCTTTCAGCAGGAAATGAGTCGAAGGGAGTAAATTGAACCAAAGTCCATAGAATCAAATAACATCAAGGTGTCTAGAATTTTGTTTTTAAGAAACAAAATAGGTCCGTGATGAAAAAAGCTGTATGGAACCGATTACAATTCCATAGTATTGGTACCAGTAGATTAGTACTTTCTTGCATGCTTAACTTAGACTATTAAAAATATTATTACACCCCAATTTCCTACTTTAGACAAAATAAAGTGATTAATACTTTAACTATATAATATATATCCCTTTGACTATTATTCAAGTATAATTGGGTATATATATAAACGTTCCCGAAAAAATGTAACTAGCATATAACAATTATGAATATTCCTGAAGTGTTTCAGAATTAAAAAAACGACTGAAAATATTCTATGTGTCTTATTTTTTCATAAAATTGTGCGACTGGATTATGGCGCTATTTGTTTCGTTAATAATGTCTTGATGAATAATTTAATTATAGTGTATATCCATTTGACTATAATTCAAGTATAATTGGGTATATATAAACATTATCGAAAAAATATATATTGGATGCTTATGACTAGCACGTAACTATTATGAATATCCCTAAAGTGTTTCAGGATTAAAAAACATGTTTCAAATATTCTAGGTGTTTTAATTTTTGTTCATTGAATTGTGTGACTAGATTATGGCGCAATTTGCTTGAGTGAAACTATAAGCGTATTAACATATTAAAAAACTCATTTAGAAAATGTTATAAAACAACCTTTATGAAATGTAACCTTTATTTAGTCTAAGAATGTGTTAAACATTTCATTATGCAAAAAAATCCTCTTAAAACTTGCTAAATAACAAAAATATTTTTAATAAAATTATTCTAAAAAATATTACAATTGGTTGACTTTTGCTAATCAATAATCTCTTATCATAGCATGATAAATTAAGAAGGAACTTTTTTGTACGTGTAGATAATCCAAATTTTCATATGTTCTATAACGCCTAAGAAATGTAAATTGAAATACTTATTGAGTTTTAAACTTTTAATACTGAATTGTAAAAATAAATGCGTGGGATGGTAGAAGTGTAAAGAAAATAACTAATATCCCAGCAAAAAAAGTCAGCATAAAACCTTCATAAAATTTTTGAAAGTGAAGGATTTATGCAGGAAAACTGCATTTTTTTTGAAGATCTATAAAATTAAAGGTTTTTGTTTCAATGTCCTTCATAAAAACTGCAAAAAAACTTCATAAAAACCTTCAAGTTTTAATCATGAAGGGAAAATGCAGATATTTTAAATGTTTTATGCAGGAAAATTAAAAACTGCAGTTTTTTGTTTCAATATCCTTTATAAAACCTTCAAAAAGCCTTCAATTTGACAATTTTGGTGAAGGTTTCATGCTGACTTTTTTTGCTGGGATTATCTAGTTGAGAGAACTGCGAGGAGAGAAGGGAAGATTTCAAAGCTATTTAGGTTTATTAAATTTCTGGATTTAACGTGATCCAAAAACATACATATTAAACCAGAAAGTTTAATATTCAGAAGATCAATTGAATAGTTGCTTAAATTGCTTGAAATTTAGTAGTTTGTAATCACTCAGCTACTTTTTTAATTTAATTTGAATATCTTCGAAGATATTTCAGTCATTTTTAAACAGTTCAATTTAGTTCACAAACGTTTAATAAACAAAACTACAACAAGTTTAATAAACAATGTGTAATTGAATTCACTTACAGCGAGGTTGACGTTAGGAACTGAAGGTCCTTGCTCCAGTAGCATTCGGACGATGTCGGTATTTCCGGTCCACGCCGCCAGGTGGAGCGGTGTGGATCCCTTGTGATCGACCACGTTGGTCGAGGCTTCGTACTGCAGCAGCAGCGAAACGATCTCTCTGCAAGAACATCAAAATATATAATGTGCGTGAAGAAAAGAAAAAATACAATCAGTGTTAAGAAAAAACCCTACACAATTGGTGTCAAGAAAGTACACTTACTATTTAAAAAAAATAATGAAAATAGTTTTTCTATGCAGTTTAGTAATGATACATATAATGGTTATATGACGATCAACAGCAGCCTAATTAGTGAAAAGGATATTCAATATCTAATGGAGCGTTGTAAAATATTTAAAAGCGCCTAATTACAATTTCCTTTTTTTATTGAAATTAAGTGTAATTCTAACTTTAGGATAGGCGAAAACCTACAAACATTTTATTTTTATCCGAGCTTGTATGATAAAAAGTATATTTAAACTTTTTATGAATTTTTCAATTATTTAAACAAATTTTTTGAATTTTTTTTTTATTGACACTATATGATAAAACATTATTTTTTTTATGGCTAGAATCAGTTGAATCAGTTATTTTTAAAGATAAATCAAATCCAACCAAAACTCGAAACAAATTAAAGTAATCATCATCATTAATAAATTACATTTCTATATTCCAAATTAAATCTACCTAAGAAATTATTTGAGATACCTTTAAAGAGGTCTAAGATATGAATGCAATAAGAAATTAATGGATTTGTAAACCAATCCTATATAGAATATTTTTTGTGCATGCTTCTATTTGATTTGAAAATTCGATTTTTAGTTTACTTAGTAATTGATAGTAACCATAATTAATTGTAAATTACCCCAAAGCAAAACCTACTTAAATAATAAATACTTAAAAATATTTAGCACCCTGGGTTTGAGAAAATTAACGTGAAAAGTAATAAATGTAATAAAACTATCTACTCAAATAAGTAAAGCATTAACATAAAATCATAGTTCAATAAAGCTCGGAAGAGCCATTTTGTAATAAGTTAAATAGGAATAATATTGCATATTAAAATGCCATCGCATTAAGCATAAAAAAAATCACTAAATTTTCATTTTTCTTCTTTATAAATTATACAAACGTTTCGAAAAAAATTACAGAATGCGACCTGGACGAGTAAAATATTAGATTCTTACTTATGGCTATTGAGGGCAGCATGATGA
This sequence comes from Troglohyphantes excavatus, assembly GCA_963932185.1. Taxonomy (NCBI): domain Eukaryota; kingdom Metazoa; phylum Arthropoda; class Arachnida; order Araneae; family Linyphiidae; genus Troglohyphantes; species Troglohyphantes excavatus. Next base: position 47,214,201 of record OZ010666.1, read on the forward strand.
AGTGATGTGTAACCACTTTGATCTTGAGCATTGGCACCAGGTCCTCTTCTTAAGCTAAAAGAAGTGAATAATAGATTTACTAAGTGCTGAACCTATGAATTTAATTTAATACTACTATTATTGATACCAAAACTTAAAATCGTTAAAATTGTACTCTCTTGTTTAACCTAACACTCACACATTAAGACAAGTATTTTTTTTTAATTTATCAATAAAATATAATTTCTTACCAAAATACATAATAACATTTTAAAATATCTAAATTGAAATCATTTAGGGAACTTACAATAAAGTTCTTTTAATTATGCAAAATCGAAGTTGGTGTTTAAAATGTCTTATTGTATCTACTAGGCATGGAGATCATACAATTCATTCTGTTGTAAATACTCTTTGTGAATCAGTCCCCTCAGAAAACACCTTTCCATTAGTGCATAAGTATTATGCTGAAAACGCGTTTTTGAAATAAATCGTGGTTTTCAATATAAAAAGAAACCCCCCCCTCCCCCCCCCCTCCCCCTCATTATAAAATAGTATACATTATTAACAACTAACTGGACTCTATGCCTCCTACTCGATAACGCTCGTTCATCCTTGTTGGTTCGCTACATAAACCAATTTTCGCTCCGCTAGTTAGCTGAATTAAGCTTGTTTGACAAAGTCATTTTATTGTAGGTCAAATTTTGATATGTAGATGGCGCCATAATGATAACTATTAGGTTTTTTTTAAAGCCTAATAATATATTTAATTGCTTAATATTTTCTAGCTTTGGCACGTTTTGGCGCATCTACAATTCATTCCCGTTCAAATGACGCATTGATCATAAAAATTGGTTTTATAGTTTAAGAGGTTTGACTGTCACAATATTCGGTCTTTTCTATTAAACTTATATATATATATTATGAAAAAATATAATATCATAATTTGGATTACTTAAGTGTTCCGAGTTTCAAGTCAAGTTTATTTGAAAAGGAATTAAAATATATTATCAAGATTTGATGATAAGACGACGAGATTTTGAGTTAAAGCATGTGCAACAATAAAGTTATCTATTTTTTTACAACAAACACTTTATGAGCTTATATTTTTAGAGATTAATTTCCACGAAAAACTCCTAGAAGGGTGGGGTGGTAGTAATAACCAAACTACCTCGTGAACAAAATAAACTATCACAAACTTTTTCAGTAAAAAAAAACCATATGATATATTTATAAAAATCCATTTTTCAACTTTAAACCTTCCAACTCCAAAAAAGGGTTTTTTAATATAACTTATCGTCATTTTTAATACATTTACTACGACAAAACAAGAGACACTAAAAAAAACCACAAAAAATCAATAACCTCTTTTTAGATACAAGGGAGTATTCCTTTACAGTTTGTGGAGAAAAGAAAGGACCGTTACGCGCTCCTCAACATAACACATTGCTGCCCAGCACTTTCCGAAATTGACTTCAGTGTGACTTTTTATTATTGTTATTTCACTTTTTTGTTTGTTTGTGTGTTGCGTCTCAGGTAGTTTGCTTTCCCACCATGCACTCTCCTGCCCCCCACCCCTTTATCGTTCGAAAGTTGGCAAGGTTCCAGTGACGTCATAGTGGACGAGGATCTGGGGTGTATGACTGAGGGATGATGTGGTTCTATTTTTAGAAACACTTAAAGGGGGGCTTCTTTTCGATACTGCGAAACAGTTAATGAAATTTAACTTTGGGATTCTGTATTAGGAAATGAGGTCAGTGTTGATAGTGTGTATGATATCGTTGTCCCATTATATGTAATGATTGCTAGATTTTCAAGTAGATTGAGGTCAAGCATTTTTGAGAGAAAAATAGATATTTTGCGTTGCAAAATTTATATAATTATAAATGGAAGTAATATTGAATATCTATATTTGCAAAATTTATATAATTATAAATGGAAGTAATATTGAATATCTATATTTCCAAAATTAAATTATTTTTCAATAGAGCATATAAAAATACCCCTAAATGATCTGTAAGAAGGATTTTTTTTAATAAACGAGTGCATTAAAAGATTATCAATTGATTTTTGCTTTTTTTGAATTTCGAAAAAAATCTTTAAATTTGAAATAATGTGTAACAATCCTTATCAACAAAATAAATATTTTGAAATATTTATTAAAAAATAAACGTAAACTATTTCGGTTATTTGATTAATCTATAACTTTCAATATTGATTATATGACAAATTCAAAAAACCTTTTTAATCTTAAAATATAAAAATAAAATATTATGCAGGTTTTAGATAAACTACTCCTACAAAACTGCTGTAATATTAAAAAGACAGATAAATAGTTGTAAAAATAATCTTAAAGTTGTTGTAATAAATTAATTTTGAAAGGAAGAAAAATGACGTTTGATATTGTATTTTAGAAAGCAATTATAACAAAAACATAGAAAATAAATTTATCAAAAATACCTGAGGATTCTTTTAAACCAAATATATTGAATTAAAAAATCTCAAATGAATTTTCATATGAACATGTATTATTTCAATGACATATAAAATGACTGTTATCACATAAACTACAAAATAACGACTATAACCACAAAACCCAATCCAATAACTGCAAAATTCAGTTGATATTTCAAGTGTAAATAAAATCACAATAACAAATTTTGTTTAAAATAGTCTTTTTCCTGAAACTACCCGCCCTAAAAAAAGCAACAAACTTCACTTTAAAAAGAAAAGCTAATAATGCAAATCTTTAATTTCCTCTATCCATCCATCACCCAGACCTCAACTGGGATTTTTCATCTTCCGACATATTTCATCCAACAATTTGGCAACGTGCCGTGTCACCCCGATGACGTCACATAGGCCGACAGCCGGAGATTTACGAGTGATGTAGAGGAGGAAGAAGCTGAAGAAATCTCTCATCTAGAATGACGATCGCCCAACGCGAGCAATCTTGATCAATTAAGCCAAATTTCATTACGCCATATCGGGCAGTCGTGTGTAGGTTGTTTATTGCTTGGAGAGGACCATAAACAGCTTGAAATAAGTCGCCAAGTTTAAATTTTTTTGGCTAAGGGTTTCATATCTGGTTGCAATTTTGGGATCGGAATGCAATCTTCTATTATCCTAAGATACAGACAAAAATACTATAAAGTCGTCCAGAATATCCAACAAATTATACTGGCGTGTATACGGGACTGGTGCACGATAAATCTGATCGGGGTCCAAAGTCCCGACATCTATTGAAGGCGTTGGTTGCCAGTTCAGGTGTTTCCTCGTCATCTGACCATGGTTCTAAAATAACGAGGTGCATGTATGAATGTGTGTGTGAATGTGTATGTGTTCCCGGATCTTTCCTTCGAGATTGACCCCGAACCGTCGCCAATAGCCCACTGTGCAGCTCTAGTGCGACGTTAATTAACAAAACCAAACCAAACCAAACCTAAGATGCAGTTTTCGTATGTGAATGAGTCACGATGTTCTTGCGTCAAACTTTAAAAAGTAAGAAAAACCGACAGGATCTTTTAAAATTCTATTTTAAGTGAGGTTCGACACATTGATCTATATTGTATTTTATTTAAAATTGTTAGAAATGATAGCTTTTTAGGTTTATTCTTTTAGCATATATAAAGAAACCAATACCAAGCATATATTATGATATGTTAAGTAATAATATCAGGCCAACTCACAGCAATATACAGAAGAGCCACGCCGGTCACTTTACATAGTGAATTGACCGGAGGCGCTGAACGATAGTTCAAAGACAAGTCTATTTAGCAGGTCAGCGGGATACTCCCATAGTTCTTCTCTATAAAGTAACCAAATACCCGGGACTCTCACGGGAAATGTGTTATAGAATTAGAGTAAACAATTGGGGCTTTCTTGAGGTTACAATTGTTTTTTCTTTCATTAACATTGAAATTTTCAACTAATTTAATTACAATGAGACTGGAAACGGTAGAACTCGAAAAAAAAACTTGAACTTAACATGAAACGGAACTACTAAAACGGCCACCATCGGAACGGAATAAAAAAAATTCTAAAAATAAATATATTTTTTTAAATATTAAAAAACCGTTAAAAATTTATTAAAAAATAACGATTTTACTATATAAAATATATAATGGGCATTTTAAAAGTGTAATATAAGTATTTTAATTTTTCCATTACCTAAAAAATAACAATCAATTAAGCAGTTTAATTACTAAAAACATACAAAGCATGTTTTATTATTTTTGTAAAAATATTTAAATACCGTTTCATATTTACTTAAAGCAGGTCTCCATTTAATTTGAATTTAAAGGTTCCAAGCCGTCTATTGGTATATTTTCTATAACAAAAAACATGCAAAATACATCATTTTGATAAAATTTTAACATTTCTTCATTAAAAACAATGTATAGTTACGTTTCATACATTGCATTACCCTTAGTTCATTTAAAACTTAGCTTACTGTATCATTTAAAACAAAAATTATATCATTGATATAGAAACAATAGTAAACTTAACAGCGATTGCATAAAATTTCGCATGTTATCATTGAGGAAAAATAACAGCGATATTGAATAGCAATTCAAAACAATCGATTTTGCTAAAAGTAATCAATCGATTCCTACGAATAACATAGACCTAAAGAAATATCTTAATCGATGGTCGCGTGTTTCTTTTATGTTTCTGATATTGCGGAAGTGATTCAAATGGCCAGTTTTTTTCGCTTTTAATACATTTTGAAGAGGAATGTGAAAAAAAAAGAAAGATGTGAAATTTTCCTAATTAACCTTTCAAAGTCGTCGGAAGTGTTTTGTGTTTTACCCCGAAACCAATGATCCGTATCTGTGAACAAAACGAAATTATTGTTTCAAACTATCAGTGAAAGTTGGGTTTATTGAACTCTTTGTAAGACCGGGTACCTCGTTCATCTTCTTTATTCTAATGAATGTTTGAGGCTATAGCTTACTTGAAGATATGTAAAAGTTCAGATCCCTCTGATCTCAGAGGAAAATAACACAGCAAGGGAGTCTAATTTGTATTTGAAACATATGTCTTTTGAATAAAAATTATTTTGATTATTTTGATGGAGTAGAGATAGCTTTAAAAATAATTCCAAAGCTTTAAATTTGAAAATTGTTGCAACATAGAGTATTTTTATGAATTTAAAATATAGGCTGTGTGGAAATTTGTTGGGAGATGATGTTTGTTTGGTTGTATCACGTTTAACTGTAATGACAATATAAAACATTATTTTTGCCTCAAATACTTGATCGGTATTTTGAACAAGTCGCTTAGCTTTAGTAGCAACAAAAGTATTTAAAGTAACGGCTTATTATGTGTATTTAAACAGCCAAATAATGACCATTTCTCAACAATTTGTGACCAACCTCAATACATTCAATTAGTACTGAAGCACTCTTAATTCAACAAAGTCCGTAAATACTTAATATTCCGTCCACACTTAAATATTTACTATTGATCCTGTACCAATAACAAATATTTAGGTATTTGTATTAATATATTTGAAAGATAAATGGTGATTGGTTTCTATATATAGGACGTAGTTATATTGAATATATTTTTTTAACTTGTCACTTTAGCAGTAAGTTTACAACGTACAGTTAAAGAGAAAGTTTTTTCATCTGGAAATACAATGGAATAATTTCTTTCCGAGACAATATTGATAGAGATTAATAATAATGTGATATTTTTCTCATTGAATAGGGTAGATTTTCTCCGTGAGAATGTCACATTTCTTTATTAAAATTATATTAGGCACCGCTCTATGCGCTGCTGACGCTCCGCCAACCCCCGGAGAATTGCTATGCAATCTTCCTTTTGTAAACAAACTGATGTTGTCATTCCACGTGGAGAAAAACAGTCTTTCAATTACCACGTAAGATGATTATATTTAGATAGATGACTAACATTTAAAATAATATATGCACTGAGTGGCGTGCAAACTTTTATCTTACAAAATACAAACAAAACAAATACTCTCAATTCGCAACATCAAAAACTAAAATAAAGTACTACTTTACTAGCCCTACTTTCGCAAAGGGGAAAATCATTTTATTCGACGTGATCGGATTAAACAGCATAAAAAACACTTAGATAATTTATATATCAGTTCCGTCACTCGAAACAATGGCGCGTTCGTCACTCGCACACGAATCCAAACAAACAATACCGTTAAGACCATAATGACAGACTGCGGCGACTGAAGTTTTTAAGAACACTCACTGACCCACTCCAAATTAAATGGCTGCTTGCGATAAAATCTGATCTTATTCTTCCGTCTCCTCTAAGTAGCCAGAAACGAAAGTCTTATCACGCGAACTTAGGGATAAACCCTGCACATTGAGAAACGCCGGATTGTATTGATTGATAAATCAGACGACGATAAAGTAAATTGTGTTGTTTTAACAAGCATTGGAACTCGTGTTTTGAATCGATAAGAATTTTGGGTCGTTTAGTGAAAGTAATGGGAAAGTGATTGATTGATTGATTTTGATTGCTTGATATGGGGTTCTCGACCTTTTTTCTCTCACCTTTGATAAAACTTTTTATTTATGAGTGTACCCCCTTCTCTCATAACCCTTCTCCCTCATCCACCTATATTTAAAAAAATATTTTTATCAGGTAATATTGTTCTTAAGTTACCTTTAAAATTAATTAAACAATTCAAATTGATAACACTTACACTCTGTTATTTTTGATTTTACTTATTACCTCATTATTTTTACTTTAAGTATTTTCCATCATTATTAATATTATTTTTCGCGTACCTCCAACCGGACTGCTACGTACTACTAGGGCTACGCATACCGCAGGTTGATATACAGGAGTATAATATGTAATATATTTCAAGAAAAAAAATCCATTTGTTTAGGTTCCGTGTTTACTTGAGCACCAAAATGTTAAAAACAGATGTATTTTTTCACAAGCACAAAACATCTGCACCAAACTATTTTTATCTCATAACAAAAAATAAAAAGTGTCATGTATAGCATACATTTAAATTTAAATTATTTGTTGTTTGATTCCTGTTCAAAAATCTGGTTCAAAAAGAAATTCAATACTACTTAAAGAACACTTACTTCAACACTTACTTAACTCACTTAATAATTACAAATAATAATTAAAAACCAAATTCTGGTGAATTTTTTTTCTGTTTGGGAATAATATAAAATTACAAATAAATAATTACAAATAATTACATATAACTAATTACAAATAATTACAAATAAATAAATTACAAATAAATAAATTACAAATAAATAATTACAAATAAATAAATTACAAATAAATAATTACAAATAAATAATTACAAATAAATAATTATAAATAAATAATTACAAATAAATAACCAGAAATAATTACAAATAAATAAGTCCAAAGAATTACAAATTTACATTTAACTTTCAAAACTTGCAAATTAGTTTAGAATAAGTGTTCTGGTACTTATTTGGTTAAAGGATTATCGATGTCCAAAAAATGGACTTAAATGAAGTTAATTTAACATGGATGACTCACAGAAATTTACTTCATTCAAAACGATGACAAATTATTTTAATAATTCGATTACATACATTAAGAAAATGCTTAAAGTTTCAGACAAACTTAATTAAGTTTTTTGTCTAACGTGTTGCTTATTTCATCTGAATTATATTCATCACTATTAAAATCATCTTTAAAATTTAGTGTTCTAATTAACTTTTTTTTAATTTAATATCACCGTCTTAAAAACTAAAATTTAAAAATACTTAATATAAATAATGTTCATATAATCCCCTTGAGTTTTAAAATGAGACGACACTAATCACTTTTAATGAATAAATAAATTATTTTTACAAGAAGGCTCGCTCTTTATTAAGGCTACGCGAAGTCTTAAAAAATTAAATAAATCCAAATTAATATATTAAAAAGATTATATTCTGATTATATTAAGCTCTTTTTCATAAGCTAATCTATAATTAAGCTGGATAGTTTTAAAAATAAATATATGTATATGAATTTTTTAACTGCAAAACTTATTAAATATGTATTCATTAATATTATTTTGAAAAATCATTTTATAAAGAGGCCATATACAATACACGCATAACATACTTTTTTTCTTCAAAATTTTGAATAATTGATAAATTTTGAAAATGGTTGAATTATAATCGTCTGTTTTAAAGTAAATGTCTCAACATTTTTTTATAAAGTATGCAAATCTTCCTTTTATTACAACGTATATAATATGTCTCATGCAATATCAAGTTAATTTTTTTCATCTAAACTATACGAGATACCTATAAATCTTGCATCACAACCACATATTTGTATGGTTCCATGTTTCTTCAAGTTCCAAAGCTCTATATAAATTATAATAAATCCTAAAACATTGATTTATTTTTACCTGATGTCAGCAAAATAAACTTATTGAAATATGATTGATATATAATTGAATAAATAGAACTAGAGTAGGCTATAGTAAAAAAACAAATATATAAATAATATATAATATGAATCGCATTATATAAGCTTTACATAACATAATACATTGCACGATATCGTGACCCTTGACATAATTGTCTCAACGTGAATAAGAAACGACTTATCTGAAAATCGTAAATAACAAAAGCATTGTGTTTTATAGCATATTTCAATTTCATTCACTTTTTATTGACTGACCTCATTCTGAAATATTTTTCCTAGATTGGTTTTATCTTATTGCAAATGCTGATAAGTACAAATGTTGTAAACATGTAAATAAAAAAAGTCTAAACTTAAGAATACTTTTAAGATTTAGTGAAAAAAATTTACATAAAATCACTTTCGAAAAAATAAAAACAAATCTAAAATCATTTAAAAAACAACAACTTTTTATGATACAATACAATCTTTTAAATGCTTAATTTTAGATGTAATTATTCAAAAATTGCATATTTGATGCATAATGTAGCATTTTGACGTATAGAGTGCAACTCATAGATTGTAAATTGAGCTGCTGTATGCACTGTAAAAAAAGGTACTTAAAAATGCGTACCCAAACCTACTCTTTTTTTTTGTTTGAGTACAATTGCATCGTAAATGACCAATGACGTACTCAAATTTAAGTAACCGTAGTATTTAATCAAAAATGAGCAGAGTGATTTAATATCGCTAATCTCAGCTTCTGTTGAGCCATCTTAACAAAGCGACCTGACAAACTTAAAATAGTTGTTCAGAAGATGGTTTCCCAGATTATTAATAAAACTCAATTATCTTCCCATTTTTTTGGCACAACTTTTTAACATGATTTATGTTTATAGCTACTTCCAGTCGCCCTGGTAGTTTAACTGATAAGGCACCGGACTACTGTGCTTGAGGATCTGGGATCGATTCCCGGTAAGTCTTTATTGTCAATATATATTGGAAGTGATTTATGACGACAGATATGTAGGTTAGCATCTACTTTTTTTATTAATTTTTACTCATTGTAATGATTTTTCCAGTACATGTGTTTTCCAAAATTGAAACTTATGTATTCGTAGCCATGATAAACATCAAATATACTCAAACATGAGTAAATTTTACTTGTTTTGGGGTATTTATTTTTAACACAGTGTTGTCAGAAAAAAATTAGCAAAATACTTTTAATCACATTCCGTTATTTCTCGATGGAGAGAAATCCTTGAGTTTCAATTCATATCCTTAGTATCATATCCAACTACAGGTTTTTCCCCTTTATACAGATAAGGATAACATAACATTTCAACCAACACAGGTTAACTTAGATAACTCAAAGAGATAACATGTTCAAGTATACACTTACACAGACTATAAAAAACCACGAGATAATTCTGAAGACGTTCTTCTAGAGTAAATGTGTTTAAAATTTCAATTTTTATTTTCGTCAATATCTCAAAGGTTAAAAAATACATTTCGTAACTATAAAAAATGCTATGAAAAGTAATCAGCTATTGGAACGAATTCATCCTAGTGATAACAATAGAAGTTTGTCAAATGTCTAAAACCTGAATTAATAAGACCTCCCAAAATATTGATGTACCAAAATACTGATATACCAAAATATTGATATACCATATTGATATACCAAAATATTGATGTGCCAAAATATTGATATACCAAAATATTGATATACCAAAATATTGATATATCAGATTGATATACTTAAATATTGAGATACCATATTGATATACCAAAATACTGATATATCTTGATGATAAACCATATTGATATAGCAAAATATTGATATATCATGATAATATACCCTATTGATATACCAAAATATTGATACACCAAAATATTGATATACCAAAATATTGATACACCAAAATATTGATATACCATATTAATATACCAAAATATTGATATATCATATTGATAAACCAAAAAATTGATATACCATATTAATATACCAAAATATTGATATACCATAATTATATACCAAAATATTGATATATCATATTGATACACCAAAATATTGATATATCATGATAATATAATATATTGATATACCAAAATATTGATATATCATACTCATACACCAAAATATTAATATACCTTATTAATATACCAAAATATTGATATATCATATTGATACACCACAATATTGATATACCAAAATATTGATATATCATATTGATACACCAAAATATTAATATACCATATTAATATACGAAAATATTGATATATCTTATTGATACACCAAAATATTTATACACCAAAATATTGATATACCTATATGGATATACCATATTGATATACCATATTAATATACAAAAATATTGATTTAATATTCGATTAAAACAGAGGTTAATCAAAATAATAATGCTGTGTTACATGCGAGACAATAAACTTTACTTCTCATTTTAGGTAAAATCACTCTGGATGGATTGCCATCGTTCTTCCCTTACACGCTTTATACCCATTATAACTTAATAATAATACAAATATTTTTTTAAAGAAATGAACCAATGAACCCACATTACACCTTCCCCCCCCCCCCCAGCACAGTCCTAGTAACCAGAAACACATTTCTGCCTCCATCAACACAAAAACATCACATTCCCATTCCACCTTTTTCTTTTTATTATCTACCAACACCCATTACTTTTACCCTTTTCTTTCCTGACATATCATTTTCTTCGAGCATTACAAGAGCATAACAAAGGAGCCACCTCTGCACACAATGACAAGGAATTTTTGCTCTCTGAACTTGTCTTTCTACTTTTCTCTCTCTCTTGCATCTGTGACGCAATGAGGCATATCTGTATCTGCACCCTTCCTAATGTACTTTGAACGTCATCATTATTAGAACGATACAAAAGATTGAATATTTATTTCCCATGTGTTGTGTGAATATAGAGTTTCACTGCTGTTAAGGTGCTATTACTCCGGATTTTTGATATCGCAATCTCGTGATTTAGGTATATATGTAGATAAGGATCTTGTAAATTATAAAAAAATACCAAGAACACTTTTGGATGTATGAAGGAGCTACAAAACGCCATGCACAAAGCAGTAAAAAATGAACATGTAGCAATAAATGTATTTATAAAAAATTAAACTAATAAAATTATGTGTATATACTAATAATACAGGATGGTCACAAATGTTTGGGCGATTGCCATTGTTTGACTGTATCACATTCATCTGTATTAGTATAATAAAACATAATTTTTTTAATAATTATTTCCCTAATATTTCAAACAAATCACTCAGCTTTAGTAGCAACAAAGTAGCTAAAACTTAGCAAAAAGAATAGTTTCTTATGCGTAGTTAAACAAACAAACAATGACCATCGTACAACAATTTGTGACCACGCATGTAATCATTAGCAAATAAAAAAGGAGCTACAAAACGCCATGCACAAAGCAGTAAAAAACTTATAAAATTTATTCAATTAAAATATTGTATTTTACACCTTTATTAATTCCTTTATTTTCATTTCATTTAGGAATGCAATTATGTGGCATTTATTCCAATAAAAATATTTTTATGAGCTTCTATAAATTATTATTAATTAAACATGAAAATACCTAATGGATAATTATTGTATTAATTCGCAGGGCTCTCGGAAGCCTTTTTCGTTAAAGACGCTCGTGACCACAGGCTTTTCGCTGAAACGTGAATTCGAAGTTTATCGGTGACCAAATTTCCATTGTAAAATTAAACTAATTAGGTATTAATTATTATTAGCAAAAATAATGAAATACTAACTATGAAGGATTACGTAAAAATGCAAAATGTCAAGTAAAGAATTAAAATTAAATTACTCAAAACGTTGGTGTTAAAAAAAAATTCTTTAAAATAACTTCAAAAAATTATACTTGTATAGATTAATTCTCGAACAACAAGGAATGGTTTTTGCTTGTATTACTTATTTTTTTAAAATAACATTTAAATTCGGCTTTATTCAATTTTAAAAAAAAATTAAAAAGGCCATTCCTTCTTTTATCATTGGATTTTGCGAAGAATATATCATAGAATAGATTTTTTTAGATTTAAGAAACGTCATCTGAAAATGTTTTCGGTGACATCTATGCAACAGCTGCTGTCCTATCGCGGGAAATGAATGAGAGCAGATGGTTTTATCTTTATGTTTTACCTAAACCAAATGCTGCATTTTCTAAGTATTTAGAAAACGAATTGAAAGTGAACGCATTTGTAAATAGTAAATTATTGTAATTTAAACAGACTATACTCGGGGACAACCTAAGTTGAGCCTAAAGCAATTGAATATTTTATACATAACATAGCTTCCGCTTCAGGTTCAACTTAGGTTGTCCTCGAGTATAGCTGTAAATAGAGTAAATAATGTTTTAAAAGAATATGTTTACAAATATTATCTCATGTCAAAAATTTAAATGTGTTTTAAAACATATGAAAAGGCATAACGGGTTTAACAGATATAAATAATTTAGATTAAAGCTTTCAATAAACAATAATAAAAAAAATATTTAGTTAGAAACTGTTTCCATATTATTTCTGAAAGGAAAAATAATATTATGTACAAAATCTTCGATATAATCACAATAATTTTAAAATTTCTGCATTCATAAAAGTTTATATTGGAAAATGGCCATTGTTTACTGACATAAGCCTATCAGTTCAGTGATCCCACAAATACCCTTCATGTAAAATAATAATATTCTTATAAATAAAAATAATATAACTTATGTATGAATATATTTTTACCATTGCTATTCGTAAAAACGTGAAATTGTAATATAAATTAAATAAACATATAATTTAAATTAACTCAGTAATAGTTCGATAAATTAGTACATTCTTTTAATTTAACCAAATGTTATATATCGTCAGCTTAAGTAAAACGGCGTATATTTAAACTAAAGATTTAGCAGCCGTTTGCTGGCGACGAAATACAAGGTTAATGTTATTCCTCCCTGATGCGCAGCGCCAAGTTCATTCACTTTTAGATGTTTATCGCTTAGATTTCGTTCCCAGCCACGGTTTCTAAATCTTTGGTTTAAATATACGTGGTTTTACTTCTAAAACGGCGATATACATGGCCATTTTATCAAAAATTCCCGTGAAGCCCATGCTAATACTTTACATTTTTGAGGAGCCCCTAAATCACACATACTATATAAATATGTAACACCCCTAACATAGTTTGCTACTACATTTACCTTAAAAAGTTTCATCACAAACTTCAGTAAATATAATAGTCACTTGGTTTTGTTAAATTCGTTCGAATTTCGGAAAAAAAATCAAAACATACAGCATATTAGGAATAAACATCATTTACTAATATGTTTTAATATTTTTCATTTTAATACCAATAAAGGTTAAATATATAAGTGCATGAAAAAATTCGATTTGATGTTCCAGGGTCTATTTGAGAGCAATGGGGCCCCCATTTAAAGGCGATCTTCCCTTGCTGCAATGTCTTAATCGGGCACTGACGGTATACAAAATAGACTTAAAAAATATTTGTGAGAAAAATTTGATAATAATAATATATTAAATTTTTGATAATACTTTTTATCTAACTCAAACTGCATTCAAATACCATTTAAATGTACCCTTTTTTAAAAATTAGTTCTATAATTATATGCAATTACACTTTACAATCTTTCATAGCCCATGAAATTCCATCAAATTCTTATACACAAACTACCAATTTGTTCTTAAAGCCTACTAACACAATAGCATCACCACTGTCCAGGAAAAAGGAAATCATCATGGAAGAGTAAAGCCAAGCAGAAGTAAAACAGATTCTACTCAAGCGCAACGACGTGTGCCAAAGAAGTTTGAGTCAACATTTATGACGCGCGAAATACCAAAAGTCAAGTGTCGTGCGTGGGATTAGGTTAGTGTGTGTATCATACCCCTTTGAGTAATCTGTCGCGCGTTTCGGAGAAAAAAAAAAAAGGACATGCTTAATTGTATGATTTGGGCCTGGCTACTTTAAAATTTTGAGAATTGGTAGAAACAGACAGAACTTTAATTAAAAGTCTTAACTTATTATTTTAGTTTGTTCGTATTAGGGTTGTAACTTATAAGGTTTCGATAATTTTATCAGATATTAAGTTTATTATAATTATTATCTGAATCTGTATTTATATTTTTATACTTAAATAGTCTATAACAATAATAAGCACAATTTATTATATAAACTGCAGAAGTGTTTTGTTTCAACTTCCTTTATTTTTGAGCTTTTCAGCATTCTATCTTCAAAACACTACATGTTTCAAGCTGAAAATCAGCCATTCACAATTTGCCTACATAAAACCTTTATTGCCCCAAAAAACTGGCATTTTCTAAAGTTTTTTTGTTTGTAAGGTATAGAGTTTTGCTGATTTTTTTTAGCTGGGGCACAATGTAAAGAAAAATATATTGCGAGAAACTTACACTGTAAATTGTAACAATAGCCACATACTCGCCAAGAGTTTATTTCAATGCCAAATACTTTACATTGGTTGGTTGAACATCAAAATTCTGCTACTAAAATCATATCGAATTGCAGAATCTATTAATAGGCAATCAAGATGCCTAATAAACTTGTCGTACTGAAAAAACTACGCATGGAAATACTGCTTGCAACATAATTGAATACAAATTATATTTTAGTAAATCCTGGTCTGTTTTATTTACATAAAATCAATTTTAAAATAAAAGTAAACTATTACATTTTAAAGCAAATGAATAACTATTATTAATTATATTGCCTATTTATTTTGAAAAAAAATACAAAACAACTATTTTTTAAAATGTGAACTTGGTCTTTCTCTCGCTCTGGTCAATTCTATTTACTTAAAATCAATTTTCAAACAAACTTTTGTTAATTACATTTCAAATGAAAGGAATAAATAAAGCGAATAGGACAATATTTTTGTTTTGATAAATATTCGATGTAAATATTCGTTCGAAATCCTAACGAAGCACGAAGTCTGGTACGTTCACGCACAAGCCAAGTCAAGGGTTAACTCGAGTGACTGCCCGATTTCTGGCAAACAAAAGCTGCGGCAACAACCCATTTCCTCCTCAAATGAGTGCCTGAACTAATTGAGGAAGCCAACACGGAGACGAATGAGTCCATATCTGTCTGTCACAGTGCATTCACCACTGCAATACACTCATGACCAGAGACATCGGGCATTAGTCCATGAATCCGGCTTATCATGCATACATTAAAGGTGGGCATCGGAGGTCACTGTTGCTGTTGACACTACAATGTCTTCCTCATATATCTGGTTGAATTAAAAGTCATACTAGATATTCACAATGAGCTATTAAGATTTATCCCGAAGGAATTGTCAGGGGACACTGCCTCGTAATTATGAATAATGATCAGATATGACAACACTTGATCTGACTTCACTCTACAAACTTTCATTCCTCGACGTTCGAATTGGTTCAAACCTTAAAATTATGGGATCCGACAGACTCAATTATCCTGGATTTTAAGATCAAAGAAAACGAATGTGTGTTACAAATTTCATATGTTTGTTCAGCATGGAAATATATTGTCATTCGAAAAAAATTTAGTCTATAAGTAAAAGTATACAAAACATAAATATTTTATTTAAAGAAATATAATTTATTTAATTTAGCTGAAACTGACGTTTGACGTTATTTTATTGCGGGGATTAATACTTTCATTCACAAAATAAAATAAATTAAATTTGACTCTTTTAGTTAAGTTTAAATTCTTAACTAAATATTGTTTTCAAACATACGTTCAGTTTGATAAACAATTAAATCTCGTATCGTAACACAGGGATTACCACAAGAATTACAAAATTAAGAATTAAGATTTTTTTTCAATTCATTTAGCGCAAAAAAAATTGAAAAAGAAAAGGTTTCATATTTTATTATTTATTGCAATATAATTTAATAAAAATATACTAAAATTTATAATTCTATTATAGGAAATGCACTTGACATGTAGGCGGCGTAGCGGCAAGTAGGTCTAAGTCCCAAAAATCCGAAAATGAACTATTGTAATATAATTTTTCATTACTAGTATGGGTAATTGGCATGGCTCCAAGTTGTCCAATATTGATCTGATTATCATTTCAATAACATTATAGCCAAGGAATACTGTTTTGGATTTATACCACTTGATAGCCAATATTAAAAGTACAAAAATCCAGCCTTATTTTATAATCCCCTCAATTAACGACATACTATCTTTAAAAACATTAATAAACAGTACTACACACATACTTTGCATTTATTTCCTTTTCCAATTTTTTATTAAAATTTACAATTATAAACAAAAACCTTGCTTCACATTTTTAATAGTTTGAAAGAAGAACACTTTTTTTTTAACTAATTTTCCTTCCTAACCACGAATGCATTAACGAAACCGGAGATAAACTTTTCGTCCGTCAATTAAATTTTTTTCCCTTCCTATTAGCAAAGCATCCTTCCACCGTTGACAGCGCGGAAGCGCAATAAATTGCAATTAGTCACAGCAGCAACGTGTCGTTTCTGCGCTTTCATAATTTTCGACGTATCGAGGGCATCGCAGACTGCAGCTACTTTTCACGGTTTTGTTTATTAGAAAAAGCTTTTAAGTTTTCCATATAAATACCAGCTATTTATTTAATAGTATGAAATTTTACTTTCGTGATAACGTGTCGTTTCGAAGATTTCGTAATTTTTGACGCATCAAATGCATTTTAATCTACAATTACTTTTGAATTTTTTTTTATCAAAGTGTTTTTCAATTTTTCGTATGAATCCTGGCTATTTTATATTACAAAATGTTATTTTGCTTACAATAATTTTTTATGTATTTTTCTTTGTTAAATATTTATATCAATACTGTATGTTAGAAAGTGAAATAGAATGTAATATAATTTTTTTTTTGCAAGTAAAAAATTTGAAGTTAAAATTCAAATATTTGTACATGTTTCAAAGTTTGCAATTACATAAAATTTATAGAAAGTGTTATTTATTTAAAATTTAATAAAATTTAATAATTAAATAATTCGTAACATTATTATTTAAATAACGTTACAAAAGGATTAACTCTTTAAATTTTCATATGCAGTATAAAAAGCCATGTCTAAAGCACTGGGTCGAACACGTTATGCCTTGAGCCTGTTGTTAGTCCTCAATATTTAAATTCGTATTTATTTGTATTATTTAAACCTCAACATATTAACGGTGCATAAATCATAAATATAGCAACTTTTATTTGAATTTGTATAAATTAAACATTATATCTAAAATAAAAAGTTATCTTCGAATCCAACGTCAATAATTCTAAATATATATATATATATGTGTGTGTGTGTGTGTGTGTTAGTATTTTTTTATAAGCCCTCAACACATTTTCAGGAAGAGGTGCGTCGAAAATCAACTAAGTAGCCCGATTGAAAATTACTCTTATCTTAAAAACATCAATTACTTTAGCACTTTTAGAGTGGCAAAAGAAAATAATGACTTTTTATGCAACGTTTCAAATCAATTTGACATTCTTAAATCTCCATCCCAATCTATTTTCAATAGAAAAAACATGGAATAAAAATTGACATGTCTACTTTGCAATTCCACGCATCAATCCCGAAAGGGTCAACAAGTAGTCCTACTCCCGCCACTCCTAGATGATGATCGGGAGCAAAACAATCGGGATGTTGATCTTGGAGGGAGAGCCTTGAGATGCAGCGAGCCCTTCATCCATTTTTAATAAACCTTTTCTCCGGCATCTCTTCTTCGATCGATCGAAAGGCCGAACGAGTGGAAAATGATGGCCACACTGCTTTTGAGCGATTGTGTCCCACCGACACAAATGATGATTTATTTCTCATGTGGTACAGTTGCAATGCGATGGAAACCGACCCATTGGATTACATTCGGCAGGTGTTTGATTGATATTTGATGTTAGAGTACTGTGATTGATAATGATGACATGGTTGATGATTGACGAAAATGATGATGATAGATGACATGGATAATGTTTGATGATTGGATGATGTTTGATGATAATGGTGATGATTGATGACATGAATAACGTTTGATGCTAATGCTGATGATAGGATGATGATTGGATGGCGTTTGATGCTAATGCTGATGATAGGATGATGATTGGATGGCGTTTGATGCTAATGATGATGATTAATGGTAATGGTGATGATTGATGACACTGATAATGTTTGATGATAATGATGATGATTGGATGATGTTTGATGATAATGATGATGATTGATAATAATGATGATGATGATTGAATGATGATTATGGTTGTGGTTATAACAATTATGATTTTGAAGGTGATGATGGTGGTGATGATAATAATAACAATACAGATTTTGAAGGTGGTGATGATGTATATAGAGAATAAGGGACTAATAATAAAATAAATTACTATAATCGATCATGGTGATGATGATTTTGATTATGTGAAAATTATTGTGCTGATGTGTGACATGTGTGCTGAAATTTGAAGTAGAATTTTGATGATGATTGTAATGATTATGGGGATGTTTACAAAACTAGTGAAATTAATAATAAATAAAAATTGGATGGTGGTTACGATTTGTTTGTAAATTTGATACGATAATTATGACAATAATGGGAGAATAGTAGCTAATAATAATTAAAAATAATTTAATAATATATATAATTAAAATAAATATGAAAATTATAATGATGATGTTTATATGTTAATGTAGTGATGATAATGATAGTAATATCATTTGCATTTCGTACTTAAAATACTTTTAACCTAACTGCTAAATTCTAATACCTAAATAAAACCTACCAACCTAAAAGCTTACGCCATTAGTATGCAAGTGTAGTTTGAGTCCATACATAAAAGCCTAGTAGGGTAAATAATTCCAGAAAATATTTCATATTGCGTGAAGTATATAAAATATTGAAACGAAAAACGCTACTCAAGAATGTCGTTTAATCCATTAAAACGCTGTTCTACATATGACTCCAAAACTACATTTAAATCTACATTAATATGTCTCAAAATTCCATAAAAAGGCACATATTTATATTTATGCACAAGTTTTTACTATTAAAACATGAAATGTAAAGAATAGTTAACTTATAATAAAACACTACAATTAAACTTTTGTACCTAACTAAAATGTTAAGCCAACTTTAAAAAAAATAATAATACAAAATGATACGCAATCTTTCAACAAAAACTCTTTTAAAAAAAGTAAAAGCTGAATTTGATACAAAAACTGACTTATTTTTAACCATTTTTAAAGCACAACCCAATCGCATTAACCAATAACTTTTGCAAATTAGACAAAAATTGTCTTTATGTTGATGCTTTACATAAACGAATACTAAATAACCTAAGTTTCCCGAAAGTCGCATTTTCAATAAAAAGCCATAAAACATCCGAATATTCTAAATGTTTCCGGCACTAATGTCATCCCCCACATGTTCCCCCCAAGAAAACGATTGCATTGCGCTTCAGTTATGCATTATTGATGCAGTCCATAGTCTCCCTATTGATTTGCAAGGCGTAACAGAAGAAGATGCTTGTTCTCTACTGGAAAACAAACCGGGCTATCATTACGACCGCTCGATACGAGGGGAGAGACGGGATTTTGTTGCTTCGTTGCGGACGGGATCGTAAAAAAATGCATGGGAGTTTACGTATCGAATAGGAGAGTGGGTTAAGGAAGAAACAGCAGAAACAAATTTAAAGGGGGGGGGGATGATTTGGAATTTTGTAGTTTTCTGAAAACAATGGAAGGGATACACATTACACTTTATAGATTAAACTTTATATACCTTATATATTTAGAATATTAGTTTTTATATATTTAATATATTAATTTTTTTATATATATATACAATTTATATATATATATATATATATATATATATATATATATATATATATATATATATATATATATATATATATATATATATATATATATATATATATATATATATATATATATATATATATATATATATATATATATAATTAAAACGATGTACCATAATAATAAATAATCCAACAATGCACTTATGCATTTAGTAAACAAAAAAAACCTAATAATAATGATTTTTCAATTTACCGTGGGAAAGTTTGGAATTAATTTCATTGAAAGCCTATGAGATGCAATCATTTTAGAATTGTGTGCATTAATACATTTTTAAATATTCCTTTAAATTAACAAGTTATTTCATTTTAATGTCACCAATCACACAATTGACCCTCATTATTGTTTTAATTTTTGTATATATTAAAATTCCTTGACATCTTTTTTAATAAATAAAATATGTAACTATTAGCAACTGTTTTATGAATTTAAGAAATGAAGTTCCGCTTTAAATTATTCGTTAACTTGGAAATATACGAACTTTAAAAAAAAGTTACATTTATATACAAATACAATTTACAAAATAAAACAAATACCATATTTTATTCGTATGTTTTCAAAAACTAAATATTAAAGTATTTGTGTATGAAATTAATAATCGTGTTGTGAACAAATTATTCAAGAACTTTTACACTTTTCCTAAACTAAAGAACTAATTTTTTTACATATCATCTTTTCCCATGTAATTAGCAAACCTTTGTACAAAGATTGGTTTTAAAACACCAAACTCTTTTTTTATTAAATAACTGACAACAAATAAAATCACAATTATCAAAAGTGTTAGTCAGGAATGAAGATATCCATTTTGGACAACAATTATAATTAAAATAATTAGCCAGAATTAAATTACTCGAGAAACTTTTGGCAACTTTTCAGTGTAGTTAATAACTGTTATATATTAAAATGTGTCAATGTAGCCTGCTTTCGTATTTGACTGCCTTAATGTATGTAATTTTCACAAATTATTATTTTTTAATGTACTCATTTTATATATCTACGTATTCTTTTATTTATACACAGCATAAATCAATTTCTTGTATAATATAAATCATACTTATAATAAGATATAATTATAAAAGCATTCAATAGGAAAATTTTGAAAGAGATATAAGTTTATTTATGATAGGATACCAATGATTTATGATACAAATGTTGAAATTCGCTAATCCTATACTTCGGTAACATTTATTTAATGAATGGTAGAAAATATAAAACAACGGGCTACAAGGATTTAAAAATCTAAAATTCAATCTCCAAATGTTGCTAAATGAAGTTAGGTTTAAAATCTCGACTCCTGTTAAATATAATCGCATTTTGTAATTCAAAATAAAACATGCAACGATTATTTTAAACGCAAGAATTCGAAAATCTAATAATCTATTTTAATCGCACAACTTACTTCAAGCTACTCTATTTTTACAGTATGCTGTCCGAAACTTCGGAAATTCTGTTTTTTTAATTAAATTTTTGTAAGAATCTCATTGTCGTAAATTAAATAAATTTTATTTCAAAATCATATGTTTTGTATTTTAAGATATAAAAATATAAGTAAAATCTTTACTTGCAAACATATTTTCTTTTCAAACAAATATCCACTTATCTTCATCCAACTCTAAATTCCAAGTAAAATTCATGATTGTTAATGCTCCTGTGGGACTTAGTGGTATAACTTTGTCTTCTCAAACCAAATGTGAAATTTTCGAAGACTGAGAAGGCTCGTATTTTTTGTCTATTTAGTCGCGTCATTGTGAATTTTAAAAAAATAGTTTAAAACCTAGTGGTTGATATCTACATAATATTCATTATGTGTTTAAAAAATATAATTTTGTTTAATTAAAGAATTAAACAACATAACGTAATAATTATATTATGCATTTAACGTCCTTATCACTTCCACTTATTTGAAATACATAATATCCCATTAAAAAAGTAAATGACTTATTTTATTTAAAAATGTTTTTACATATAAAAAAAATTAAAACATGTATTAACTTAAAACATTCAATTTCTAAAACAAAACACAAATGAAAAAATTTTAAAAGTAATTTAGCACTTTCTTAAGCACAAAAAAACTTTTGACTAAACTGGCGAAAAGAAACGGGAAATTACCCCCTCTGTAAGAGACGACCGATAAGATCCAAATAGGAAATACTCAACCTTAAACACCGAAGAAGATACATTCTAAAAGGACATCAAAACCGTTTAGTTTAAAGGTACGAACATAAAAAATCGAGAAAACCATCAACACCCGAAGCCTTGCGGCAGTATTCAAGTTTTTCGAAATACGCGACGCAAAACAGAGATGATAGTAGGTAAAGGTAGAGGGGTATTTTCATCTCCGTTTGTGAGAGGCAATAAAGGACTTAAATTGGTAAAGCGCCCTCCGGAAATTTGTCGTCGGGCGCGAACAGCAGCTTCCTGAATTAAGTTTGTCTTATTTCAGTAAATGGGGACATTTAGAACATTTCGTTTGTGGTGAATGTTTAATGGTTTTATGTGATAAATAATTAAAATAAAAGGAAACTCGAATTTAGATTTTGGACTAAATGTGTCTAGGAAACTTATATTCTAAAAATTCAAATTCTAGATAATAACAAATAATTGTATTTAATTTCAATTTCCTAAAAAAACAAGGTACTTTCTTTATGCCTTAAATGAAATTTGTAAATTATTGTCATCGTTATAAAAATAACGCAACCTCGATTTCTAAAATTAATTAATAAATAAATTTTTAAATCTTATTAATTAATTTTGAATTTAAATTTGTAAATGGTTTTGTGTATCCTAATTTTAACAAAAAAAGGAAATATCTTAAACCTTAACCAGAAATACCTTTAGCAAATTTCATTTTTACAGGATTGTATTTTTAGAACATTCCCAATGATAGGTTGGGCAGCAAATTAAAATATATCATCTTCACAAATCAAGTATATACATAAACGGATTCTTATTATTTCGTATGACGTAAAAGCTTGATAGTATTTTAAATTTATTGATATGACACCTACGTTGAACAATTCCTTTCAAGGTATTCGCTCTCACAGTTGTTTAAATGTTAATCTTAATTTTACATGGCTTCTGTGCGTTGCCATGTTTACATCAAATCGATAATATAACCTTTGCCGTACAAGTTAAACAACATCAGATATGATCGTTAGATGTGATAATACTTTTGCTGTGATTCAATCTATCAATACCTCTTTCCTTTTGCCGATTTAAAAAATCCCACGTGCTCTTCAATTTATAGTAAATTTTACAAATTTATTTTTTCTGGGTAGATTATTCAAGATTTTAATTACCTCAAAGTGTATTTACAACAAATCCTTATATATCATATAAATTTTAAATTTAGAAAATATTTTTAATTTAAAAAATGTCATATAAAATTTTTAGCTCATTTAGTATTGTACTTTAAAGTTGACTTCGTGCATGCATACTTCTGTTAACGAATAAGTTTGAAATTGAATTTTTTTTTAAATATTAAAAGCGATCATCAATTACATTACTTAACAATACATTAGTTATACCTCCATAAGTGGATATTTTGTGTTAGAAGTATTATAAATACTTCTTATATGTATATAAGTAAGAAAGTATATAAGTATATACATAATAAGTAAGAAGTATATAAGTAATAAATATTGTATATACATAGTATAAGAAGAAAAAATAATAATACTCAGTGCAAGTTGTTTGTCCCAACATTTCCTGTGATCTAGTTATAAAATAATATTACAAAAAAGTATTATGTTGACAAGTGAATGGAAAATTTCCAAAAAAGTGTAAATCATATATAAACTCTAAGAATACACAAATTCTTTTAAAGTCGCACATGCCCATCAACTTTTTTCTTTCATATTTAACAATAGTTTACTTGAATAAAATAATTAAATAAAATGAAGTTAAAATAATCATCGAATGTATTTAAATGCCCAAATATTTCAATTAAAGATATTTTAACAAAAACTGAATACACGACTACAATATATTTTACTTTTACAATAAAAAGAATATTAACAAAGACACAGTGTTTACGTTTGTTCCTTTTAAAAATGACCTAAAATTATCTTAATAAATGTCTTGTATTTCATATAGTAAATTTTACTAAAATAATCTAAAATTTTTTTTGTCTATTTTAGAAAGAAAATGTTGTAAAACTTGTAATTTTTGTAGAATACGTAAACGTTATATTATATTAAAATTGCTAAAAAATATTTTATTATTTAAAATACATAAAACGGGACTTTCAAAAGAAACATTAAGTTAATATTATAATTGTATAAATATCTAGATTTATAATTGTATAATTACTTTATAACATTTACATTTTTTTAAAGCGTTTGACGTTTATTTTGCGGTATTACAAAGCTTAAAAGCCCTTATAAAGCTTTCATTATGAAAACATTTCCTTAAAATTACCTTTTTTTATTAAATCCAAAATTAACCATCTAGTATTAAAAAATGTAAAAAAAAACAATTCTATTACGAAGATAGATTAACTATAAGTTTCTTCTTGTTGTGTTGATCACATTTTCTGACTGTGTGCCGAATTTCTATTTCCAGTTATTCGGTGCTTTACCGGGTACCCTCCCCCCCCCCAAGTATAGTTACCAATTACTTTTAACCGAGTTACACACAATTATATTGTGCTTGGTATAGAGGTATAATATTCAACATCTTCTTATCTTCTTTCTACAATCAGTTAAGTTTTTTAAACAATTTAGTGCATCAACGAAATGTTTTGCGAAAATCTATTTTAATATCCAGTAATTCATAAACATCATTGCACCAGTTTGTCCTTGTACCCACTTCAATCGTTTTACTCTGACGATTAGATTAGTGGCCGTTTATTGAAAGTTCGTGTTATCGACTTGAAATAGCTCATATTCTGAGACAATTACTGATAATGGGAATGCAATCAAAAGAAGACGCAAAGAAGTATGGTGATTCATATTCGATTAAGTATTAGATTGTATATTTAGATTATAGATACCCAAAAATTGTGTAGTATTAAAAAGTGGTGGTAGTAATGGGACATAGTTAAGAAATTAAACAGATCACCATTTTAGCTCCGGCCAGATGTAACCATTGCTGTCAGGCTTGAAAAAAAAATCAGTCAATGGGAAAAATATTTGTTTACGATACAAACTGTAATACTTTTTACATTTAGCTTTTAAAATTAAAATAAAATATTACTTTTAAAATCTACAGTCTTTTTTAATTTTATGTAAATGTTCCAAAACTTTTAGAGATTGTATAGCTTACTGTGTAAATTAACCAGTAAATAAAATTTCGATACTTTAAGTAAGAACTAATTATTTCATTATATATGAGACATTACAAAAATACTCAAGCAACTTACATGCTAAATTACCCATTTGGTAATAGAAAAAAGCACCCCTTTACAACAGAATATTAAATATTTTACACTTTTTAAAAGATAAGCTATTTATATAATTAATTTTAAAAATATTATAAAAATATATTTATTATCTATAATATGTATTTACATATCTATTATATATTTAATTATCAATATTACATATTCAATTATCAATATTACATATTCAATTATTAATATTATACATTTAATTATCGATATTATAAATTTATTTAAAACATAGACATTTATATATTTAATTTCACGAATGTCATAAAATACAAATACATTAAATATATTTTTTACTTAAAGTAATAAATAAACTTATAAGTTATTTACATTATAAAGCATTTTGAAACGTATTCTTAAATTTGAAAAATAAGTTTAATCTACTAAAAATGTATTTTAAGAGCGTATGTTATCAAATTTTCTAACAATGAATACGCAATTTAATGTATTATATGAAATACTGAACAACATAAACTCATATAGATCTTCGTTCTATATCGATGCATGCAAAAAATAATCAGATTTATGATTTTAACATCTGCATATATATTCTGAAATATTTCAAAACAGTACTTCACCAAAGCAAACCCTTCTTAGTTTATTAAAACAGTAGCAATAATTACCGTCCCTTTCGAACATTTCCCTAATGACCACGACCAGCAGTTTCCCTTTTTATTACAAGACTCAAACGCATTTGTCTCTCAAATAATGCCAGTATACCATCCCAATTAGCCTGTCTATCTGATCACCTGTCTGTCACAGTATGTAATCTGATCAGTCTGACAGGACCCTTCTAATCCCGCTACTAAATATTTCATGCGATTCGCATCATTTATCTTAAAGCAAGATCGATCTCACGTGCGTCCATTTGAACAATGGGCCGATCCGCCTTGAAAGCAAACGAGGCATTGATGGGGAGCCGCCTTTGCCATGGGCTTTGCCACATGGGCCATAGGCCTTCCAAAGGCTCGGATCTCGTGTGGCAAGTGTTAAAACCTTGGGTGTGGTGAAAGTGAGGCGCGGCGGGGGCACAGTAATTAAAGAATCATTTGGTTCGGAGCAAGATAACTGCAACTGTGACGCTTCGAAGTCGTTGGGGAAAGTGCATATCTTAAATGGTCTGTTTACATTTGGAAGCGTGGATTTGGAAGGGCCTTCTGGTGAAGCAATGCCATTTAAAGAAATGTTTTGTTTCGAGGGCATACACTTTTATAAAAACTATTTATAGTATTGTTGTTGATCATGAACAAAAAAAAAGGTGGAAAAGGGTAAACCATTGCTATAAAAATTAAATGTGGTAACATATAAGCAAAATAACAGTAAAGAAGTATTCTGTATTAGTCAGAATACTTCTTTACTGTTATTTTGCTTATATGTTACCACATTTAATTTTTAGGAATCAATAGACGTAACTACACGCATTGATAGGATGTATTGAAAACTAATCGTTTCTTTCTTATTAATAATTCATACTTAAAATCGATTGATTTTTTTTAACAAAAGTGTTTTAAAATTAATAAATATATTTTTAATTATGCAAAAATATTTTTCTACGATCTGTAGTTTTTTGAACTGCTATTTATAAAGTTGTCAATTTCAAGGTAATAAGAGATGCATTTTAAATATTTTTTTATATGTTTATTTAAAAAAAAACAATATTGAAATTTCAATAGATTTATTTTAGTAGATTTTATAGATTATTATACTCTTATTTAAAATACTTTCTAAGTAAGCCAAAATAAATAATTAATAAATAAACTTTAGTTAGAAGTAAATTAAAGCACATATTTATTAACATTATGTATTATTATTTTTTAATTTAAATATTGACCTTAATAATAAGATTTATTATGCTATTTTTTCTCCAATTTATAAAAACTTTAAAAAAAAGGTAAATTATTTTTTTCACTCACAAAAATTGATTAGAACACATAGGTAGCTATTTTAATATGAATAAATTAAATAGCTAAATTAAGGATCTACTTTGAAGATATGGAAGAATATTACGCAACTAAACAGCATAATAACAGACTCTTAATCAAAAATCATAAGTTTGCGGTATAAACCATCGAAATACTACCAAACAACATTTTAAAAGCAAAAATATGTTTTTAAAAGATTAAGCCTGAACAGTTTATAGTTGCGTGCACATCTACAAAAGTCACAGCTCTCATTTTTTTATTTAAAAAAAGGGAAACACCAATATCGTTACTGTAAAAGCCACAGACGTGAATAATGGCTTTTTTCTATAAATTGATTCATTAAAGCACAAATAAGTTGTTACCACATAGCAAAAAAACACGCTTAACACATATGTATTCTAATAGAATGATATGCAGATTTTCTACAATTGCAAAATATGTATTGTCACTTCTTATGATAAAGAGAAAACTTACATTGATCCGTCCCCCCCCCCCCCCCCCCCTCTACAATTAAAGCATGCACGTACATTACAGGTATGGAAGAAGCAATTTTAACAAGAACGTCAAGGTCATGGCATCATTAAAATTGGACATTTGAGGATGAAATGACACATGCCAATTTGTACTTTAATTGATTTTCTGACGATTTAATAAATGTTCAAAAGAACTGTTAAATTATACTATAAATATTTTACTTTAGCTTATTAATTTGTTAAAGGTTGATTAAGATGTGGAATGTTTAATTTGAGCAGATTTATTTTCCTTATATATATATATATATATATATATATATATATATATATATATATATATATATATATATAATACGATTTTATATGTTTATAATTTTTTATTCTATATATTAAAGGAGGATTGAGTTCTAGAAAATAGTACAAAAATGCTATTTCTAATTAATAATTTTTCAAAACCTGTGATCTTCTCTGCTTCTATTAACGTTTAAAAGTTTGTTCTAACTATACTAGAAATATTTTAAATAATTTTTTGAATTGAAACCTTACTATCCAATTAATACACGCTATTCTCAACAAAATATTTTACTTTAAACCATATTTTTATCATTAAGCACCCTTTTTATTTAAAAAAATATTATTAAGATAATTAATATTTATATAAATATTAATAAAATTATTATTGTTATTTATTAGAATGTTTTAAAATGTTAAAAAAAAACTTTTCACACGATATAAACATATAGTTAAATAGATTAACAAATGCGCTTATGTTTTTGGTGCCAGGTTCTTTTTTATTATTATTTTTATTTAATCCAATAGTTTTTTCAAAGCCCGTAAAATAAATTATGCTTATAAATAAATGAAAAAAATTCTAAAAATATCTCAATTGTGTTAAAATATGTAATTATTAAGTATACAAACTTTTAAGGTATAAATGTTAATAACAAACACATTAAAAAAAATTCTTATTTGAAAAAAATATGGTTTGAAAAAATTGAGATTTTACTGAGGACTTATTAGTATCGAAAGCATATAATTTTTTTTAAAGTTTAAACTAAATCTAGTACAGCTAAAACAAAAGTTCAAATATTAATAAAAACAGAAAATTTAGTACTAGCCTTTTT